>CABPRJ010001901.1:570251-927583 GCA_902439185.1 Cinara cedri | reverse complement strand
AAAAAAAAAAAAAAAAAAAAAAAACATGATAATAAGAATCAGCATAATCTGAATAAGAATAATCATCACTTAAATAATAATAATGATCAGCAGCAGCAGCATAATAAGCATCAGAATCAATCATCAGTTTCATATTTTACCCAACAAACTACCAAAAATTGCCCCATTCCAACACCATAAATTTGTATGGACTTGGGAAAATTTTAGTGCCGGCCAATTTAAAAACGGCCGGAATGAGTTTTAAGAAATATACCGCAGAGGACAATCATATAAATTCTAAATTCGACAAACAGCCGAATCAGCTGATTCAGGGCCTAAAATATACATCAGATTTCAGGGGACACACTTTTTAATTCGGTCGATAGAGTTAATAGATTTTCATAGCCAAAAAAAAAAAAAAAACCTATGGCAGGACGTAGCTCATTAAACAATAATGTCACTACATAACTTATACATTAATAATATTTATACCTTAATAAGTGTATACTAAAAATTATCGACACAAAAAAAGTAAAAGTTTAAACAATATTACTAAAATAATATAATTTAAAATTAATACCAATGTATCGGATAGAGTGATCTCATTAATTGACCGTTATCATCTTCAAAAACATTTCTACATTAAAAACGCATACATACAATATTAAATTCGGTACATACATTTCGGGGGGCGCACTTGGATTTTCGCGGAACACGCTTCTGTGTCGGGGGACACGCTTTTCTGGGTCCAGAGCTGATTGTTATGTCCGTTACGATCGCGAATGATGAATTGAGATCGAATTAGAATCCAGAACGGATTATGTTTCATCAACGTTACACCGTCCGTGATTATTGGACGTCTAGTATTATTATATTATACTTGTATCCATATTTCGTTCCCGCTACTATCGAATAATACTTTTGGGTTATTCTAGAACAAATGCGCTCAAATTTGGAAATTATTTTTATTTTATATAAGCTAATGGGAGTGATAACAGTCAGATTCCATTACAATATAAATTTCAGTATGGCGTGTGTTTACGCGGGGGAATGATTTTTAGACATACGGTACTTTTATACACGAAATTATATCCGAAATTAATCTAGGAAAATGACATTTTGTACACACTGCGCGTTAGTTTCGAGGATATCAAGAAGGTTTCAACGTTTAAACTTTGCCCACATAACATTGTTATCCTCTAATTTCACTGTTTTTTTCAATTATAACATTAGATTTCAAAAATTCACACGAATAATAACTATTCATACTATTCAACTATTCCCCTAGGGCTTAAGGGTTCAAGGACTTATTTTAACCAACAGAATATCGTAAATATATCGATACAGCGCTTCGTTTTTGCACCCATCCCCACTCTCTACCTTAAAGCGTAAAGTCAGTTTATTTAATAATATACATGAATATATAATGACGTGCTGTATGTCATATAGCGTAGTTATATGCACGTCATCATATCAACGCCTCGTAAATAATTTAAACACCAACATAAATGACCCATATTTCTATTTCAAAAACATACACAAAAACGATAAAACATACCTAATGAACTAGGATAGAAAAAAAAGACGGACATACTTCACAAGTGGGTGCAGCCACTGTTGTAGACGGGAAGTTGGGAATGTAGGATACAGAAGGGAATTCAATATATATCTGTAAGCAACAATAGACCATTACTTACGAAAAAACAATTCTGAGCGGAGTTCAGTTGATAGTAATGCTTTGTCAACAATATATATGTCATTTTATAGTAAAATAATTAAATAGTTTTTATACATTTTCTTTAATAATATATATTTGATATTGATCTGATTTCCCCGTGTTTTTTCCCGGTATTTCACATTTGCTGGGAAAACTCTTGGGAAAATCGAAAAATGGTCTCCATAAAGTACCTTCCCAGTAAGATTTCCTTTCAGAAAAAGTACTATCATTGTAAATCGGAGAAAAATAGAAAAGTTGTTTAGAGAAAAAAAATCGTAATATTTTACTAATATACTATATTTTGTACATTTTCCCATTTTTCTTTCCTTTTTTTCGGCTTTTCACAATGATGAGAAAACTCCTGAGAAAATCGAAAAATGACCCCTTTAAAGTACCAACTCAAGAAAATTTACTTTCAAAATAGGGTCTACATAGTATACATCAGAGTAAGCTTTCTGGTAGTATTTTTGTGCACAGTATAAAAAAATAAAAAAATAGTAATTAATCATCACTGTAAAATTAGTACATTCTTCGCTACTTTCAGAATTTAAAATCAATGAGCTATAAATAATAAATAAATATTTTTAAAAATTTTTTGGATGCATATATTTTTGGATAATAATTTTATACAATCCATACAAATCCATACAAATGTAATACAAATTTGCAACGGATTGACGGAAATTACAAATTTAAACACCAAAATTTATTTTAACTACTGTTCCATCTATTTATAGAATTTATAATATAGTTTGCCATTTGAAAATCAAAATTAGGTATTCGTTTCATCCTCAAAAATTAGAGTGACAAAAAAAATAATGTGAATGTTAAATTTTAGAACAGTTTGTTTATTAAATTTTATTTAAAACAAATTTCGAAAAAAGTTAACACTTTCCGAGATAATGAGTGTCTTACGAACGGTCATGCTAATCGTTCCCACAAAAATTATTGACTTAGTTATTGAACCAATTGTATTACCTTTTTACTTGCAGTATCGGTTCCTATACCTTGTAGTATTTTGGACCTACGGTTCGGTTAGCCAGAAATAACCACAAATTTGTATTTATTAAGTATATTTTTTTTTATTTTTTTATTTTTTGAAATATTTAATATTTGGGGGCTAGTATTATTATTTTTTTTCCAAACCTTCATTAGTCTTTTATTTTAGAGAAAACTCTTGAGAAAATCGAAAAATAAATAATGTACCTCTTCACACCGAATTCCTTTCAGAAAAGGTACTACACATAAAAATTGGAGTAAGATCTTTGGTAAAGAAGTTGTGCACAGAAAAAAAAAATTAACATCTTTGTAAAATCATAAGCTTCTTCACTTCACTATCAGAATCTAAAATATGTACACGAGGATGTTACTTCGTGTGTAGATACCGATTTTGTGACAAAATTATCTCCGAAAAAAAATACAACAACAGTAATGATTAATGTTTTATTATAATAGCTCGGATATACAAAAATAATAAAAAAAAATTCATAAATTATCCGTACTATCGCAGTGATATCCGTACGTACTTTCGTCGAGTTACAGAAAAAAAAACTAAATATAAACTACATGTTCATATTATTATTAAACAATTTAACCTATTTAAAAACGCTATAAATAAAACTCTACAGTGTCGTTTTATGTTGTCGAATAAACGATTGCTTGTATGACAATAAAATTTTGTCACTCTCTTCCTGAATCATTATTATGTAGGTGTAGTATTTCACCATAAACGACACGTTGAAAGAAATATCTATGAACATCTTTTGGGGGAGGGAGGGAAATAAGGGGGATAAGGGGATATTTCCCCCTTTGCTTTTCCACACTTACGTATATGACACGTTAACTACAGTTTAATAAAAAAGTCAATATCATTATTGAAAATAATAACGTTGTCCTCCACCACCGACGAATTTTCGAAAATGGATGCCCTTGGATCTAGTACTCATATTTTATTAGATAATAGCATACCATGCGTAGGACGCGACACATTATTCATTGCAAATGTTTGCAGTTTGTAATACGTATAATAATAGTCTTATTAATTTTTTGCGTTTTTTTTTCAAATTTTATTTTGCATTACAGATGATGGAGTAATAAAAACCCGAATCTATAATAGTAGCGCAAACTGCGTTTTACTAAAAAGCAGCCGATTTGTTGTCTCCGTCATTCAAACGCTCTCGAATTAACGTTTAGCAGAACCAATTTTAGGCTGTTTATTTTACTATTAGAGTGATGAATTCACGAATCATAAAACCCTTTGGGAAGAATTTTATCTGTGCGTGTAGGTTGGTTTTGTTCGTTATTTAAATTTTTTAAGGCGAGATATGAGAATGAACGAAATATCTCAATTTAAAAATCGGAAAACAACGTACAAACACACATTATGTGTGATTAACTATAAGTTTGATAACTCGTCAATTCATTATAATATTGAAACTTACAATGCACAATTGTTTCGGCCGAATGTAAGTTTTTCATGTCGTGCGCGTTTGCAAGCCAGAGACAACAAAAAAATGCACGCGTCTTCTTTAAATGTTATAATATCGTTGTGGGCGTTGAACGATAAACTTGTTGGCAGAACGTTTTCGTTGTTTTCGTTTGGTCGGATAATATTTATTTTTTTTTCTCTCCGACGACGGTCAGCTACGCAATATATATAATAACTTCACGGTATAATTATAGATCGTCATCGCGTTGTGTAGGCTCGAGTTCGGGACGTCGGCTACAGTCGAGTGTCACGACCCGCAATGATGTGAGCGTTTATATGCCAATTTGTTAAAAGTAAAAATAAATAAATATAATAAATACTAAGTATGTGCTAGCGAACACGGCGGACGATATCATGGTGTTGCAGGCCGAAGTCACCGGAAGAAGAAGAAATACAAAACGTCGACATGCTTAGCGCCGTGGGTAGGCCACCGTAGGTGGGAAGTTGGGAAACTATGTATAAGATATAGGGAAATTTATTTGATAATATACTGAAAGAAACGACGAATGATACCAATTAAAAAATGATTCGGGCAGCCTTAAGGCGCAATAAACGCTAAGAGTTATACGTTAAATTTGCGAAATTTCACTACTTATTTAATTCTCGCGCTTAATCCATATAATTTTTAGTCGAGTGCTTTTAAATTGTCGTACATTATTTTGTTCCTGCGACCTCCTACGCAGCACCCGTTGTTATAATAATAACATACACTTTTTTAAAAAAAAAAAAGCGAACACAATACCTGTATAGATATGACACAGGAAACTAAAAAAATATAATTCTAGCGCGACGACATGATTATTATATTATTATACGCGTATATACTATTATAAAATTAGGGTTATTTAATATTTACAACTCGTTGTACCTGGCTGTCATTTCGAAATGCGAATAATACTTAACTTGAGGGTGTAACGTGTTACTGACGCAAACGACACACACTTAATATACATATTGCGTAATATTATTATACGTTTTTTGAACGAAATTTGTTGAAAGTATTACATCGATTAAAACAATTTTCTGGAAGCCCTAAAAATCTCTCAAATCCTTCTTATCTGCGCCCATGGTTTGAGTAAAACCGCCTTTAGCCACTACCTCTATTAAAAATCCCGGCTATCCCACTGGGTAAATATAACCTTTAACAGATATTGATGGTAGCAGAAAGAGTTAATCGACTCCTAGTCGAATGCCTGAACCGAACGGTTTGGTAAAATTTATACAGGGAACAGTACTGATAAACAGGGACGGATACGAGGGAGGACTATGGGAGCTGAATTCCCCTTAGTAAGTACGTTCCTTAAAAATAGGACTTATATTAGAAATATACTTTTATCGCTTACCGTTTTCCTCCACTGGCCGTTTTTCTTAATCGGTTTTGGTTTTTTTTTCTAGTTTTATTTACAATGGCGGATCTGAAGATCATTTAAGGGTGTCGCAGTGATATCATTTGGGGACTTACAAGACAGTAACTAAAAAAAAAATTCGAAGAGGAGTCCATCATTTTTTAACGATCAAACGTTCATCACTGGACACCCCAGTTATGACCTTATTGCGACGTCACTCCCCTCATATCCGCCAATGTTTGTATATTATAATATTATTAAGTAACCTTGCTTAAATCATATATTATATAGAAATTGTGACAACCGGAATGATGTCGAAACCATTGTATAAATCATTTTTAAATATCTCAAACGTAAAACGTTAAGTACCTCCCAGCCTACCAGCTATCGAATTTAGTAAGTACACTAAATTTAAACGTTTCGACGGTATGGTGAAAAAATATGCATCACAACACGCGACTTGTTTGCCCTGGATTTTACAAACTCGAACGTATTTGA
Organism: Cinara cedri; assembly: GCA_902439185.1. Taxonomy (NCBI): domain Eukaryota; kingdom Metazoa; phylum Arthropoda; class Insecta; order Hemiptera; family Aphididae; genus Cinara; species Cinara cedri. The sequence continues at coordinate 921,555 of CABPRJ010001901.1, read as the reverse complement.
ATGATATAATATTATTTAAATAAAATGTTATGTCATTGTATACCGATGGTTAACTATACTTACAATGTCACGATGTTCGGATATAAGTACACCTTATAAAGGGACGATTTTTTTTTATTTGTCTGTGTAAATCATGCAAAAATAACACGAGAAAATAATATTTTTTTAGGTATTATATGATCAGATTCCTATATTATATTCGCTGGTTACATTTTATACGAAACGCGGCACGATTACCATTCCTCCGTAATCTGGATATAAACTTTTAGGGGAAGTGATTTGTGAACTGCGGAAATGGACTTGCAAAGAATTTCGAATTACTTGCAAAACATTGGCATTATTCAAAATTAGTTTTAACAAAATTTAAGAGCCAACTCTATGAACGTTCTTCAATATCACGATATCACGAACCATTTACATGATCGATGCAGGGCGAACTGTAATGAAATTTCAGTTAAAGGAAATCCATTACAATATATCATGATCCAATGTCATTTCTTTATCCCAAAATTATGAAAATTTAAAACATCATACGACATATTAAATATATTATGAATATTATTATTATTATGTTTCGGTCATTTTATGAATCATTAAACGCATAAAGGGCACACATTCAAACTCTAAACATTTTCAAGAAAGCTTAAAAATTCCTTAACCTTGAGAGTTATATTTCAGAAAATCAGGTACTGTAGAAACGTATAGATTACATCTAGCACTATAACATTCATTATTAATATGACATTTTTGTTTTTCAAAGATATTAAGTATTTTTGATTTTCTTGAACAATTTTTAAATTTGAACATGTGCGCTTTCTGTATGTAGACGATTCATAAAATGAAAGAATAGCTTACCGTAATAACTGTAGGTATAAAACATTTTAATGAATCAAATGATTATCGACAAGTACTATTTTGTTCAGTTTATTTTTGTACGTATGCATATTTCTATAAAACGCAATAATAGCTTTTGCGGACGGACAGTTATAGGTACATTTCGCTTCGGTGTCCTTTGGAGTTCTACAGTATATTATCGTTTATAATGGCGTAAAATAGAATCTCTATTAGTATTGCATTATAAAATAAATTGTCAAACATGTCGATAGAATATTATTCCGATACGAAATATATTTTCTATATAGTGGAAAAATTGTATAAAAACTAAGAATCTTTGAGAATAAAGTTCTAAAAACAATATATTGACCAGTGTTCGACAACCACAATAAATAACTGGTATAGAATAAACAACGTAGATGTAAGGGAAATCACCAAAGTAAGTTACAAAACTGTATAAAGTTTCGTAGATGGACTGAGAATTCAGGGGTATTGACTCACAATGAAAAGATAAGAAATCAATGTAGTTCGGGTATAAATTTAGTGAAAAATTGAAAAGTCAGCAGGAAGCAGATGCAGACCAATCGAACGATATATGGATGGAATACGACGAGATCTAGGGAGGCTGAAAGTACCTGATTGAGAGGAAAGGATACAGGGTCGGGATTATTGAAGGTTGGTAGCAGTGACATCCAAAACTCTAACAAATTTGTGAGGCTTCATGATAAAATTCAATAATAATATTATCGTGTTCACAAAACGTCAGTAATATTATATTTTTTACTTGTTTTTATCACTCATGTAATTTCACCATAATTTATTCACTACTTACTACGAATTTAGAGGTGCCCGTTTATAGTATAATTATTTCGTATTCATCGCAAACGCGGTTTTTTTTCCCTTGAATTACAAACGCGTTATATTATTTAAGTTATAACATTATTAAAAATAAAACCACGTACTACAATCAATCATGCACGTTACACATGTATCGCGAACGTTGTAATATATCATTATTATAATGTATACCTGCAGCAGGCGTTGTGCTGGGTTACGGGTACGTAAACGCGATAAATCAAAATCAAGAATTATTATCGTGCGCATCTAGACGAACTAATATTGTTAAAAGTATCAAAAAAAAAAAAAAAAAAAAAACTACAACAACAATAATAACTGCGATATAATATATGCGTTGTATTAAATATTATTATAGTCCTCCGTCGTCGGCGGTTTTATATACTATGACATATTGATGAAAAAACGCGATGTTGTGCGAATCTACTTTTTAGGAAAACGTACATTATGCACTCGTCGTTTATCGATGAGCATTGGAGTTATTCTGTTTTAGAACTATTCCGATACAACGGTTAGATAAATCCGTAAGAATATATGGGTACGACCAGATAATTATTCGCACCCGAACAACGATTTCGAAAAATCAAGTTATCGGCAGCTGTTTCGCTCCGCGGCCCGGTGTACGCGAAATTTACCAAACATCTTACGCGATATGAGCGTGTGATTATTTGTTTCTGTTTCGATAATACTATGTGAACGGTAAAAGCCACCGCTACCTGTATGCTGTATAGGCAATGCTTGAACCGGAAACGAAGCGCCCCCGCTTATTTTATTTTATCGTCCACTCACTAATATCAGTTCTATCCGGTCGGAAGGACTCTTTTTTTCAAAGACTGTACATTTTCGAAAAATACGCGTTAGGTATCAACCTAGACGTATTGAACAATGTAAATCATAATCGCTATTGCCGATCGGCCGCTGCAAACAAAAACGGTCACTGCCGTCCAAGTGGGTATTGTAAAACCAACAGCGCAAAACCGTTCCTGCCGGACGCAAGTTTGCCATTTCGTATCGACGTTCGTACACGGAAACGCCACGTGCGGGCGTCACGTCCTCTTAACGTCGTACAATATATTGTAAAAGCTCGGGAAATTACATTTTAACACGGTCGACCGACCGATTTATCAGTAACGACCTTTCCGCGAGAGGCACGTACGTATTTCATTTCATTTCATTTTTTTTTTTTTTTTTTTTATGTTCCTCTCCACAACGCACTATTATATTACAATATTATACGTGTGTGTAAACATCGTGGCTTATCATCTTAACTCGTGCGAAACCGTACGGGACAAAAATGACGTACGTGACGACATTAATAACGCGATCCGTGCGGTGTAACGTCCGGCGGCGTATTCACAGACCGTATCCGAGAGTTCGGCCCGAACGGTATGTAAATACTATAAATACGCGACCCGTCGTGGTTTTTTCATCGACCAGATTTTAGTGCACCTACACTTGCGTATACATAATAGGTCACCATTACGGTTCCATCGCGGAGAAACGCTAACAGGTTTGGATTAACGAGTGTTAGGTTAAGTTTTCACGTTTCCCCTCTTGCGTTCTGGATATTTTTTTTTTCTTCGAATATAGGTAGTGTAACCGATTTACATACTTAGGACACTGTAATAACTTCCCGGGAGCGATATCAGATTCAGACCGACGAGCCGGTTACGTTTTGTAAAACTCTTAAAATCTACTAGGTTGCGTTTCGGCCCGGGCCGAACTCGGATACAGGAGTCTGTCGATACACCGTCAGGCGAGCTGAGTCTACACGAAGCGATAACAATAAATTCGCACATTTCATCGATCGATCCGATCCCGTTCGTAAATCATCAATATTCAATCGTATAACGGACCTATTTATATTTATATTGAAACCAACCATACAATATACTTCCTAATAATCGACCATCAATATAAATTTGATATTTAATGCGTTTACAACTGTGGGATTTTTTAAAAATTTTACTTGAGATTTTTGAACTATTTGTTTGTTATCGAAAATCGATGGGTGAAAACGTTTCCATCGGTTTTTGATTGCGGTTGAGGGTTTTGACCGCGAAGTTTGCGCCGCGCCACCGGCAAATGTCCGTATTTTATTTTGTTAACTTAAAAAACAAAGAAAAACGAAAAACTCTCCACGGTCAGGGAATATTGTCGATTAAAAACGTCTAGAACGCGGACGCGAACTTTTTTAATTATAAAAGTTTGATTAATTTTGTCGGAATGAAATGCGACCCGGGCCGTGATTACAAAATCGAATTTCTCTTTCAGAAACCTACACCTATATTAAAAACTTAATGGCCACGGGTTATTTTCTTCGTCTACGGGGCAACGTTTACAGTGACCGTGACACATTTGTTTTGACGGGCCACATGACAATAATGTAAATCATTATATTATATTATTAACGGCCAAAGTTACGTGTACACAATATTAATTTCAAGAATTTTTTTAAACTAGATAATTTTTTTTTTTTTGTAATTCAACTGTGATCAGCGCAACATTTCATTACCCAAAATCGGATTGACCAGACAAATTCAAATTTATTTTTTCGTGGTAAAATTACAAAAATTAGCAAATACCAATTACACTAATAATAGGTTTTTAGTTTTTTTTTTTAACACTTTGGCCGTTATTGGGGTTAATTCTTAATGTCGTTATCGGCGGAACACGTAATTTCAATGGACTAGACTGGAGTGACAACGGCGCAACACCAATGTCGAAGAATTGCATAAGCAGGACGCCGTCACAGCTATGGCCCATCGCTGGTAATTATAATAAATTGGCTGTCCCGATCAACGCTGTTCGTCCGATTTTTTTTTACCCATTTATAAAAACAGAATTATTAAGAAATCCTATTTATCAAAATCTATAAATGCAATTCGATTAAACGTGTCTCCCCGTACCGCCCGTTTTTATTTCGTCCCCGTGTAAAATCACGGCTATAAAACGCGTTTCTATTATTGCAGTGTGACATCCGTGAAGCCAAGGTTAACCAGTAAATCAATAAAAAAAAAATTCCATTTGCGTTCCAAAAACACCAAACACCCTGTGTATCAGCGAACCTTTACCGAGGGGTGAAATTTCGGAAATCCAGATTCGAGGTGCACACGAATTTTCAGACCTTTGTGTACGATAGACTAGACTGTACACAAAACGAATAAACAGGGTTTTTTTTTTTTTACATTTACATAGATTTTAGATATAATAATATATTATAGTGGCGCGTGCTGAAGTAGGTTTTTTTCAAGCAATCGCCTCATGACTAAAATGGATGGAGGGGCGGATCACTGAAGATGTTAAATGTTGATTAAGACTAACCATCACGAAATCAGAGATGCGAACAACACATTAAATTACGTTTATATTATATAGCTAAATAAGGTTTTTGCTGTGAAAAAATTATTTATAGGTCATATTATACAAATTCATAGTTTGGGCAGTGGGCCCTAATTTGTTTTGTTTTGCCTCAAGTATAACAAATGTTCAACACGCCACCGACATATTATGTTGCATTACAATTGAAACACTATACGACGGGGAACCATCACGATTCGCAATTGGCCAATAATATGGCCTAATGAAATTTGTATTCGGATGGGAAAAAAGCAAATAAAAAAAAAAAACCACATACCTACAATACGTATCTATAATAATATCACTATAATGCCCTTTAAAACCATAAACCACATACATTGCTAGCGTAGGTAATTGACTTTTTAGCGTTAGTATTATGCGGTAAAACTATCAATAGTTACTCAATTTCAGTAACTGAGTAAAACTCATTGCCGGTATAGTTACTTTCCTTTTTTTTTTTTAGTAACCAAGTTAAATAATTAATAGTTGTTTTTAATTTAATATTTTATATATAGGTTTTTAATTTAAGATAAATATTTTTAACCATTATTCTTTACGTCGATCATACGAAGAACACATAAACATATTTTAAACACGTGGAATCTAATAAATCATGATATTTATTTTAAACACACTTATTGACTCCGGCAATGTAATTGATGATGCGACGAAAAATTTAAAACTGACTGGACAAGTAACGATAGTTAAGTTACAATGTGACAGGAAAAAAAAAAACGTATCTAATTGAAAAGTAACTGCACGGCTTGGCGAATCGTGAAGCAGTGTGAAAGAGGAAAGTGAATAACGAAAACATGAAAAAACAAACAAACGAGAATGGTTCTCGCCGTGACGTTTTAGAGCGTGTGCAAGCACAACAATAATTTATTATTGGCCGTCTACATTTTTGTACAACATGTGTAAATAAATTACGTCGGATTTTTTGTTATTTTGTTTTTTTTTTTGTTTTTTTTGTTTTACAAAATAAACCGTTAACAATAAATAAATAAATGACGATTGAATGGCGATGGCGTCGGTGCGCCGCCCGTCGTATTATTTTCGCAGCCGCACAACGGTGATGGTGACTGGACGACGTGCGCGTGTTGCACAATTGCAGCGGACGATAATTACGCGGGACGACGGGGGCCCGGCCGATCGCCGCGGTCGGCCGTCCGAGATTATTTGCGGAACGGGTCGTCGCTGAGCGGTGGCGGCTTTCCGCAGACTTTGGCTAAGAACGCTGCAACAGAGACAAATGCGCGAGGAACGCGCGGAGTGTTAAAAATAGCCGCGGGTATAATTAAACGTGACCAAAAACACAAATGCAAAAAGCGGCGGCCGTACGAAACCGCGGTGCCGGCGGCGCGGCCGGCAACGTTGTTGTATTTATAGGCGAAAATAATGTTCGGCCGGCCGCGAGCGATTTCGTACCGGCCCGGCCCGTTGCACAGGCGAGACTAAAAATAAAAAAGCGTTTTCGTTTACGTCCGAAACGAGACGGCGGCCGTTCGAAATGTGTGTTTTTTTTTTGTCAGATTCTGAGCCGACCCGGGAATTGTTTTATTGTATTACCGCGATGCGTGTACGGGCGGGGGGTTTCCCCCCCCCTCGTCTTTTGTACGTAAATTAAATTAATCTGTACGATTGCCACCCCGCGGGACTTTCCTCGCCGTCGTCGTCGAGCACGAACTACACGCGTGCAGATTAAACCGACACGTTTTCCGGTCGGCTCTTGTGACTGTTCTGCTATTATGTTTACGGATAAATCATCGGTCGTTTCGAGAATAGAAAACCGCAATGACTAGCTGGGTTATTATTTTTTTTTTTTCTCAAGCGTTCGATTTTTATAAACGATCGCGATGACCACGGTTGTGTACATACATAAAACGGGCAAAAGAAAAAAAAAACCCCCCCGTGAAAACAAACACCCAAAACGCGTGTAACTAAAACACACGTCGTCGGATAGAGTGTAACAGGTGATAAGGATTTATCCGCAATAACATTATACACACATTATACAAAATAATAAAAACAATAAAACTAAACGAAAGCGCAAAACTATAGAAAAAACGTTTGAAAATAGAATAAATGTATTTGCAGAGCGAAATGCGTATTATAAAGCGCCTAGATTTTCGGACGGAAACGTTTTCTCCGTTCGGTGGAACGACGACGGTTAAGATATTGAAAAGCAAAAAAAAAAAAAATAAGTCGTTGTACTAATTTTTTTTTTTTCGACAAACAACGACGACGACCAACTGTACAGCTATAATATGAAAGTATGATTTTATGTTATAATGTAAGTTTATCGCCGTTCGTATATGTAAGCAGCACTGCACATTACATCACATAATAGAACTGTCAAGTCTTTATTATCGACTGACGTTTTTTTTTTTTTTTTTTTTTTCTATAACGTGATATAGGTAGCAGAATAATAATATAATGGCAAGCATTTTGCGCAGAAGAATAAATAGAAAATAAAACAAAAAACTAGAAGACGTCACGATCAAATCGGTATTTCGCAGCGGTATTGTCATTACTTACGGAGAAAGGTCTTCGTGGATATTTTAAATGGATTTTTTTTTGGTTTTAATATATATAATTTTTTTTTTTTTTTTTTTTATTATTTATATAGTAATACGCTTAAAATGGAATTTATTTCATGTCGCTCAGTTTGACCATCACTTTTTTAACAAACGCTGAAAAAACATATTATGCACACGGATTAAGTGGATTAAGGTATACAATGTGGGTTTTAAGGGTTATGTATGGGTACACCTATTTGTAATAATATTAATACGGGTATAATGAAATACGAATCGTATACTTACGGACATAGTGGATGAAACCGTCCTCGTCTTCTTGTTCCATGCAGTCCTTGACGACCTCATCGAGTTCAGCGTCGTTCAGTTTCTCGCCTGCAAAAAAGGCACACGGCCCGTGTGATTATATATCGTTGGTCCCGGGGGAAAAGAGCTCGAGTCAATTTTGTCTTACGAGTTCAATACGAGTAAATTTTAAAAAACGCACACTTTGGATCAAGTTTGGATCAAAACTATATATATATAAATTTTTTATTATACAAAAATTTTCACATTATACAAAAAGGTATAATGGTACATAAAGGGGAAATAATTATACTGGATTAAATTATGAAAATAAAAAAAACGCCGAAAATTGACTTATGTTCACGCGCAGGACCATAGACATATTTTATAGGTTACGGTCGCTTACCGAGAGACAACAGGATGTGAGTCAATTCTCCGCCGATCATGGTACCATCTTCGGCCTTGTCGTACAATTTCAGACATTCGATAAAGTCCTCATACACTCCTTGGTCCTTGTCCTTTTGGATTTGCGAGTAAATCGCGTAGAATTCGTCCAACATAAATTTCTTCTCGCCTGTAATATTATAATTTAAACAGACGGGTTTATACCGTGGATTTTAAATTGTCGTTCGAGTGGAGTCCGTCGTGGTCTTTCACGACCCATCGAACATATTACAAAATTTATTTCCGAAATTCCTTTATAGTGTGTGTGTAAATAATAATAATAATAAAAAATGTATAAACATTTTTATCGTTGTAATGATTTACAGTAAATGGTTTAATGGAAAGCATCACGCGAAACGTCATGTAGATTGTTCCTTAAAAAAATTCCAAAATAATATCATTTACCAAGACATTTTGAACGGTCACTATATACATGTTTTAAAAAAACGTTACCTGTGTGAGTTTTATAAAATCCGAGTCGGAATCCTTTTAAACATCTATACTATTATATTATTGTTGTTATACACTTACCTTTCTTCTTGGTGCCTCCAATCTTTTCGATGGTGGCCAGAGTGGGGTTCGTTTCCAAAGCGCGGAGAAGATCGCCCAAGTAGAAAGCGTCGACGCCTTCGTTAGCGCTGTCGTAAATACCCCATACGAAGTTTACGCCTGTAAAATAAAACCATGAAATATATGTACCCAATACGTACGAAAATCTTTGTTTTGACGCCCAAAACCATCGAGAGCCGATCGGTTGACTTACGTTCGACATCTTCTTTGGACAAGTCGGCCTGAAAAAAAATACCGTCGAAAAATAATTATACAAAACAAAAAAAAATTTTGATTCTCCACGAATAAATCAGAAAATGGAGAAATCGGAAATCGAATAATGTACCTATACCAGTTTAATACGTATAGTACTTGAAGTAAAATCGCGTTTAAATGTTTTATTTCGTCAATTATTATTACAGTACACAGCACTTACCATTTTGATCGCTAGTTACAATGGTGCGTGTATCCCGAACGAAAGTGCAAATGAGAATCGACTGAAATTTACGCGCAGCACCAGCCAGCAGCTGACCCACTGTGTTGGCCAACATTCCGGCGACGGCGACTATTTATAAACTATATTTATTTTCAAACCTCGTTCGCCTATATCATGTTGCACCTCACGAGATGACCGCATATACTTTTATGGGAAAATAATAAAAAAATAAAAAATAAACCACATGAATAGTACCACAGTATATATTATGTTAATTATTAATGTACGAGTATTATCCAGGTATAACAGTGTTATGTTGTAAAAAGAGACTATCAACACATTGCCTACAATTTCTGCATTTACACACATAAGTACCTTCCAACTCCCACAAAAAAAAAAAAAAATATTAATTAAATTATACATACCTAGATGTTAACTACATTTTACATAATATTATACCTACTTATTAATTAAGTACTTTTATTTAAACAGATAATATAGAATATCCTAATGAATTGTTAACGATTTGGAGCGTTTTTCCCGAGAACCAAATCAAATAAAGAATCTAGGGGATAAACTGCCATAGGTTATTTAAATTCCTTCAAGTGATAGGTACCGCCAACAGGTGGAAATTCTGCATCTTCCAAAGTAGGTATTGCGTGAAAAAAACAGAAATAGTATAGACACTTTCAAATTAAGTATCATTAGGTGGAGAATCATACTTGTGACTTTAAAATATCAAACGGTATAAGTACTGATCATTAAATGCAGATTACTATATTGTCTAATTCATAATGAAATTCAACAATTTCTTTCTCACTGCAATCTGCCTAAAGAACACCTATAATTCCAGAGTTTGAATTGATTTGGTCCGAAGTGAAAAATATATGTATGTATATAACATAACATACACAATAAAGTGAAATAGTCTCTAATTTAGGGAAAATTTGATAAAAAGCAGACACACGCATAATGATACTTTTTTTTTTATATTTATTTTTTTTTTATTTTTATCAAAATATAAATTGATGTACATAAATACAACACACAATACAACTCGATTCAAATATATAGTTAAAATTAACGTGAATTAATAATAATAATAATAATAATAATAATAATAATAATAATAATAATAATAATAATAAATAATAATAAAACAAAACTGCAACAACATACTAACATCTAATGAGGTACCTAATCCTAATAATTTATATCAAATGGCAATTAAAAATACACAAACACAATATTCTTAAACATTTAAAAATAATATATCAATGTTGGTATAATGTTATAAAATATATATGTATAAACATTTAAAAAAAAAAAAAATGCATATATAATATATTATAGTATTCAAAAAATTAATAATTTCCGAGTTAATTTCACAGAAGAAAAACATACACGTTATTATAGGATTCATCAACAAATCGTTATAATAACGTTATTGCTTTTAAAGTGAAATTTGTTACATAAATATTAGTTAATCTTTTTATTATAATGCAATAACAATAAATACAAAACAACAATATGACATATATTACATTTATTCTTAGCAAAAAAACCCTTGAAATGTAGCAAATATTAAAAAACATATTTTTATACAAACAGATCATTTTAGGTTGGAAAAATGTTGCATATATAAAACTATGAAACTATTGTACAAAATAATATTCAAATGAATTGTTTTTTTAGTCGTGGCAGTCTTTACATTAACAGTATTATTAATATATAAATATATATGACCTTGATGTATAATAAAAAAATGTTACATTCAAATTTTAAATAAAGCACCTTAAAATATGAGCTTTTTCAATACACTTAGAACTATTTATCATAAATTCAAAACGATATATATTTTTGATGAGCTACAAAAAAAGGCCCTTAAATATTCAACTTACTAATGTACTACCATATAAAAATATGTTTGAAAATGTACAAAGATTAAATATTTTTTTTTTTTTTTTCGAACAAGAATATAATATTATGTTATATACTTTTTAAACAATTATAAACTTGAATTAAAAATGTTTTAAACGTTGCAATATATAATAATATAATAATAAAATAGGTAGTTTATTGGTAAATTGTTTGTATATATATATATATATATGCATATACAAATTTAGAAATAAAATAGGCCAAAAGTGCCAAAAGATTATTAAAAATTAGGCCATTGTGTAAAATATCAATACAATTAATTATTAGTATTAATTCACTGAATTTATAAAAAAAATTGAGTCCGGCTTATTAAACACAGCTATGCTATATATAGCCATTATTAATTCTATATATAATAATAAAATATACAAATATCTCCGCTTAAATAAAAAAATTAGCAATAATAGTGTATCATTTTCATTGTGTATACATCTCAACTCTTATATAGATGCAACACAATTTACAAAATATATAAGTGTGTATATGTTACATTACATTTGTATTAAAAATATCAGGTACTTGAGAAGTATACTTTATATTTTACATAATTATAATGGTTTTGTTTCATAATCACATTCTTCAGTTCACACATATAGTAATACAAATGTTTAATAATCAAATATGAGAAAAAAATTATAATTTCTTAACAGTTTTTCTGAATTTTAACATTGGCAAGTATAAACTTAACAATAAAATAAATAAATAAAAACTTAAGCGTTATAACTTAAAAAAAAAAATATTTTGTACTTCTTTAAATGAATAAAAAAAAAAAAAAAAAAAAAAAAAAAAAAATAGTAATAATAAATAAATAAAAATAGTAGGTATAAATAATAAATATACACTAAGTACAAAAATGTTGAACCTAACAATGTAATCAAAGATTGAAATTGGATAAAATATATTTATTAAAAAAATAAAAGTGAATATATAAATCACAACCTACTTGGAATGTGTCAAGGAAACAATATTAGATAGAGCAGTAAAGTAAATGTAATTGACTCTTGTATGTGTGTAACTGAAAAGACATACAAAAGAACTTTTTCAATTATAAGCGTCATTTGAGATCCATTTTCTCGAAAGAAAACGTTCCATTGTAAGTCTTAATGTGTTAAAAGTTAAAAATATATTTCAAATTATTTATGGGAATAGGAACTACACAAATATATTGTTGTACATTAAACAAATAAACAAACAAAATTAATCATTAATTAATAATAATATTATACACATCAGCAAAATGCTAAATTACGTTTAACGTTTTATTTACAATGTTAAACGTTAATTTTTCTTTAATATTATAAAATCATTGTAAGCATTTCTGTTATGTACAACATTTCACCCCGAAATATAGTGTGATATTCACAAAAATAAACATTTAGAGTATAAAAGTTTTCATTAAAAAGTTAGCTTGTAGTTGGGAATGGGATATACTTGATAAAAAAATAAAATAAATAAAAACAAAAACTCATTGATGGCAATGGTTTAGTTATTTCAATACCAAAATACTTAATAGAACTTAGAAAACCATAAACATATAAAATATATATTATTTGTACTATCTTTGTGAGGTTTGATGAAACCTACAAACTAAATACCCTATAAAAAAAAAAATAGATAGAATATTCAGGAAAACACTTATCAACTATATTAACAATATTTTATGTACGTATGTATCTCACTTTCTTTTATAATCAATAAAGAAAATTTAAAAATAAATAAACAATGGTAAGAATTGGAGGCGGTGTTTTATAAAATGTCAGATTTACCTTTTTCAAGTTTAAAATTTGAAATAAATTAATGTCCAAAATTAAAAAATACTTGTAAAATATTATAACGTAATAGCAAATAAAACAATAAACAATTATGTCAAATAAATTCAAGTTTCACCAAGTCATTTTTCAAGTAATTTAAGTTTAACTACTTTTTCCAATTTAAACCAACATGGTTTTGTCATGTACTTAATGTGAGCCAATATTATATCAGCATTTTTTTTTTCCTAATGTCTGTAATAATATGTTATCGGAAAAGAATTTAAAAAATAATATAGGGCCTTAAATGCACCTCGGGAGTATATAATGTAATGGTATGCTGTTTTAGTTTTGGCACATAATTTTAAAGCTGTTTTAAAAGCACGGTTATCCGACTAATATTTTATTTGGCTCAAGGTGTTCATGAAATCCATCGTCAGCTACACTGGAATCTCCACCTTTCTGGCTTTTAGCCAGTTGATCGCTGCAACCAGACTCTTCAGTACCTGCGCCACCTTCAGCTGATTCACTTAATAAACTGTCCACATCATAAGCATCTACATCTACGTCTACAGTACACTAAAATTATACAAAAATAAAATAGCAATTATTATAGAGAATAATCATATCAAAAAAAAAAATAATAATATCAAATTAACTAAGTAAATTTACTTGAGGATTTTCAATGATATGAACGTTTGTTAAGTCGTGGTCTCCCACATTACTATGATCCAGAAGAGGCAATGCCGCCATTCCGGAAATATTATTAGAATATCGTCCTCTTCCTCCAACCATGTGTCTTGTAATGTAACTGAAATCGTTCAAAGGGACACTTTCCTCATGTACATGATCAACAGTAAATGTTTGTAGATTTTGAGCACAGTATGCCACATCACTGCCCAATGTGTTTTGTTGGGTATTTCGCATTCGTTCATTTTTCATGCATTGTCGTTTGATCATGATGCTTGTAGTGCATATCAATATACAAATAACACCTATCACGCACCCAATGACTATACCCAATAACTGTTCATCTTCCATGTACAAAGCCGGTTCAACAGGCTGTTTAGAATTAACTGATGAATGTGCATATGTCGTCATAGGTTCAATAGAAAATATGCCACTTTGTGGGCCAAATCCAGCATCAGTAGCAGCACGTAACATAAAAAAATAGCGTGTGTCATTATTCAAACCACTCAACTGTAAGAGAAAATAATATTAATAGATATAGTAATAAAATATAGTTATGGTTATAGTAAAATTTTTTTTTTTTTTTTACTTACGTTTAATGATTTTTTTTGACGAGAAACGTTTAATTGTTGCCACGTAGTCGGTGGTAGGTTAAGTTCAGATGTATATGAAAGATAATAACCCATAATTTCACCGTTTGATTTTATCGGCTCTACCCAACTGATATGAACAGTATTAGTATTCATCCAATGCCATTCTATCTGTTCTACAATACCAGGAACTGAAAAATATACTTTTACTTTTATTTAGGTAATTTAAAAAAAAAAATCATAATATAAATATCCCATACCTCCTTGAAGTGTGCGTACTTGTATCTTTTGACTAAATTCACTTTTCCGATTAGTTTTATCTTGGACAGAAATTTTTATTTCGTATAAACTATAAGGTTTAAGTCTTGATAGTTCATACGAACTTACACCCCTACAAAAACATGAAAAATAATAACTAGTATAATTTACTATAATTAATTACATTTTTGTTCACTTTGCTACTTACAATTCAGTAAAAAGTGTTGTGGAAGTGTCATTTTCAGAATTAGATATCAGATTATAGGTAATAATGAACAGCAATGATGATAGATCTTCTGAATCTGGGGGTACCCATGAAACATTTACAGTGTGTAGAGAAGTCGCAACTGCTTCAATTTGAGATGGTGGAGAAAACATATTCAAATGTATTGCTATAATTCTAGTTATTGATTCTCCTTCTTTGTTTTCGTTTACACAATTTAATAATATTTCATAAACATCCATATCACCTATTTACACAACATAGATATTTATTTTATTTTAGATTCTGTTGGTTTTACTTTAATAATGTGTATTTTTCTTATTTTTTGTATTTATGAACAACTTTTCTACAAGACATCTTGCTCCATTCAAAAAATTCCAAGAGACCTTTTTGTTCCATTTTTTATGCCCAGGAAGTTTTTTCCCTTTTATACTTCTAAATCATTATTGAGCTATATTTTGATTCATTTGACATTTTTTAGTTTTTATTTGGTTATGTGGATAATATATTTTTTATTTATTGGCTTCTCAAAAATGATAAAAATTTCATATCATAAGATGTACAGTAATATAAAAGTGTTCTAAGACACTACAAAAATATCAACAATTTATAGGTAACCATAATTTTTGTTTTTTAATAAGCTTTAAAGTTCAAATTTTGATAAAAATTGTAAAAATCACAAAATGTTCAATATTGTTGAACAATCTATGTGGATAAAACTTTTTACTTAAAGAAACAAAAACGCAAGACAATTATGGATAATAGTAATTTATTTGATAATTACAAATTAATATAATTTTCAATAATTTGCATTTGTCAAAATATGATTAACTCAACTTTGCTAAAAAATCGCTTTTTGTTGGAAATGAATTATCGATACATATAGTTAAATTAAATTATCCTATATATTCTACCTTTTTAAATTTTTTAACTAACATGTTAAAATCTAGTGTAAAATCCAATTACAAAGAACTTACTAGTATAATGTATTGCATGAGTTGTTATGTTTGGTTCAAAGTTTTGCAATGACATCAATGATTGGTTTGTTTGGCTGGTAATGCGATACATTAGTTTATAAAAATTAAACTTAACTGACCAATCATCAACAGACCAAGAAAGCTACAATAAAAAAAATATATATATTTATTGAATTGTATTTAAATTTCCATTGG
The DNA here is from genome assembly GCA_902439185.1 of Cinara cedri. NCBI lineage: Eukaryota > Metazoa > Arthropoda > Insecta > Hemiptera > Aphididae > Cinara > Cinara cedri. The sequence continues at coordinate 905,633 of CABPRJ010001901.1, read as the reverse complement.
TAAATTACAGACAAATTAATTTAAAAGTATACATTATAGTAAATATGATTAATAAACCAATAAAACGCAGGGAATATATCAAGCTAAACAATTAAAAGTATACAAACCTTAATGAGTTGCAATGATTTGCTGATGGTATAGTTCAAAACCGGAAGGGGTAAAATGGGATCGATAGCTGGTAATTCAACAAAATTCCATGAGAAATCTATATTAGGAAAACCATTTTGTGTTGCACCTAATACTTGTACTTCATACTGTCCACCGGGTTTGAGACCTAATATATATATATATATATATAAATACATTTTGTTAATAAATACATAATTATAAATAAGTTTTTTATCACATGCCAATGTTGTTTTAAACTTTTAATCATATAAAAAATTATAATAAATATACTATAATTACCTGTTATTGTGTATTGTCTAGTATTTTTATGCAACACTTGTATATAATTTGATGCACTACCAAACCGTCTCCACATTATATGATAATGAGTAATCGAGCCAAACAAAGCCAAATTTGCATTGATTGCAGACCACTCTACATGCAATGATATTGGGCTGAGTGGAATAACATTTAAATCAGGGACTGTCTGTGGTGCTATAAAAACAAAAAATTAATTTATTATAATTATTATAATTATTATTGTGACAAGTGTATACCTTCATCTTGAGTTTTACACGTTACTTTTTCAGATTGATCAGATCCAGATTTTCGATTATAAACTCTGACATAAAAAGTATAGTTCTTGTATGGTTTCAATTTCTCGACAATAATAGAATGGTTTAGACTGACTATTAGTGTTTCTTCACCCCCATCTATAATTCAGATACTAAATTAAATTTAAAATTAAAAACAAAATTAAAATCAAACTATACCTGTTATCATATAATGTATTGTATAGACATTTTGTAATTTATTTTTTATATCTGTAGCTACAGTAGCCGATGATGATGATAATGGATTTTCGCTGTGAGCAGGAACAAGTTGAATAGAATCTTGGCGAAAATGAATAGGTGGATTATCAGGGATATCTTTTGGAGACTTTTGCCAAAAAACTTGAATTTGAGTAGGAGATAAAGTCCGACAGCTGATATTAATAGGTGGTGCTGGTTTGTAGGAAGAAGAGCTAATAGTAATTAATGCTCCAGCCCATGTAGTTCCATATTGATTTGATGCAAAACATTGATAAATCCCGGAGTCAGTTGACACTGTATTGCTTACTAATAAAAGTTGTTTATCCTTGTTTATCTTTACACGACCTTAACTCAAAAATAAATATTTTATGGATTACACAGGTGTATTTCTATTAAAACAAATTAAACTTACCATAAAACTTTAAACATTCACCATTGAGATACCATGTTATATTAGGAATTGGATTACCTTGAACTCCACACTTCAAACGAATAGAATTCGCAAGAGGCACGCTTCGTGTTTCAGGTCGAATAGTAATTGTGGGAGGTGTCATTACTTCTAATTGAAAAACCTACAAAAATTAGTAGATAATAAATACAATTTTATTAAAAATATAATAAAAAAATTACAGACAGGGATTTTTTTTTTTGTGTACAAATAAGATAAGTATACATTAAAAACATAGTAGCAAATAAATTGCTACTAATATTTCCTGGTGGATAACCAGTAGGAACAAGCAACAAATAACACAGATGATATCTGGTGCCGATTGGCAACTGGCGAATCCACTGTATTAATCATACTTGAAAATATGTATAAGTTTATTTCTAATTACTTGAGCATGTAAATAATCTGGCCGTCTTGTCATAGGCTGGAACACATGACATGTATATGTTCCTGATGAGTTTGTAGTTACCCTTGTTAAGCTTAATATATTGACATAAGTATCTTTATTGCTGAGCATGGTATTCTGTTTGTTTCCTATACAACAACCTACATTTTAGATTATCATTCCTTATTTAATTATTTTTTATTTGCTATTTTACCTATAGAGGCCGTAAATGACCATTTGAGCTGAGGAGACGGAACACCTGTAGCAGCACATTCAAATGTCACATTTTCGCCTTCAGCCACATACTTCACAATTGGGTATAAAGTATTAGGTGAGATTAACGCAAGAGGTTGTATATTTGATTGAGATCCAGAAGATAAATCATTATTAATCTTTTCAACTTTCAAATGACCGACTTCGCTAAATTTGGTTTTATTCATTAGATTGTTTTTTGCCACACACCTAAATCAATATATCATTTTATAAACAAAATAAAAAAATAAACATATTGGTTTCAGTAACTATATAGATTAATATTCAACAACAAACCTGTAACTTCCAGTGTCATTTTCATTGACTTGTTTAATGTATAGTACACCAGGAACTTTTGTTATAAACCTATAAAGGAATAAACGTTTATTAAAAAAAAAAATGTATTATAATTATGTAATGGAAAATTATGATTTACCTATTGTTAGTAGACAGAGGAATTTCATTTTTCTGCCACATAATAGTTGCTTCGGGTATTGAATTAACGTGACAAGTAAATCGAATGATTGAACGACTAGCTTCTGAATTAACAGTTACACCGACTGGAGATTCATCAAAATCATGAAGGGCTGAAGAAAATAAATGTAAAAAATATAATAATTTGTAAGATAAAGATAATGTGTAAATTTAATAATAACTTGTTCAGCATACTCAATGTTAAAATATTTTAAATTACATATATTTGAATAAAATATTAAATACTATTTCAAAAGTTTTTGTATGTTTCAAAAATGCTCAGTCAAATCCTAAATTTACAATTTCATATAATCAAGAAAAAAAGAGAAAGAGGGAATTATAATTTTAATTTTTTATAATTTCATCAATTCAGATAAACAATTTTTAAAATATACAAATATAGGAAACAAATCCGTAATTACACAGATCAATTGTATTAGGTACAACATGATTAAAACAACACATATAACTCATAAGCACATTTATACTTATGATTGTTATACTCAAACAACCATAAAATTAGTCACAATTTTTTTTTTGACAGGAATATAATATTATATTAAAAATATTATTAAAGTGTAAAAAAAATAAATGTACAAAACAATGAAAAAAAAAATTAACAATTTAATAGTTTATAAGGAATTTCAAAAAATATTATCAAAACGTGTAATTTATGTTGTAGAAACTATACAAAACTAATAAAAACGATATTGATTAATACAATAATTTAATTACCATTTCAAATTCATCAAATTCCATAAGTATAATTTGTAAACAATGTAAAGGGCTATAATGATAACTAAACTACTAACTAATCTTAGTAATCCGTAATTAGATTTCAATTAAAAGTATTGTAGTAGTGTATACATATACAGGATGTAACAGGACTATTTAAGAAATTTAATAACTTTTTTTCTATTGAAATTGTTTTTTTTTTTTTTTTTTACATAAATTATTATTACATGCTGGCGCTATAATTTAAGTATTTTTGAGTTAAATTTTAATGTTTATGAATTCGAAATAAAAATAATGTACATACTTCGCACGCTGTGTGGGCTGTATGTAAATGAGAAATTGGAAATATAGGATATTAAAGAGGGGAATTTTACGCATTTGTATTCAACGATTAAATGGTAACAAAAAACCATTCTAAGCGTTGTTAAGTTATACATGTTTTAAAAGGCCGTAATATTTATGATTTTCGTTATAATTTTTAAAAAAGTACTACTTTAAACTCAACTAAGTACAATTTTTAATAAATTTCCTGTTAATTTTCAAGGATTTCTTTTTGGTCTAACAAATTTATCCACAGAGTACCTACCGAATAAAAGTTACGGAAAAATCTCGCAAAATTTAAATGTCTATAAATAGCTCAAAAATGGCTAAAATAATTTGAAAATTTTAATACGTCTAGAAAAAGCAAACATAAGATTTCTGTTTAAATTTTAAGTCTCTGTTAACATTTTTAACTGAATGACAACAAAAAAACATAATTGAAAATAAAAATGCATTATTTTCGTAAATTTTCCCGGTTTTCTTAAGTTTTTCTCGGTTTTTCACAAATATTATGAAAAACGCTCAGCAAATCAAAAAATAACCTTCCTAAAGTAGTAACTAGATAAAATTTTCTTTCAGAAAAAATGCAATACACGTAAAGCAGAGCAAGATTTTTAGTAGACATTGTGTATACAGTATAAAAAAAAGTAAATAACATCATTGTAAAACGAATACATTCTTCGCTCCGCTCAGAATCTAAAACTTAAATATATTCAATGGAAAACAATTTATTATACTTATTAAACAATCTTGTTACTAGTGGCCGATCTAATGGGGGGGNGGGGGGGGGGGGGGGTTTGGGTCGCAGTAGCCTCGGTGCTAAAAATATAAATTAAATCACCTTATGTGTCCTATCTTCTCAACTTCCCACCTACAATAGTGGCGTCCATCACCAGTATCTTTTTTTTTGTTAAGTAATAATTTTTAGGAGCACCGCCCCCTCCCCAAATAAAAAAAAAAAAAATCAACTCTGGATCCGCCACCGCAGTATTGTTATGTTCCATTTTTATATATATATATATATACACATACTTTGAATGGCCAACGGAAAAGAATAGGTGTTTCTAACGTTTCATACATTTAAAATGTGACAAATAATAACACTGTCACGTCTCAATAAAAATAATCAATCGAGACATAAATTGTTGTACTGAAAAAAAAATGAGAATATACTGAACTATATTATTACGTGACTTAATATTTGAAATATTTTATAGTATTGAGAAGATTATAATAGTATCTATATAGTTCTCGTCAGACGCGAAAATAATAATTGGAAATGTACAATCATTGACATCGCGAATTATTACGAATCACGTAGAAAAAATAATAAATATTTTCTTGTCATATATTCTATATATTTCCGTTTACCTAACCTTAAGAGTATACCATACCCGTATATGTAGTCTCCGTCGAACTAACTATCGAATAACGTTTTTAGAACATACATTTTATCGTTGGTTGAAAAATAAATACCAAAATTTAAAGATTAAAATTATTTAATTAAAATTTAAATCTAAAAAATTATCATACAAACAAGTTATAGTCAAATAAATGTTTGATTTTTAAATACCCAACTATATCTTTGTTGTGCAACATTTTTTTAGAAAAAATATACGCACAACCAAAACCCTCGGAAATATTGTCCTTTATAACTTATGTTATTTGTGTTTAAACTTTATTTTTAATGTAAACGCCAAAATGTATGTTCTATAAGTAACGTGATTTTGCTTTGTTGCATTGTTGCCCACACATTAAATGCGGGTATAGCATTCTTTTAATTAGGTAGGTATATAGTGTGTCCTACAGTGTTATCCGTATGCTAATTACTCCGAATACTAACTGTTAATATTTTTTTTTTTTTTTTTTTTTTTTTTTCAATTGAATTTTGTGTCAAATGGACACAAATGCAGAGAAAAATTAAATATTCATTTTCATCCCCTAATCACTGGAGAAAGAAAAACTATTATTTTTTCACTTTTTAAAACGTTCAAATAGCTATTTTGTAAAATATATTATTCTAAAAATCTAAATCTATCATACATTCATATCCGATTAATAATTTCTTAGTTATAGCGGCTTCAATGTACCTCTATAAAAAAAAGCATTGTGAAAACAATAATGGATATTCAATAAAAGATAAGAAATTACCGTGCCGATTGTGATTCCTTTACACGTAACGTATTATTCTATTAAAAATCATTTGTTTTCACACTTATTTTATAGAAATTAAAAAAACCATTATTAAAAAACTTCTGATCGAATATGTAAGTATGGCAACTACATTTTAATGTTTAAAATAATTTTAAAAATTGACTTTTTTTTAAAATTGTAAAAAATGAAAAAATAAAGTTACGTTTTTTTAGTGATTAAAGGATGAAAATAAAAATTTAATCTTTCTCCACATTTGTAATCCCTTGACACAAAACCCGATTAAAAAAAAAAATTAAAAAAAAAAAAATAATATTAACAGTTAGTATTCGAATAATACTGTAGGACACCGTATAATATAATAATAAATACAAAACCTAAATTAAAATTGATTATTATTATAATTTTTTTTTTTTGATGTGAAAAAGGATATCGTGATAATTATATTAGATTCCAATTGAAATCCAAAATGATAAAATACTCGCAGATATTCAAAATCGGAGATTTCCGTCTTAAAACAATCATCAATCAATTAATTTCCCAATTTATATCTCTGCATTATTGGTTTAACTTTATTAACTAATTAGCTATTAAAAACTAAAATATAAGATACGATAAGACTATATTAGAGAACAAAATATTCATAACATTTTATAAGTATTTTTTAACATAACATTAATTAAAAACAGTGCCAACTGTATAGATAAAATATTAGATCCTGAACAAAATATAATAATTTTTAATGTCTTATTGGAAAACAATAATATAATTTTCATAGTATAGAAATAATACCCTATCAAAATCGCGAAGGTTATTATTATTATTGAAGCACTCGATGTTTTAAAAATTAAATTTAAGTTTTATCCCGTTGCACAGGTGATATATTGTCGACATACCTACGAGTATTATTGTATTTAATGAGAAATCGTACAAAATTCGCTCGAAATAATAAAGGTTCTACAGAGTGATCTATTTATATTATTAACCAGCGATTTTCTCGTAGAATTGTAAAGTGAATTCGATTTCTGTGTTTTTCAATTGTAACGTAATTGGGGGTCCAATTTTGCGAAGTTAGTACACAATCATTATGGAATCGAATAAATTTTATTTTAACACAAATTTAAGTTGTTGGACCATGTTCCTTATATCAAAAGCGTATACTCATTTAAGAAATAATAAGGAGTATAAAGGTAAACAATTTAAGATGAAATTAATAATAATTTATAATACAATTAAAATTCACTCTAAAATGCTCCGAGAAAACTACTGGTTTATATGATAAATGAATCATCCTGTATACATGCATCACGCAGGAAATATAATTCCCTAACGAACGTTTGAAATATTTTCAATAATACATGTAAGTATAATATTTTATATAAAGCAGGGGTAGTAATGTTTATTTTATATAGGTAGGTGTACCATACAGTTAAAATATCACGTTTCGCGACGATTTAAAACAAAACATAATTAAAAAATATAATAATGTAATTTTTTACAAATGTCCAATATTACTGAAAGTTTCAAAAACACATACAAATAATATGTCCGTTAAGTTGGTATCGACACATTATGCTAGGACTTCACAACTAGTATCAATATTTTGATAGGAATTTGCTAGATTTTACAAGGGCATTTTTGGATTTTGCTAGGACCCTTATCGCCTTCAGGGGAGGTTCCAAATTTTTGCTGAAACCAACGAAATTTCGGTTTTATCTATATTTTATTTTTATAAAAAGTATAGATAAATACAACAAATTTTTAATTTATAATAATATATTACACATACAATTTCAAGGAAATCATACATTTATCTATATAATTATTAAGTCATACTTTTTTAAAATTTGTTTTTAATTTAAAGAAGTTTAATAACTTATATACGATAACACTAAGTAAAGTTATTACATCACGTTCTATACATAGTTTGTTTAATGGTTTAGCCATAGAGTAAATAGTAATACTACTCCATGGGTCTGGCGCAATAACCAGGTATTTCCGAAATACATTGGCATCATTTTTTAAGGAATTGGACAAAGTGCAGGTGCTGACTTAAAAATTTGGAACCTCTCCGGAGGTGAGAGGGGTCCTAACAAAATCCAGGAAAATCTAATTAATTTATCTGAATATTTTGGCATATTTTTTTATGGAATCAGACAATGTACCGGTGCAGCCACAAAGATAGTACCAGCATGTTTGTTTTGTAGATTTCCGAAGTTTGGGGGCTCTAGCAAAATTTAAAAATGCCCTAGTAAAATCTAGCAAATTCCTAGCAAAATATTAATACTGGTTGTATAGTCCTAGCATAATGTGTTGGTGCCAACTTAACGGACATACAAATAATATATTATATTTATTATAAGCTGATACTGCCCGATTCGCAAAGCAACTTATACATTCCAGTATTTGAAAATGATATCGGTATTATAATTAGGGTAAGGTTAGGAACGTGTAATGCACTATAATACCCTACAAATTTCTTTTAAGACCTAAAACTTCTAAATAAATAATGCGTTAAAATTGTTTTTTATATTCAATAATTCCGTTATCTATCATGAATTATGTTTAAATACACGATTTTATTTTTAAGTTTTACAGACAGAATTGAACGCTTTGACTAGGACTTCTTTTAATCTGGAAAACTCCTACTACCGAACGGTATCGATTTTATTGCTCTGCCATATTATTATTAAACATAAAATTTAACGATTGTACATAATATATAGGTTTTGTTATTACTGTTGTCCAATTATATAATATGAATGATAGTTAGTTATAATACAAAAATCATAGTAGTGTGTAAAAATCTTGATATCAAATATAAAATTCAAATGTTCGTCCAAAAATGTTTCAAAAACCCTACAATTCTTACTTTAAAATCAAATTTGTGCGCGAACATTGCATAGCAAGATTTAAAATAAAAAACATCGCAAAGCACATCGAAATCCCAGCCAAATATATTTAGTACTCGTATAATGAAATATGAATTTTCTTCAAAAGGACTAGAAGTAAAAAAAATATATAATATTATATTACTATAATAGGTATTTACCCGCTAATAGCAATGTAAATGTTTTTGAGGAAACTGCACCGTAGGGCGTTTGTACTATACATCTGTAGGATCCCGCGTCGCTTGATTTTTTATTCACCACCTGAAATAAAATAATAACGAGTAACGACCAGTGCTAATACGCGAAGCAATACAATACCTATACTAATTTGACGGAAATAATAACGTCGGTGACGGAGGAAATTTGTATTATTTATATTTATATATATATATATAAATAATGCGAATTTCCTCCTTTATAATTTATATATAGGGATAAAGTTATACGCAATTATATTCATATTATTACATAGTCATTGTAATTATAGGGTATACAAGGTAATAATAATCCCCAACAAAAACCTAACCGTGTAAAAATGGTCAAGTCCCTGGCCCCCTCCAAAAGCCGTTAGCATATCAACGTAGTGATATCTACATTGCGGCTAAGTCTACGCTTTCTTTAGTCCTCTTATATAACTGCACTCCGCCCCACTTACTTTCATGAGTAACACTGCTCTTTTATTTGTATTGTTTAACACTTGGCCAATTCATAAACGAGACATAAAACAGACTTGGTCACAATATATAGATAACTATTTAAAACCACTTCGACTGTTTTTGGAGGGAGCCAAGGACTTGACCATTTTTGCACGGTTAGATTTTTATTAGGGAGATCATTCCCTTTGCTGGCTCTAGCATTGTGGATATTATCCTAGTTTTTTACAAGACACTATACGGATTCTGTATGCCGTAAATTTTCTCTTTTAAAATCTTTTGGGCCTCTGTTGAGGAGTTGAGTGATTGGCCATTTGGACGTTGTCAATACCAAGCACAAATACCCAAGTACGATATTTCGTTATCTGGTATCGAGATATTTTAATCATAATAGACATCAAGCGTGGCCTATCATCAACTAAGATGGTAGACCTATATTTTATGTAATATAGTATAAGTCTGGACCGCTACTGAATACATATTATAATTAAAAATAGTACCATCGTTGCATCGCCATTGTAGATAATTCATTTTCTGTCGAACACAGAAACCAAGTACACTGTTTGAAATAGGACGTTTGTTTTGACGGCGTAGGAATCTGTGATTCATTAATAAATCCCGTGCTAATCAACCAATTAAATACAATTTTAGAATCTTTATTTTAATTTGAACTTAGAACGTTTTATTCAAAACTAATTGTGTTTTTTTTTTTTTTTGTTTCAAATTGATGGATGAATATTTAGAACTATACCCGCTTTATATAAGGCACTAATTTTGAGAATTTTTTCTTAAAACGGAAACGCCGTCTATTTGAATAAATACCAGATTCGAATAATAATGTCGTTTTTTTTCGAGCTTATTCGACTGATATAATTATTTTTCATTTCACCCGACATACACATTCTGTACAGACATCTATAACGTTTATTAAAAAAACTTTTTCTATTTAAACCGCAGAATTTTAAAAGCGAAGAAATTTGACAATTGTTTTACGCAAAAATAATTATTATAAATAAATATCATCCATAAAACTACACATACATAATTGTATACGTTTTAAATGTTTTGCAAAATTGTATTTTTTAATAGAGTTTAGTAGGTTGTACCGGGTGTTTCAGACAATTTTGAAATAGAAATACATTTTATTCGTCAATGTTGCTTCAAGAAAAATGTAGGCTATTCGAATCTGATGTTAAAAGTAAGCGTTTCTATTTAGGAAAATATAGGTATATTATTTAGCATGCGCGCACCGCAAGATTTAACATTTTTTTGAAAATAGGCTTTTAAAGTGTATTTTTGAACACCCTCCCCCAATCTTCCTGAAAAAAACACACTTCAATCTAAATCTAACCGACTAAAATGTTTCACGGTATCGTGTATTATGAGAGAACCCACAGTGTTAACATTTATTTATATTGTTCGAATATAATGCTGACTCAGTACTTTACAAATTGCCGTTTGTATAATGTTACAAAAGTAATAAACAAATTTAAAAAATATCCGATACGTGTTTTTTTTTTCTTCTAATTGTTAAGATCTTTGTGACATGATGACGATGACGACTGTATAGTGACTCGATTACAATTAAAATATGTAATGTACGGAAACGCAATTACGAACCACGGACTCACTCGTATAGTTTTATCGATACACTGCGCATATGATTATATGAATATACTGTTTTATATTAGATGCATATAATAGATTAAAATAGGACGGGAAATTAAATAATATATACAAACACATTAAGGGGAATTGAGTAGAGGCACCACCGTGCCTCAGGACTCCAAGAGCCTCACTGCCTCAGCATGTTTCTTAATACTTATACCTTTGTATTTTGATATTTAATTGCTTGATAATTCATAAATTGAAGCAACTATAGTAAGTAATAACTTTTTATTGTATAACAATATATTTATCTTTTTGCATAATACTTGTGGACTTGTGGATCTTTTTTAATTGGATTTTCTAATTTTTCTTTTTTTTGAACACATTAATATATCAAATAATAATTTTTAAAAATCGTTTGTATATTTTTAAAGGCCTTGTTGAAAAGTTCCGCCCAGGAACTTCTCAATATCTCGGTTTAAATACATAGCAACGAAATTGTGGGGAGGGGTGAGGTGTATTTTTCAAATAGATTTTCAAAACCGATTTTATCTTGAATCCGTTATTATTGTTATATTAAGCACTATGTGTATTTACAACTCGACGGATACATTTTTTTTTTTTTTTTTGCTTGCTTAAAGTTTGTAATTTATTAATAATACAAATACCTATGACGGAATTATATATTATGACATCGTCCAAACAAAAGAACAAAATGTCTAGTTATCAAAGGGCCCCGTCCTCCTTGATTCGTTCTTGGGGCCGTAGTGTTGTTCTATTCCCGATAATATGGGAAAGTGTTGGGAACGTTTTAGTTCATAATATTTTGTTACCTATCAAATTTATTTTAATAATTTCAATAGTTTTGAATATTTTATACAAGGATGAGACACTATTTAGCACTGATCCACGCCATCCGGTGTCTTGCATTGCTTGCCGCATTTAAAATTTGAAAAATATTAATTTCACTGAAAAATTTGTTGCAAGAACTCAAAAAAAAAAAAAAAATAAATATTCCTAATGTGGATGTAATCTGTACATCCACGCAACAAAATGGTGCGTTAAAAAGTGCAAGGTACGTTCCATTTATTCTTATTCCCGTTCTCGTTGCCCCCGGGGACGGGAACAGCCGAAACAACACTATAGGGTATACGTCGGCATGCCCGAAATAATTCGCGCTATAAGTGTATAATATACCCTGTATATTGTTGTACTCACTTTATTAAAATACAGAGAACCGTCGGGTAGAATCCGGCGGCGCGAGTCTTTGACTAGATCCAAAGTGCGGTTGTTGAACATCCATCGATACGTGACATTCGGCAAGTTGGAGTGACATTTTATCGTGTACGGTTTACCTCGGACTGCCACACCGGTCTCCGGCGGCTCCACGATCCACGTCGAATCGGGTCCGATTTCGTCGGCTGTGTCTGCTCGCACTGCGCATAAAACAAACAACATCACGATGAGTATATGATTTTCTCCAATTATTATAAGTCATTATTATTACGTTTCTTGTGCGCACGTGTAGTCGGGCGATAATTTACGCTTAACGCGGTAGTTCGTTTGCCATTACTTACAAACAAAAAACCAGAGTAAATAAATAAATAAAAAAATTCACATACACAGGTCATGTAAAAATACACCGCCAATATTACCGTAATCATCCGAGATTAAAAAATAAACCCCTCGCGAATTAACATATTATTATATAGGGCCTAATACAACGCGAAAATGTTCCGTTTTTCGAAACGAATATCGTATATTATATGTTATTAGTTATATTATGATAAAAGTTTCGTATAATCCAACCCGGGTACGTTCAAGTCCCGTTTTTTTATGGGTGGAAATTCATCACATAACGCAAACATGAAATAAACATATTTTTTATTTTTTTTTTAATTTGATATTGTTGATGGATATGCAACTGTTTTAAATGGGAAGTTGGAAGGGACGATATGTGTAGAGTTTAATTTATATATACACCCAACAACCAACCGTTGATAACGAGAAAAACAATTCTAAGCATAATATAATTAGTCGTATTCCTCTCCTTGTTATTATCAAGGTAATACCAAGAAATTAACAAAAATTATACAAAAAATTGCCAGTTTATCCCATTTATAAAATGAAACAACAATAGGTAAATCAAAAAATGACCTCATTAACGCACCAACTAAATAAAAAAAATACAAGGAATAATATTTGATTGGAACAAGATTCCTGGTAAAAAAGTTGTCACAAATAAAAACACATCATAATAAAACCAATACATTCCTCATCGCTTCCCTCAGAGTCTAAAAAATTACAATTATACGGTGTAAATTAAATCAATCAAAAAAAAAAAAAAAATCACGAAGAAGGGACAATATTTCATAATTGTTTCTTTACTCTCATCGTTAAAAACTATTGATGCGTAATGTAATGTTCAGTGAGGGTCAAATGATTTTGTTGTGTGGAAGGGAGAAGGATAAACCTGACGTTTTAAACATTTTTAAAAAATTATTATTATTTTGTATACAATATATATATGTGTGTGCAATGTGTATAATATGTATATAATAATATAGCATACGTGTTAAAATAAATAAAAAAAAAAGTAATAATAATAAAAGGTCGTGAGGTGGATATATTCCCACACTACCATGCATGTTCGTTTTTATTTTGTTAAGATTTGTATATAATGCTACTATTTAAATATATATACATATATATACACATAATTTTATTTATTATAAAAATAACTCGAATCGAACCACCACAAAATAAACGAAATCACTTCCTATAAAATAAAATATTATGTTGCGCACAATGATGAAATCTCGATATAATTGAGAAAAAACGACGAGAGCAAAAAACTACAGTTTGAATTATTGTTTGTTATCGAGACAATTCCATAATTGGGAGTTGTCCATAAATAGAGTATAGTTTCACAGCAAAATAAACATTATGTTGTGTGCCCTAAAGTAAAATTGTACGATGAAATGAATAAAATATGTCCTATTGGTAGGTACACAATTTTTTTCTCTCATTGATATTATTAAAACTTTACAAGCAGGTCGTATTATATAAGATATACATCAGGTAATTATAATTATAATTAAAAAAAAAAAAAAACAAGCCGGGCTGTGGATAGGCTACACCGTTGTATAGGTGAAAAGTTTGGAAGGAATTGGATGTAGAATAATCTTTAATTTAAATTATAATGAAATCGACGATAAACTATTGAAATTGAACAACGATTCTATATAGCCAACAAGGTACCGATGTACATCCCAGAAATAAAGAAAGACAAAACATATGTATTGTGCCGTTAATTGTTGTTAGTATTTTTTAGTTTTATAGAATAACTGTTGAAAATCTAGAACAATTTTTCAAGTTAAATACCACCTTGGCGAGAAATCCACATATTTTTAAGATGTGTACTGTGTGAAAAAGTCTGAGCATTATTATATACTGAAAAAGTGTTTTCCGAAAGAAAAAAACACATCTTAATAAATCATTTTTTCACTACAGTCAGAATATAAAATATACTCGTGAAAATAAGAAATTAATAAAAATTGTATATACATTATAATATGATTCAAATCAAAAAATGTTCGTGGTTATAAGGCCGGAACAGTATAGCTATGCACACGTATATAATATAAACCTGGTAAAATATTTTTTCTGTACTGCAACTGTGTTACTCAACTCGATACAATATAAACTTTTTTTTTATATAATTTAAAATGTGACAATTTTTATTAATTTCCGCATAAATTATAACTACCTACTAAATTATAATTATCGATAAAATTTCTACCGAATCGACTCCCGTGTATCGGCTGGATTCTATACTACAAGCGCTTGTGTGATATTGTGAGAACATTTCGAATTAAGAAATCCTACACATTTGACACGCATTCTCGCACGCACACATAAGCACTAGCTGTCTAGAAACTAGCTAGTCCAGAAGAATTAATTTGATTGCTATTTCTTGACAACCATAGATCAATTGACAACACCACAGTATCTATAATCATGTTTTGGGCCAACACTTTTTTGGGTTATAGAAATGCTCCATAATGTTCTTATCGTATAAATTGAGTTTTATGTGAATATTTCGTCCAGTGGTACAGTCGGCTTTATTTTCGATGATTTCTGTACTATCTTTCAGTTGACTTCAACGATCAAAGACAAGTAATAATACTATAACGTTATGTTATTACTAGTTTACCGAAAATCAAGAATGGCCATTCTATAATCTGGAATACTTTCTGTAAATCTAATTTCTGTTCGTTTATTTTCTGGAATATTATATACGTCAGCTCCAACTACTTAAACATTAACTATATCAAATTCGCCTAGATAATTCCATACAATAACCTCATATTGAAAATTTTTACAAACCGTTATAGCTGTATAGTGTACGCTTAAATGTATACGATGAAAAACTGTGCACAACGACCGCGAATGGTCGATGAACTACTCGTATAATAAAAAACAGTGAGTATAATAATAATGATTTTACAGTATCAGTGCTAATTTTTTATCGGACAAATCAGAGTTTTGTTTTTCAGCGACGTATACAGGAAGAGCCAATTCTTAGCTGTAATTTTTAAAAATTTTTTTTCGCTAAGGTCGCTACATAAATCGATATAAATTGTTTACGGTTGATTTTTTTTTTTTTTTATAGTCCCACGCTATTTTCGCTTAATAAATAATATATTTATGTACGTACAATATATATAGCATAGCTACTACAGTCGTTGCTCAATGGTGTGAAAAGAAAAAATAAATAGGAAACGACAAAACATTTTCGTGGTTATTAGCGGATGAAAATAAAAAAAAAAAACAAAATCAAATTTTTTAACAAGAAACTTATACCGCCATCATTGGTGTGGCAGCCGAGTATAAAATAATATAGTCGAGTAATATTTTTATGAATTATCAAACGATACATGTGGGTTTACCCGATTATTATTATCAATCATTACGACGAGTATAGCTTTGTAGAAAATAATATAATGATAACAATATTGCAATGAACCCGCGGTAGGGAAATCGATGATGTGTGGGTATAGTCAGAGCATCGGGCGCTGGGGGCTATACAAAGTTTTAAGAATCAAATGGGGCCCAGAAAATATGCACTTGGCCGGATCAATGAAAGCACATTAAATATGGAGGGAGGGGTGGAGCAGATGCGGCGGCGACGACCCTTCGCCGCAACTGCCACCGCCGCCGTTGCAACCGACGACGATGACGACATCCACCGAGCGCGTGTTCGAAAAGCCTTCTCGTGTGCATTTTTATTGTAAACCACGTGTGTTCAATGTGGTCCACCGTTAGCTTCCTCCAACAATAACGATATTGCACACTATGACGTCTCGTCATCTGCCATGCACAATACTATAATGGGTACAATCGATCGTTTTATAGTATTGCAGTACCTATAATACACTGCAATTACACATAAATAATTATTAACAATAATTAAAACTGTGCATTTCGTAGCAATTATAATGACAACGATTTTTAACTTATGTATTTTTTGTCGACTACATAAATATCGAGTGATTACGAACATAGTATAATATACGATTGATCAGCTAGGTATAAATTATATTTAATAAAATAAAAAAAGATAATATTGCTAATGGATGTGCCACTGTTTTAGGAGGGAAGTTGGAAGGATAATATATAGACAAATTAAGTTTATACCTGTACGCAACGATAAACCATTGCTAACAAAAAACCATTATGAGTAGAGATTTTTGGTTATCTTTTCTCACTTGTTACTAAGGTAACCCAGATATTAACAAATTACCTATCAGTTTTCATTTATTAAGAAAACTACATATTTTTAGAAACGATGCAAAGAAAAATACAAATTAACAGAAAAAAAATTATACGGAATGATCGACATATTTAGAATTTTAATCTTATGTAAACAAAATTCAGAATAAAAGAAAAAACCGTGTATTTTCAATGGAAAAATTTATTTCGTTACAGGACAACAAAAAAACTGTCCTGAAAATAGCTTAAATAGGGCTCAATTTTTTGAAGTTTGGACGAAAATGAAATAATGTCGTCTTCAATTAGAATTACCCTAATACCTATAATAACTAAGACGTATTATTATTGTTATTACGCGATATACAATTTAATTTACAACAGAGAAACCGTAGAAAAAAAACACTTTTAACTTTTAACATATTTGTTGGTTTTCGTTTTTTGGTAATAATAATAAATTACGTTCTTGTAAAAATTAAACACACTAAGCCTCAGTATTAAAAATAGTTTATCTACATATATAGATGACTAATTCAATACGTCATTTTAATAAATCACACGAAATACGAAAGACACACTAACACTTATTACAAACAAACACGCATTAAAATACGTTTCTTATAAT
Source organism: Cinara cedri (assembly GCA_902439185.1). Lineage (NCBI taxonomy): Eukaryota > Metazoa > Arthropoda > Insecta > Hemiptera > Aphididae > Cinara > Cinara cedri. Next base: position 888,398 of record CABPRJ010001901.1, on the reverse strand, counting down.
GGCTTTAATCTCTTATCTATCTATCTGTAGTCGTTACTTTTATTAGTAATTTATTTATTATTGTCCGATTCCCATACACGGGCACTAACCATATATTTTGTAATTAAACTAAATATACAATATACTTAAATATTTATATTGTGGACAAATTGCATGATGTAGGTCAAATTTAGCAGTAAGTCATATATTTGACCTGTCCCAATCATACTACCATGTAGATATTTTACTACATCTTATATACTCACTTTGACCGGCAAGATACTCTGGAAGATATTATACACAGTGTACCTAAATGATTTTTTTCTAAGATTTGATCCAAAAACTTGATGCATAGCCAAAGTGGCCGACTATTTGTTATTGCAGTTAGTAAATAAAACTTCCAGAGACGAAATAATGTCGTTAATGTTGAAAAAGTTGATATACAACAAAAAGACACGCATTTAACAGATTGGATTCACAGAAGTAATATTATCAATAACTTTTTCTAAATTCAAAATTTCCATGCATACGATTTGTTAAGTGAAAACAATAACGTTTTCTACGACAAACAACTCTAGCAGAAACGAGTCACAAATACAGAAATACTACAGGAAAAGGATCAAACGATTTGGACAGTGACTACGAATTCCTACGAGAAGCTTGTGTAGGTAAAAACAAAAATATTTCCTACTACGAACAACTTATATAGTAAACGACGAGTAGGTAGCAAATGCAAAATTATACTACAGTAAAAGGATCAAAAGATTTAAACGCTGAATTCGAATTCCTTCAAGTGCATTTAACGAGTATATATTGCCTGTTAAAGACAACGTTTTTACAAACGTAGAACTGATAGCAAAATGAGAAAAGTAAATTAATAATATAATAATAATAGCAGTACTCCAATTGTGAGGAAAATCATCCTAAGAAGCGAGTGATCCGGTGAATCCGGATGAGTTTCCACTCCCTTCGATTCTTATTTCGGAAAATTTTCTAGACGCGGTAAAATGTTCAAACATTCAAACCGAGCTATTTATAAACATTTAAATTCACGAGTTTTATACGAAATTTTTATTTGATAAGTACTCTGTGAATATAATTGTTAAACCAAACAGAAATTCTTGACAATTTATTATGAGGTTCATATTATACTTGGCGATCAACAAGAAAAAGTTGAAATTAATGTAGTATTTGTTTTTAATAAGAATTTTAACAAAAATCGTGAATATTACAGCCTTTTAATCATATATAATCGAACTCTGTTCAAAATCATTTTTCGTTAGCAGTGTTTAATCTTTGCGTACACATATCATTAAATTTTCTTCTATATCCTACATTCTCAACTTCTCACCTACAACAGTGGCCCACCCATCATGCAAAGCGTGTCTTCTTTAAATTGTTATAATACTATAAAATGTTTTGTAATGAAGTACTAGAAAAAGAAAACGCCAACTCCTTCAAAATCTTCATATATTATACGCACTCGAGTAATGATGATATTTATGTCATAGCGATTTTCAACTTAATTTTAGTTAAAACATTAATGTTTTTCTATTATTTTGTATTAAAACGGAAACAAAAAAAATGCATGTGCGACGTCCTTTTCTCGGACGAAAGACGCTCGAAAACTATAAAAAGATTGACCGTGCCCAAACCGTTTTATGGGGTTCATTGGTAGTTTATTAAAAATTCATTATCAAAAACACGTTTATGGTCCGATCCTCAGGGCCTGATTAATGGATTTTCCACAAAGTTGGCTGGAGTTGATTTTTTTTAAAAAAAATTGTTTATCATAAAATTTAACTGATCCTCTCCCTATAAATGAACGTACCCCCCCCGCAAAAAAGGTCTGGCAACGCCTATGGTCACTGATATATAGAGATACAATTTTGAAAGAAATCAATTTTAAAAAAAAAATTGTTTTGCTGCGCCCCCTACCGATCCCTAATACATTTTAGAACTAAACCCGTTGTATGACAGACATCAAAAGTTTGATATAAAATGTATCTAAGACCATATAGGGTAGTAAAATTGACGTTTTCAGATTTCCAGAATAAATGAGTTTTCGAGTTTGCGGATCTTAAACCAAGATGTTACAGGACTTGCTAAATCTTCTTGCATTAAAATCGAATTTCTTGCGAAACGACCGTTTGTATTAAATATTTTTTTATTTAAGCGATGGTCCACAGTGGAATGTATCTGTACATGTTCTGTACGTTTTATTTGTATATAATACAAATTGTTAATTTATATACATTTTATTGTTTTTTCTTTTATCACAACATTAATATATGTATTATAATATTGTCAATAACTATCTATAGTCTATATACAATTTGATGAACGCGTATTTGTAAATTTTAAGAAGGCCGATTCTATACTGATCGGTGTACCACTGTTTTATCGCAGGAAAATTGGAAAGAAAAATATACACAATATATAAATACAAAGTAATTTAATTTATAAACCATTGCTAATGAAAAAATATTGTAACATAATGAAACCAATATATTTCTCGTACCGCTCAGAATCTAATACTAAAAAACCGAAGAAAAAAAATGACGTTATGCGTGACCAATTATATCAAGTACAAAAAGACCGTATTCATTCGCGGCTATATAAAACAATATCAAATATAACTAAATCCTTTTTCTAGAGGGGAAAAAAAAAAAAACAAACAACGAAACTATATTTGAACAAAACGACCATTCGCCACCGTCATCTGGTCGACGGAGACGACGACAACGGTTTCGGGCGAATAAAAACAAACAAAAATAATAATAAATAACAATGATAACAACAATAATAATAATAATAATAATAATAATGATAATAATAACACAATCCGTGTCCGGATGACGTTGACCTCGGCCGAGCGCAGCAGCACTGCAGCAGCATCAAGCAACATCAGTTATTTTTCGAGTGGTCCATAATAATAATAATAATATAAGTGTAATATATTATTTATGTATATACATATACGTATACGCACGCACAACGTCTTTTTATCCGATATCAACCGCGTGTGCCATCGTCATCATCGTCACGATCACACCGGCAGCGATGATGGATATTTTCGAACTCTCCTCGTGTGTCCCGCGCGCGCGCGTTCAAGGCCAAACGCCGTCGTCCTACTACAGTATTATTATATATTATTGTGGAGTTTTTATTATTATTTCTCATATTTTTCTTTATGCACCAAAACGCACGCGCGCGTTCCCTTTGTCGTGGAACGTTTTACACTGCGCACGGCTAACCACTGCTGCTACATTATGAGCCCCTTACACTCTCGATCCTCACCATCACTCGACAATAATATTGTGTGTACACGTAGCACACAACAACAATAATAATAATAATAATACAAAATTCGAAATGCCCACGACTAAATCGTATATAATTGTCAGTGGCGGCTCGTGAGCTCAAGCAAGTGGCCGGGGAAAATATTTTGAAAATTACAAGGGGAAATTTTAATATACACGGCGAGACGAGACATCTAAATGTAATATTATTATTACAGTATAAGGAATGGAAAACAACGAAATGATGTTGTCGTTAATTACAACCTGTTGATGTTTAGGTTTTGATCGATTGTTTTGAAAATCCGAAAATACCAAGAATTTTATAGATTTTTGTGAAATCGATATTCGAACAAAATTTATTTCAAGATTGTGATAGATGGCACCTATGTATTATAGACTAATATCAAGTTACACGGAAACGGTTCTGTAAACTGTTGGTTTATTGATAATCCGTTGGTTCTATACAATTACCACAGTAATGTTATAGAATAGATTACGTTTCACGAAAGTATTATTCGAATTGGAATGTCCTAATCGTGTAAATGTAAATGATCATATCTATGAATATAACCACTTACTTTGTTATCAACTGTGGTTATTAGTAAAAATTATTTTCTGCATATCAAAAACATTAAATTATGTTTTTACGTTAGAACAAAATTATAATTGAACGATAAGGAGACATTCAACAGCTCTGCAAATTGTATCGAATTGAAATCAGTTCAATAACTTATCGATTTAATAACTCTGTGTTTGATAACGTTTATTCATTTTACACGCGGTTATATTTTTATTTGAATGGGAAAGAAAATTGTCGATTAAGCGGTGCTTCACCCGCCATCTAGCCAGCCAGCACTGATTGTTGTACACGTACTAACAGGAATTTTAAAATTCGGCATCGTCTCCGTCAATGCCTATACGAGAAAATATCGAAAAAATAATAGCGGGAAACATTAAATGTCGTATCGGACGGGGGACGGGCCACCGTACCGGCACTCTTGTCGTGTTTGCCTACACCGCACCGGTGTTTGCAGGCAAAAACGACAAGAGTGCTACCGCCGCCAATACGACACGTGCATATTTACGCTATATAGGAAAAAAGAAAAAAAAGAAAAAGAAAATGGATATACAATATGCCATTTATTATAAAACCCCGCGAGTTTGCCATTTGCACGCGTTGTGTTTTCGGCAGGTGAATATTCGTTCTCCGAGAGGCCAAATAATCAACGGGGGCACGCGTTTTTTCGGTATTTTTTTTTTTTTTTCTAATGTTATTATTGCGTAAACCGGTTTTTTTTTTTTTGTGAACGGTTGCTATATAACCTATACCGTAGGTCGGCTTCTATATACGAACGCACACACGTTTATATTATAATATATAGGGACACATAATAATTTCGGATTTCTGGAAACGCAAATTTATGGTAATCCAACTTCTTTGTTTTACACTTACACACACGCATGGACCTGATACAACACAGTGATGCAATTGGATATTTTATAATATTATACGGGTGAATTTTAATTTAAAATAAAAAAAAAAAAAAATGTTTGTCGATTACACATATTTGTGGTGGTTTTTTTTCTTCTCTCATATACGGGAAATGTATGTGATCTAAACGTCCGTTTTTATAATAATAATGTATACGAATACCGGAATACCTATATTATAGGTACCTACTAAATCTATAACAACACAATGTTTTATAGAAACGATTTCTTGACGGGTTATTTTTTTTTTATTTTTCATTCATTCTTTCTTTGCTTTTCTTTATAGAGCTCGCAACACTATACCTATAGTAATAATAACGTTTGTCCGATAACGGTGGTTTCGCAGTGACGTTACTACGTCATCGTTGCACAACATAAATATATTTATATTCACACGATGTGCGTTAAGTGACGAGGGGGCAGATGGTTGCCCTCCCCGTTAACGACTCACAAACAGCACTGGGGATAACTTGTTTTTGTTTTTTTTTTTTTTTGATTTTACATGCATACTAAATCCTCAATTTATTTAATTCGGAACGTTACGTTTCGAGCGCGCCATTAACATTATTTTAAACGACGAGGGAAAAATAAATACAGAAAGTTTCTCCGCGTAGTAATTGATCGTTAATTTCGAAATAACAAGATTTTTGAACAAAATAATATATTATGCATATAATATTTGATGTTTACTGTCGACCGACCGAATGCCGCGGCGTATTTGAAGTAAATTAAACATTTATAATATTATTATGATCGAGAATAAGATGGAATATAAAGTCTCGTTAATTTTCAATGACAATATATAGATATTAATATAAACATCCTATAATATACAAATAATAATGTCATATTCAATATTGATGTTTGATAATATAAAGTCGGTGTATAGGTATAAAATTTGTTTCTGATATTCAAATATTTTCTTCAAATTAATAAATAATACAATTAGGAAAGGTATTTATTTATTTGCCTTATTAAAAAAAAAAAACCCGCTAAAATATTATAATATGATTTTGCGCAGTTTTTAAATAAATTTATGATGAATTTCTTACAATAATAATAATAATAATAAGTAATTGAAATATGCATCAAAAGAACGTGTAAAAAAAAAAATATATATATATATATATTACGAGTCGGTAAGCTTTTTCGTTTTTTTTTCTTTAATAAAATGAATAATATAATATAGGTAGTGTACGTAAGCAGGTAGTTTATGAGTTTTAATCCAAAATTACAATACCTACCAGAGTTACGAAATTAAAACTATATTAATTAATTTAACTTTGGAATGAATTCAACCGTTGTAAATATATAATAATATTATAAAGCGATTTGTCATTATAAATGTATATAAACCCACGCAAATAAAACGAGTAGTTAAAAACTAACAGTATCTTTCAATTTATAAATAATAATATAATCGGCTTAAGTACTTTAGGTGTTTACCCGGTAATTACCCACAAATATATTTGTATTTATATTATATATTTAAAAATATTGAGTAAATATATTTTATGTACATATTTTTAATGATACAGTGTAATATTTTAATTTTACAGTAATAGTTATTGATTGTTATACTTATAAGTTTACCAGTTGGTGTAGTCATGAGGTGGAAAAAAAATACTTTATGGAAACATCATCATCGAGATGAACGTGATAAAAATGTTTAAAAAAGTATAAAAGTTGTCTAATAAAATTTGTTACCCAATATAGATTTACCGGATAAATATCCATCATTGTACATAATGTATTATTATGAAGATGAATACCGGTGAATAAGAATCAGAAAAAAAACTATGTGGAAGGAGGGTTAAAAATCGCGATTCATTACGCAATTATTGTTTTTTATAGACAAATTTATTAGTAATAGTTTCGATCACACGTCAATAAGTTATAAGACATTGAGTTATGCAATATTAAATAAACGTTTTTGATTTTGAACGTAAGTAAAAAATAATTATCATTTACAATTTTTAAAAACGTGTTACTACAATATATTGTTATAAAAAACAACTTACAGACATAACTATGAGATTAATGCCTATATAAAATTGTACAATCGAGTTTTATTTATTTTATTCAAATAGGTACACATTTATTTATTTATTTATTTTATTTCATACGGAATAATCTCCATTTAAAAAAAGACATTACAGCAGCAAAACGTATTTTATGCATCAGTATACTAAATTAAAACAGCGTAATAATTAATATATAAATAATAAATAATTGTTGTTTAATTTATAGTGGATTCTGAGTGAAACAAGAAATTATGCTTTAATTGTTTTTAATTTTGTCTATTTGTTGTAATTCAGTTTAAAATGTTCGTAGAGACTTGAAATTTGAACAGAAACTTAATATTAGCAATTCATACACATGATAAAATTTTCAAAACATTTTAGCCATTTTAGAGCTATTTTAAGACATTTTAACTTTTAACGTCATTTTTATTCGATAAGTACTCTGGGAATAATATTGTTAGATCAAAAATAAATGATTGGAAATTTAACAGGTGGTTCATTAAAAGTAGCACTTTGTAGTAAAAAAAAAATTGAGTACCTACAGGTACATTATAATGTGAATTTTTTTTTTTTATAAGAATTTTAATAGTAAATTTTTAAGAAAATCGTAAAGATTACAGCCTTTTAAAACATATATAACCGAACACCGTTTAGAATCGTTTTTTTGAGAGCAATAAACGAGATGCATATAAAAATACATTAAATTCCTCTCTATATATCCTACCTTCCTAACTTTTCACCTACAACAGTGGCCCACCATCATGCGAAATATGTCGGTTTGTATCGTCATTTTATTATGTAGGTATATCTACGTCATATGTAATATTTATACGATACTAAGACATAAATAATATTTGATATTAAAAATTTAAAAAAAACAAATAGTTACATCGCTATACTTTTGATAAATTTAAATAGTTTAATTTAAGTTAATTATATTTTAAACGTTCGATTGAGGTAGGTACCTATATACACTACACTATACCATATGTACATACCACAATAATGGTTTTTTAAATTTCTTTATTATAAAAACTTATAAAATATATTTACAATTCTTATTAGGCATTATGATAAGCAAATATGACTAATGTTCAGGAATAGAAGGAGAACAAAAAAGAAGCCTGTTGGCGATATCCTAGAATAATAATGGTGTAAGTATTTTATGTAGTAGAACTATATTATATATATATATATTTTTTTTTTTTGGGTGGGGGAAAATATAAAATATATAATAATTGATATAGGTACATATACTTTTCTGAAAGTCGACTTAAAAAAATAAATAGAAAACATCTGTTCTAGTTAGGTTATATTACATTATATTAACTACATCGTACACAGGAATATCATTTGTGTATCAATTTTCAAATCACTGACACGAATGCTGATTGATGTTTAAATATAAAATATAATATTTTTCTTTTTATATAAGTAACTTGATTTGTGTTTTCTTTAAATTAATCAAAACTTATTTGATACTATTGAAAAACATGCACTTGTTAAATGTACAAACAAATACACACATCTGATAAACACTCAGAAAACACCCGATAATAAAAAAAAATAAGTTGTAAATTACCGAGGCTAAAAAATTCCGTATAAAAGTATTATATTATGTATTTTAATATAAATAAATATTATCAAAAAAATAAAAAAAAAATAAATAAATTATTGTTTATTAAAACGTAATATTGAAAAATAACATTTTAATATTTACTTGCACGCTGAAATTATTTTACAAATGAATTAAATTTGTAAAATAATTTTTTTTCAGTATTACTTACAAGAATATTAGTGTTCATAAAATATAAAATTATAATTCCGATTCAGCGACAACGAAAAACCCTTAAAGCTTTGGTGTAAATAGTTTTTGATAGTTTATGAAGAAGGTTAAAAGCAATTAGGTTAGGTTATAAGTTAGGTAAGGTTATATTAGGTAAGTTAGATAAAATAAATATACTTCCAATAGTCCAATTTCTGTTATGAAAAACGATTTGACTGTGTATGACACTTCTTGTCCATTTTGTAGGGAAAATATTTCCATTATTATTATTAATTTTCTTTTTGTGACAAATCCGAATTTATTATAAGAAAAAAACGTTAACTTATAATGCGCCTATACTAAATTAACTAAATAAAAAAACGAATGTTTTTTACAAAACGTATACAATAATTTAAATAATTTAAATATATTTTCAAAAATGTACTTTTAAATTGACTTTTATTCGAACTAAGTTGTCTAAAAACTAAAACGTCATATTCGTCTGTCAAAATGAGTATCGGGCAGTAGGTTAGATTAGGTGTTCGTCTTTTCATTAAAAGATAATAAATAATATTAAAATTTTACAAAATTGAAGAAAATTTGGAAAACCGTTTTAATAGTTTAACTAGTAATATTAATTATTATTTTATAACTAATATAACTGACATAGAATATAATTTTAAAACATCAAAATTACTTTTAAAGTAGCATCGTTTCGACGAGTGATTTTATATAAAATAAACTATCACACTGTGGATAATGTAGTAGGTGGGAAGTTTGAAAGGTACAAGGATATAAGGTAATTTAATTTATATACTGGAAGCAATTACTATAATAAAGATTCTTTACTACACTCAGAAGCTAAAATAATACAAATAGTACTTGATAGAATAGAAAAAAAGTTAAAGCTAACGATATTAAATAAAAGAAAAAGAGCTGATACTTTAGAGTGTGTCACTATTATAAGTGGAATATTGGTAATTTACAATACATACAGTTATTTAATTTATATCTGAACGTAACGATAAATCAAAAAAAATTCTGAACTAAATTCAATTGAACGCATATTTTGAAATACCGTGAATTTTGAAATTATCGCCAAAATTTCAAACGCTTATTACAAAAAAAACTACTAAATTATGTCAAACTATTTTTTTATTAGTTTATAATGGACCTTGTGTAAATCCGTCGATTTTTCTCAATCATTAAGAAAACCATAATAAACTAAATACACCAACTAAACAAAATTTGATTTAAAAAAGCGGTGCTACACTTGAAAATTAGCGAAAGATTTCTGGTAAAAAACTTGTTCACAGACACAAAAAAAAATTATAAATATGCAAATACTATAGTAAAACCAATACTTCATCACTACGCTCAAAATATAAAAAATAAAAAAACACCATACAGAACCATGTTTAATAATATTTAAAATGGTTTTATTTATTAATAATAATCTCATTCGTTTTTGTAACACTGTATAAAACTGTAAGTGAATAGAAGAATTTAAATGTTATTCAATTTTCCGATACAATTCTCGACGTAAATTTAACAGCATGTTATTTTATTCGAAATATTATTGCGGAATATCGTGCAATGTGACAAGAATCAAGTGCTTAAACAAGACGCCTTCTATGCAGCATTATATTATAAGTATACACTTTATAATTATTATTTATAAATAAGTATACTGTACTAGGTATATACTAGATGCAATATGTGAATAAGTAATATAACATGGTATTACTTTTTTCACAATATTCACTATACCTACCTGTTTTATTACAATACATAATATCTATACTTTATACGTGCGATTGCATGAAAAAAAATAATGATAAGCAATTAATATACAGGTAGATAGGTACCAATAAAATAGTATAACTTTTATAAAATCTTATGTGTATCAGTGTATGCATGTAGATATTTGTAATTTCCGGTTATTTAAACAGGAACAATAACAATTTTTTTAATAAACTGTATTTTAATATATTATTATAAATGTTTACTTTCCCTCTTCCCCCACTTAACAAATAAATATTTTTGATCCGTTTACTCAATATGCGCCGTGCGTCACACACACGCCACTCCGCCTTCCATATGCAACGGGAATATGGTAATATACCTATAATATATACGTCGTTATTTAGTTTGCAATTTGAATGTATAGGTTTTATTATGATGTGTGCTTCGTTTTATTTGGTAAATTTTGAACGTAGCGAGGAATTTATTTTTCTTTTACTATGATATAAGCGATTTTTTATTTTCTGTTCATCAACGACTTTTCTATCAGAAATCTTGCTCTAATCAAAAAATGACAAAAAAAACTCATTTGTATCATTTTAAATCTATTTTGTGAAACAGTCAAATTAACAACAATAAGTTTCACTCCAAAATTTTAATAGAGCATTTTTTCTAAAATAAAATTTCGTCTAGTAAGTTGTATTGGGAGGTTTTTTTTATAGTTTTCTTAATAGTTGAACAAAACTGAGAAAAAAACATAGGAAAAGTAGGCAATTATAAAACAATAATTATTTTAGATTTTGTTTTTTTGTAATTCGGTTAAAAATAATCGTTGAAATCTGTAATTCTCGCAGACTACTTATATTAGGATTTTCTACATATGGTCCAATGTTCAAAACATTCTGTCGGGTTTTTAGCTATTTTATAAGCATTTGATATTTTAGAGTTTCTTTTAAATTTTTATTTGGTTTTATGGAGATACTATTATTTCGGTCGATGAGGAATGCTTGAAAATTGCGAAAGAGGTTCATCATAAGTTGCATATGTTGTTTAAGAAAAATTGAGAGTACTTTACGTTCCAATGTTGACGAAAATCGTCAAAATCACGGCATTTCAAAACACTATGTTTATCCCAACTTCGCTGCTCGAAATTGTATTTCGTCAGCAAGAATTTACATTTTTATTATTATTTAAATACTGTACACGGAAGAGTCCGCTGACTGGTCTGTGTCTTGTGGTTCGTACGCACGATGAAAATATAATAGTATAGCGATCGGTGATGAATAGCCCCGGGAAATAATATAAAACGGTCGGTGAGCTAAGCTCTCGTCCGTTATATTTATAATACTACAGAGGGATTAAATATAATAATATAAAACACACATATATTATATATATATATATAATGCACCACATTACATTTGACAAAAGTTAACTCTTTTTTTTTAACGTTGATTTTTCGTTTTCTTTTGTCTTTTTTGTTTATCCTTATATATTACGTAGGAATTGCGTATATATCATATACCTACTACCTACTATATTATATTCCTCAAGTGAGTGATAACGTCCATCATCATAGCGCTTTCACGGTGTATACAGGCGCGTCTTCAGGTCAATCCTACAAGGGTCGAAGGAGGGGCAACGAAATAAAAAAATCTTCTATGTGTACAATAAACTGTGATTCTCAGAATCATTTATACTACCAATTTTCTCGTTATTTTATCCAACTTTGAAAACTATTTTTAAAATCTTAAAAACTACATTAAGGATATAAAACTTTTCCAATAATTTATTTCCACTCAATTAAAGGGAAAAATTACGTTCATTTTTACGGATGAAAATATTACTTCACGGGTGAAACTTTCACGCCTCGAAAAACGCTCCAATTTCAACATTGACAAAACAATTAAACAGGGCTAAAAAAACTATTGGAAATTTTAAACAAGTTTCGTTTTCGAGTTTTTACCGCGTACGACGACGGTGGGAGCAAAGCTAATAAAACAGTAGTTAAGAGTACTACGCATGATACCCCTCATAATTCGATCGTAAAAATAGTATTTTGCGTAATTACAGTAGATTTACCAAAATATCACAGCATATTCAGAAATACTTTATCTGTTACTTTTTTTTTTTTTTGACAGCACTACCCAATAAGTTTTTAATAAATTAATAAATTAAAAAACCAAAACAACCAAACGTTTATAAACCGTCGACTTTTTGATTGTTTATGTTAACAAAATAATTAGTAAAAATAATACGGAGAGAGCGAGGCCCATTTAGACTCCGTGTTCGAACTTTAAAATCCGATATCTTTATATAAATATTTGTACTACAGTCTACAATTTTTAATGTTTTCATGAAAACTATCGAATAACGCAACCTTTTAGATACAGATGATAACACGTCCTCTTAAAATGTCTATAATTTGCGAACAGAAATCATATTATTCTTTATGACATACATAATATTATATTTTATTCTTTATCGTAAAAAATATTATACTTATTACAAATAACATATATATATATATATATATAAAGGTTCAAAGTGACTACATCACGAATATAATTTAACAATTTTTAAACTAATATAACACTATTTATTAGAAATTGCCAACCTTCGTAGGTATTCGAAAATAAATCAATAATATATAAAGTGTATCAGCAAAACTTGACAATAATAATTTTCTATGTAATTGCAATGTAGAAAAATGGTCAAATTCTGTAGATACACTCTGTATACCGTAAAACATACTGTAACCTAAACTAACCTAACCATATATATCATCACCAAAATTTAAAGAACAATTTAATTGAAATATTAATCAATATCAATATATATAGGTACCTTTATATATTTATCGACACAGTATGTAATATATTGTTTCAAACAGAGGTAAGTGTGATTTATACAAATATAAAATGTATCTGATATATATAAGGTACCTGATATATTTTAATCAAGATAAATAGTTCAACAAATTTCACGCACATTAGATTTAAATACCAAGTATAGAGAATGCGTATAGGTAGCACACAAACATAATATACAATTTTACGAATAACGATAAAAAAAATATAAAATTCAAAAATATAACAATACGCGTTTATTTTAAATTAATAATTTTATCAAAAAGTTTTGGAATGAAAAAAAAAAAAAATACAAAATATTATATAATATTTAAAATTAAAACCATTATTCTTACGGAAAACAATGTAACTATAATATTTATATGCCATAATTTTTTTTCGTTATAAATCATTATGAAATTAACATGATGAACTGCACATTGTACAAAAATAACAATACGGCTACATAAAATTGCATAGATATATGAAGATTTTTATCAATTAGAATCAATAAAATGTAACATTACATAATTCACAAAGTATATTAGGTGCACATTTATACAAAGATAAGAGTTCAATATTATATAAACTGATTCCTAATAACACAAATATTGTTTTTGTTAGCTTTTATTTAGGCCGAGATATAAGCCGTGTAGGCCTTTTGCTGCTTCCATTGAGCTCCTCCAGAGGTCTTTATCATCTCAAAAATGACATTATATAAATATAATGTATGCGTGTATTAATTAACTTGTGAAGAAATGAAAATGTTAAACAAAAATCATTCGTAACGAAGCCCTAGTGAATATCTCCTTTAGCAAAAAACAATAATACATAATAGGACCCTTTGGACTTCATTCAAACAGAGAGTCACAATTGTGAAAGTGCGGAATGCCTTTGTTAATAGCATTATTATAAAATATCATAAGATTATTTGTGCAATATTAATACAACAAATAATTGTTTTAAACCCTTCTAATGTTTAATTTTTGTATTCCATACAAAATTCATAATTTATATAAAACGCATTTCAGCCTGAAGTTAATAATTAATATAATATGCTATTATAATAACTATTAAGGCTTAAATTGCCGAAAGTACGCTAGGCTCGACTAGTACAATTGGTACATATACTATAATAATTACGAGTGTGGTGAAACTCTATTTTAGGCATTTCCATGTAAAAAATATACGATGGCTGATAATAACTACGAGTACTTGAATCATATCATTATAGTTCATAATATTAAACACTTATACCGATTAATCAAAAATTTAGTAAAATATTATGATATACGAATTGCATACAATAATACGACTAATATGTTCGCATACCGAAATAAATAATAATGGATATTCGAAACATATGAAAAAAAAGAGCTAATGTACAACTAAAACAAGCTTGTATAGCATGTATATACATATAGGTAGCGTCGGTTTATTTTATGTTATTAATGATTACAAATACGGTGTAATTACAGTTACAGTGTAGTTGAACCGATTAGTTTTTTAGAAATAACTACATGATTCATAAAATTACTAAAACGTATAGAAAATGTATAACTATGGGTGGTTATAGTTTATACCTTACCACTGTGCACACCCTTAACGTATTAAATATTTGAATTATTCTACAATATTGCCATGTTAATGTTACAGTCGAGTACAAAAAAAAAAAAAAAAAAAAAAAAAAAAAATACAAAAATAATAATGATCAGATTATACGGTTGACGTAATTTTTGTCAGTGACGCTTTATATAATATTTATCACGCTGGTCATACGTTCAATGTATTTTATTAAGATAATCGTACCTTATAATATAGACACCTACAAAATTTCAAATGCAAATGTATCAAGTCTTCTTACAGTTCATAGTTTTCTCATCGTTCGTCGTTTTCCGATTTAATATTGTTTCAAATATTATTAAATCAATGTTTTTTTTTGTATACGTGTAACACAAATGACATACCTAGATATGAAATGTTTAATAAAAAGCTAAAAGACGTTTTTTGTAGAATAATGAAACAATCGAGGATTATATAATAATTTTAAGTCACGATAACTATAGCTAAAAAATATATTGAATATGTTTTATTTTAATTAAAAAATAACATAATATATTCACGGAAATTAGAATTAAACACTGTATATGTATAATTCATGGTGAGATTCTATGAAATAACCTATAGTTAAAGTATAATACATTTTTTGCCAATATAATGCGCTTTAACTTAAATTCGTCGCAGGTAATTCATACATAAACTATTAGGTTAGGTTAGGTTAGGTTAAACTATTATCTATCTACCTATAGTTATTTCATAAAATAACGTTGTTCAACGCTAAATTATTATGTTAAGTACTTATAACATTTTTAACGCTAAATTTAATTAAGCACTCGCGGCGACATCATATTAAAATATAGCTGTGTAGTGTAGGTAGTATTAATGGTAATAATATACGTCGGTATAGGTAGGTACCATTGGAAATCAATATAGACAATATTGTTACACGATACAGGAATGGAGGTGGTTTTCACGAATGAATATAATATATAAATATATATATATATATATATATCAGTAGATGCAAACGACGACGACGGTCGATATTTGTATAATTGTAATAATATAGATGCACAGTCTATTAAAAAATATTATATAGATAGCGATGATAATAACATACGTTCCTATTTTCACTATTTCAACCTACCAGCATGCTATAGAGTTCGCCGATCGTTGTTTGTGGACCGTGGTGCGTCGTCGTCATATTTTATTACTGACCTATCGACTATCGTAATACGTTGTAGTTTATTATAGGTTAGTTACATTATTTATTATTATTATTATTATTATTATGATTATTATTGCATATGCAAATGGTACAATACTAAATGACTTTGGCAAATCGCGAAATGTGAGCGTTTTCAATGAACGGCTGCATATATTATTATCATAATATTATCGTATATGGGTAGGTATTGAATTGGAAATAAACATAACATAGTATACGTTGTTACTGACTTTCCTACCTATTATGTAACCACCATTTTAATTTCACACTAATGGGACTTATTTTTTTTTAGTTATTCTGAACGTATAGCAAGTGTTATTTGAGTTAATTTTGTGTAGATTTCAAGAAAATTAAATTTTGAAAATACGTACACTCGTAAAATTTTATACACTATAATACACGCATTTCGAAAAAAACCATACACTTATGCCATTAAGACCACCAAATAAAAGCAAACACTGCAATTACATAAAGCAAAAAATAAACAGTATAACCTTTTTGTTTTCTTTTTACTTCACTTTATAACATCAGACTAAAAATTATCAGAACACATGACGAACTAAGTGCACAGTGTATAATGTACATACATTAAATTAGTATTTACGGGGCGAATCTGGGGATAGATCCACTGTCATTGATTTTTTTTTTTTATTATTTATATGTTATTAAATTATAATGTACTCGTGTACAAATATTAATTTTAATTCAAAATAAAAATATTATAACTATACAATTTTGCATAGTCTTCTTTGTATTCGACACGAGAATAAAACCATCGTTGACCGACTTTTAAAATAATATCATTAGACAAACTAATATACATAAGGCTTAAATTAATTTTTTTTTTTTTAACGTATAGGTAGGTGCTTTCGTATTTTTAATGACAAAATCGTTTGAATTTATTAATATAAATAAAATTAAAATTTGATTATTTCTAGATAAACAATATGGTTATCATAATATATATCTTTCTTGAATTTAAATGTAATATTGAAAAAGTAAATTCAACTTTTTCACTATTGGTAAAAATAATATAAATATTAAATTACGTACTTTCTTAATTAGGTATTGAAAATTATTAAAGATTCTATTTTTTACAACTGGCTGCTAACTTTCCGTCGTTAAAAAAAAAAATTTAAAAATAACTTAATAATTCAATGGTTTAAAACTCACGGTATGACTAAAAACTATTTGTGTATTAATTATTTACCGATCATCACTTTATCAAACATTTTGTTGGATAAATGCAATTTCCATAGTGAAAAACCCTCGACAATTAAGATTGCCATCCACCATCTTATTTCTTGTTTTACCTTAGATATGACTTTTACATAAATTATAAATCAAAACACAGGTTCAAACTATATATTAAATAAATATATTTTATTAAAATTTAGGTTCTTATTGTTCTATATTATTCTTCATTGTTTAATAATAGAATATATATATTTTTATATATATATCAAAACATAAACACTTTATAATAGATGGAAAATAAATGTAGGTATTAATTGATAGTATAAGTGTGAGCATACAGGCAAAGTCTTAAACTAGTAATTTTTTATAAGTAAATAAAAAAAAACTGTGCAGTATATTTTGGGTGGGCATATAAGTCCGAAACAAACCAACATCATAAAAAAATCCTATCGATACAATAGAAATCTTATTAACGTCAATATTTTAAGAATCCTTTACGTAAAAGAAAATCGTGCATGTTGTTTGACCTTTTTTTTTTTTAATGAATATTTTAAATTTCTACATTTTGTAGTGCATAATGTTTAGTTTCAAACGATATGAATATAAATACGTCATACTACGTATAACTTTCAATGCACTGACCTTATCTATGTATAATATCTTATCCGCGATTATGTTATTATTATAAAGTCGATTCTAATGTAGTTGCATTACTGTACATTTTACAGTCTAAAAGTAATAATAAAATCAGTTTATCACAATAAAATGACGGTGATCCAATTTCCAGAAATGTTTAAGTTTTTAATCGTTAATATTTATTCAATCTGTAATAAATTTAAAAATTAAAACTAAATTACTATTTCAAAAATTGCACCGCTAATTATAAAATATGCGAAAATTGGACATAGTGTAGTAGCCAAGGAATAAAGGGAGCTACATATATGTGTACTGTTTACAATTTGAAAATGAAGTAATTACTGCCTTTAATCAAAATTCTCCAAGAAAAATACAGCTGTCAGAGTGTAATAAATGTAGTCACAAGATATATCAAAACAATATATATATTACATTTTCATTTCATTATTAAGTTTTTATTTTTTTTTTTTTAAGTATGACATTAGTGAAAACACTTTTCTAGTTTTGTATTTGTATTTTTTTTTTTTTTGAGGGAGGGGTGAACGTATTTATACCCCACCTAATTCAAAATCCTAGCTACACCACTGCTCAGACATTAGTACTAAAAGTTTTTAGATTACAACTCGTATACTTGACTGAAACAAACTTATACAACTTACTACTATTATTACACGACAATATTAAGTTATTTCCGAGTTCCATATTATTAAAATACTAAACAACCAAAAACACAATAAATTATTATTGTTAATTATTACAATACACATATAAATACGAATAATAATTTATTAATACTAAGAATAATATTATTGAATTATATTATGATTGTAACAAATTTCAGTGAATTAAAATAAAATATAATGACTGACGCACTATGTATATTATTTTTAAAAGGAGGAAAAATTAATTATTATATTCTGAGGAATTAGAATTAGATTACCAAGTGATAATAACATTGACAATTTTATATTACTATTGCCTTTGTCTTTCACAATCTAAATATATAATATCCGAACGGGTTACTAACTAGTGAATACAGCAGTGATTTCAATATAGTGGCCAGTCTTGTTTATCGAATGTTGTGAGGAAGTAACTGACTAAAATATTTTACTGTTTTAATGTCAAATAAAATAAAGGCTGAAACTAGTTACTGATTTACTACTGTTTTAGGAAGGGAGTTAGAAGGGAGGATATATAGAGTCATTTAATTTATATCTGTACACAACGAAGAACCATTGCTAACAGAGAACGATTCCGAAAAAAGTATTATTAGTCATATTTTTCCGTTGGTGCCAAGAAGTTATAGAAAAATTGCTGATTTTCACATTACATAAAAAAATCCTTAAAAAAAATAAAAAAGTAACCTTCTCAGTACAGTAACTAGATTAAAAACGCTACAAAAGGTTCCTATAAAGTTTTTGATTGGAGCAAGATTTCTGGTAGAAAAGTTATTTAAAGACACTTTAATAAAAAGAAAATATAGTAGGTACCTAAAATCGATGTAATACATTCCTCACTACACTCAGATTCTAAAACGCTTAGAGTTTTATTTTCTAAACATATCCTAATCATAAATACCACCGTGTATTTGTACGTGCCTTGCTTATATAGGTATTATATTGATAAGATGAGAAAGAACATTTTCCAATTGTATGATAGTATTTCCCATACACATCAAAAACAGTCACGTAAATTTTAGTATTAATCTTGACAATTGAACAAAAAAAACTATGATAACTGTGACTAACTGAGAAATCATATTATACGTACCTATCTAACGTATCCTACTAACCATTTTTTTTTTTTTTTTTTGGCGAAATAAACTAGAAGAACTTTAATAATGTTATATTAACGCGTTACCCCATATACAAATAAGGACAATGAACTCTCCTATATTTATAATACTGTTCAACAAGAATGTGTGTTATTTATTTATTTTATTTTTTGAACCATTAATAACGTTCGGAACTATTGTTCTCTATAGAACGAGGGTAAACTGGGAAAATGGCATGTAGAAAACAACAACATCCCTACTATATGATATTACGAAATGCTGGACATTTCACAATTGTCATTAACTGCACGTCGTACACAACGGTTCAAGTACCTAACTAAATCAAATTGTCAGCACCTTTTTCGAGTGTATATAAAATATGACGTTAATATTAAGAATTGGTCTACCAAATGGTAATAATTCTTAGTATCAAATATAAATAAATCTAACCCAAAATATACACGTAAACATAAACAGTAATAAACACCTATATAATTACTTGTTATTTTTCCGAGATAGAATGCATCTTACTTGGTTGTTGTGTTATTAATATTCAATCTAATAGGTATATAAAATAACATGTCCTGACTGACTAATCGCCGCCTAGCCCAAACCACTGGACGAATAGGGCTGACATTTAACATACAGATGGCTACTACGATGCAGGGATCCGCTAAAAAAGGATTTTTGAAAATTCAACCCCGATAGAGTTTTTAAATAGGAGTTTTTAGATATTTTTGGAAGGAATATCTAATTGTTTATTTATTTATTTTTATTTATTCATGGGTTACTTCGGTGATACGGTTAATAATTTGATTGTTACGGACAAGAAAACTATTATTATTACTATAATTTACACTATCATCTAACAATAGCAAAGCATTGTCGGGTCAACTATAAAATAAAATAAATATTAATTTTATAAATACAATTTCTAATTAAATCCCAACGCTTAAAATACCATCAACCCGATCGTTAATAAGCATTTGGATACAATCAATTTGATTTAATAGTTTGTTTTGGTTATAATTAAATATACTATATTAATCACGTTCACGATTTTGTATAAAATATTGACCTTTGTTATACAAATACAATAATAACATATAAATACCTGCAAAATATGTTTTCACTATACCTAATAATTATTATAATATTAAAATATGAAACAAAATAATAATAAAAACATTTGATTGATTTATAGATATTATTTCTATTGAAAATCAATAAGTAATATAATAATATAAGATTAAAAAAATTGATCATTATATCATATTTTTTATTATTATCGAGAAATAATATAAAATATTATTTCAATTTGTAAATATGTTTTCAGATTCTGAACGCAGCAAGGAATATATTGGTTCTCCCGTAATCTGTGCCATTAGATTCTGAACATAGCAAAAAACGAATTGTATTGGTTTTACAATGACGCGTGCTTTATTTTTTTATTTAATTTTTGTGTCTTTAAATTACTTTTCTACCAGTAATCTCCTCCATTCAAACAACAAGAACCATTTTTGCTGCATTTTGGATATAGTTTATACACTGAGAATGTCATTTTCTGATTTTCCGAGAAGTTTTAAAAATAATTGGAAAAAACTTAGAAAAACTGAAAAATGCAAACACGATTTCATTATTTACGATTTTTTTTTTTTTTTTTTTGTTATAATTCGGTTAAACAAAATTGTTTACCTGAGATTTTCACGGAACACTTATAATAATACTTTCTAGACATGTTCAGCATTTACATTTTGGTGGTGTTTGACCTATTTCATCATTAGGATAAAATTATCTAACCAAACAAAGAAATCTCAGAAAAAAAACCCCGGCGAAATTCCCCAACGCAACTATATACTGTCAAAATTATATGTATAAAAAATTTGAATATAGTTTATTCATCAATAGTTTGAGCCTATATTGTGCACATAGCTGCCAATAATAATGTTTGATTTTAAAAAATATAAAAAAATATAATATAGTATCAATCAATTCACTGCGTATATTATTGAATACTGATATCAAAAAAAAAAATCTAATGTATTTTCCCAATTTTCACAATTTATCACTCTAAAATCTAAGCAATTGATTTTAAAATGTATAGATAGCTTATGATCTGGCTTATCGCTTAGGGATATTTGGTTACTGAAATTATAGTTATGCAGGCTTTCCTAGAGAGAGTAGATAACACGATTATATTCAACAAATTATTTTTCTGGAATGTTAGTTGATACGTTTGTAATCTAGAGACTAAAAAACTATACGGATGACAATAATTAGACGATAATTTATAAACATAAATAAAATTGAAGTATGTCTGTATTCTGTAAACTATTTTAAATATTATTATTATTATTTACAGTATAGTAGTTTTGGGGATTTGTTTCCAGAGATTTTTTTTCGAATTACCAAACAAAGATACTTGAAAATTTAACGTTATACAACTTACTTCATTAATGGTTAACAACCATTGTATTAAATTGCAAATGCGCGTTAAAAACTACGTGTTATATATAATATAACACATATACACATTCTGTACTTTTTTACCACTAAATTCGCGAATTATGGGAGTAACAGTATTCTATACCTATACCACTACCACTCACGACGATGGCTGTAAATTCCCGAACGCGAAAAATCACAAGAAAAATAAAATGATGTAGAATACCGTGGCGGCCTCGATACAATAAATAATATTTCAAGATTAATGGGGTATCCTGCAGTATTATGTGTTTCGTTGGCATCTATACATATACAGCCGAACCCAACCCTCACGCCACCAGTTGCCCGGTGCCAGTATACACATATAGGTACCTTTGTTATGTCCCACACCCAGGGCGAGGCGTAGGTGGCCGCCAATAACACAATATCACACACACACACAGGGATCCGAAGAAACCAGTTTTACATTCGGACCGAACAATAAATCGTTCCTTTTCAGCGTGCACATCAGCTCTACCGGTCGCGTTTTGCCGACAGTTTGCCAGTTTTAGGCAGCTGCTCTTTTTCTTTTTTTTTTCTCTCTCTATTTTTTTTTTCGCAATAATAATAATAACAACAAGCGTGCACGATACAATCTCCGGACGAAATCCCCCGGAGATGACGGCGAACGAACAAATCCTCCCGTACAAACACAATTTTACGTCGGAATTCGATATATTATTATAAAATAGAAAAGATATTTTGCGCAGTTACATTATATTATATTTTTATAACCTATAAAGCGGCAGAAAAATACACTATACGGTGAGAATCATTTTAATACTCGAAATAGGCTACAGCGATATACGACAGTATAACAGTAGATATATTATATATTAATACTTAAGATATTAAAATTTGATTTATTTCTAACAATCTCGCGATTCAACGAATGTGTTCGTGATTATACCAGAGCGTGATATATAACTGAAAAAAAATATTATTTTATCAATTTTATTCTAAAAATATTTGAATATAGGTAATCAATTTAAAAATTTTGCGATATTTATGTGATATGAAAACGAAGCAATATCGAAAAATTCTAAAATAGATTGCGTGTTACGAAAATACCGTTCGTATTCGATTTGTTTTGAGTAGGTATAGATAGTATTGACGTGATAAAAAGTGAGACAAATATAATACATATAGTATATTAATATATTATATCCAACAGCTATTTAAATTGTCTACATATTATATTACGACAAATATGTTTTACATTCTTCGGGAAGACGTATTCAATATATTATTATAATACATACATGAAGGTATCTGGTATACCTATCTGAAAAACGAAAATTGATGCGACAACATTTACTGGCAATAATATATTATATTATTGTCATAGTATTTTGTTTGGGAAAAACACGAGGTTTTTCTTTGCAAGATTTTCCAAACAATAAAAGAAAATAGAAAATAAGTTATCCCGTCAAAACAAAAAAATGATGATGAAACACACAACTGTCCTATCAACGGAGTTTCCTATATCAATTTAAAAATAAATCTTAGGTACCTACCCAAAAATCTAATCAGTTGGTTTCGGTCTGTTGTCTACCACCAGCACACATAATATACGCGTCAGTCATCACGTGGCAAATACAGAGAGGCATTTTCTGTTTGATGATGTTCGTCGAGAGGACGAATGCCAAAAACATAAAATCACTAACGTGTAACACTCGCATACACCGAAAATACACGAATAAAAACTGAAACTATTTCAGTGGTTTCAATATACCCATTAGGAAATATCGGGCAGAATATATTATAATCCACAAATAATTTGTACACTCGTCTTTTGTCTTTTTTCTAGTTAACCGGCAGCAGACAAAATCCGTTGATTTTAAGACGTATTTCAGTACTAATTATAGATCTTGAAAAAAATAAATACTATTACTAAAATGAAAAATCAAAATTACGATATTATTTTACTATTATTAATTTCATAAATTGTTCACTTTTTGAGATAAAAACGTCTTACAGCTCTAAAAATATTCCTTTAAACATCCAAAAATCACAAACAATACTTGACTACTCGTAATGATACAAGTATCGTATTGGATCAATGCTGTACTGAGGGAGGGGAAAAACTTTCTGTAATTTACACACACCCCGCTTTTTTTAAATTTGTCCGTCATAACTAATCAAACAATTTATCAGTGTTAATATGTATTATTACATTTCCCACGAAAGATAAATCCATTGTAATATCTCCGGAGATAATTATTAAATAAAGGTAATCAAATTATAAATTTTTTATATACTTCGTAGGGATAAGAACTACAAATATTTGAATTAAAATATTGAATTTTATGTTTTGGTAAAAATCATTTTATTTAATTATTTTGACGTTCCTATCAACTTTTTATTTTCATTCATTTTTTATTTTCACTTTTTATTTTAAATTTATAACTTTTAATCATTTTTAAAATTCAGAAAAAAAAGTATACGGTCAATTAGCCATAATAATAACAATTAATTTATTATCAATTACTGCAACTAGCTTCATAATTATGAGTACATTTCACCGAACTTTAAAAAATTATTAAAAAACGTCAATTTATGAAAATAAAAGTTGAAAAGTCAACATTTTCAGATGAATAAACTCTATAAAATAACTATACTATACAATTTTTTCGAAAATAATTAAACAGTTAGTTAACTTTTTAGTTTTTTCACCAAACCAGAAAAATTGAATTCAAGTATAAATATGTGTATTTCTAATTTTAAGTAATATTAAAAAAAAAAAAACATAATTTAATTATCTTTATTATCTCAGGAGAAATTGCAATGGGTGCATTTTCATGGGACACCCTGTTGAGAAATTTATTTTTTCTTTTAACTGTGTAGTTACTTACGTAATTGAATAACATTTTAAACACCTAATGTCTAACACGAAGTGAATTTATAATTTCTATTATTAAATCAAGACAAAGTACCTAATGCATAATATTTAAGGCGAATAAAATTATAAGTTAATACCTACCTAAACAAAATAGAAATGTAATATGGCTAGTTAAATATTTTAAATAAACAAATACGAATAATTTTTTACAGTTGTTTTTATAGTTGTCACACTTTGCACACACTCAACTTGCTTTACTCACCTCGCAGCAAAATATTATAATGACGCTGGTATTCTTATTTAATATTTGATTGTAATTATAATAATTATCAACATGGCCATATTCTAGAACCGGTCACGGAGAAACTCACGAGTTCAAGCCTAAATCTTATTAACTTATGTCACTAGAATTATTTTAAATTGTTTTTATAAACAATAATCAGTAAGAGGTAAAAACAAATTCCTATCTATGAAGAAATGTATACTCAATTTCTTTGAAATCTTTAGGTAGGTGTATTAAAATCTTGATAAAAATTGAAGCTCGAATTGCTAATCATTTTTATAATTCCAAAATGTTGCTTTTTTTATGTTTAACCTTACTTCGGAATCTAATATAATACGTCAATGAATTTGATTAGATATTTCAAATTATATTTTAGATACTAAGATTATTTTCAAATCGTACATATTAAGGCCTTTCAAAACATGTATAACTGAACTCCACTCAGAATTATTTTTCGTCAAGCAATGATAAATCGTTGCGTACGGATATACATTAAATTTCCCCCTCTGCCTTCCCAACTTCTCACCTACAACAGTGGCCCACCCATCGTGCAAAGTATGTCCATTTTTTTTATACTGAAGACGATGAATTATTAGAAGGAAAGTATTTTATTTTATTTTTTTTTTTTTTTTTTAAGCAGAGCGAGGAATAGTTTATACCGATTTAACTAGTGTTCTACTATATGATAGGGGTTTTTATTTGTGTCTGTAAACAACTTTTCTACCAGAAATCTTGTTCCAATAAAAAACTTTATAATAGAATTGTTGATATGATTGGTGAATTCTAGTCATTTGATTGATTTTCCTTGTAGGTTTCTTAATAAATGAGAAAACCAACAGTTTTTGGTATTATTTTTGTTGATTTACGAGTTACATTCGTAACAATGGAAAAATACAACTAATAATACTCTACTCAGAAACGCTTTTAGTTAGCAATGATTTATTGTTGCATATAGATATAAAATAAATAACTCTAGATATCCTTCTCTCCAAATTCCCTCTTAACAGTGGCACATCTATCAGCAGACAGCAGTATCAGGTTTTTTTTTTCTATTGATATAATAACTAGTAGCTCATTGATAAAACAAAATTTATCATGGTTATATAATAAAATTAATCTCCCATAGTAACATACAATACGTACACGAGGTAATTATATATTTCCAGATACATATATAATTTTCTCGCATATACCTATACGACTTTTCTTACTTATAAAATTACGAAAAAAAAAAATCTTCCGACTAAGGGTATAATTAAATTTGGTTTAAAGTATTTTTAACTGTGTATTATTTGCATATCATTATAGAACTTCAATCCGAAGTAAAATCATTGTTCAAACAAAGCGAACCACCTACCATTATATTATCTCCTCAAAAATATTACAAACACACATATACCATCTATCCACTTACGTTTTATTATTTACTTAAATTATGAATAATCCTTACTACATAATACTATTATTTTATTTTTTTTAAACCCTCGCTTTAATGTTTTATTAATATTTCAAACTAAATTTAAAAATTAAGGACAGATGTATGCACATATGAATGCAATTAAAGCGACGTTGTAAAATTACCCGACTCTTATAAATTATTGCTAATTATAACGGATAAAATAATATAATATTGAACGTAAATAAATTATTGATAAAAATCGTTATTAATTTATTATTGTTGTCGATGGATATCTTTATGGAATATAATAATGCTTTATTAAACGCATTAATAAAAGAAAAACGTCCTAGTATAATGCAGACCGGTGCAGCCACTGTTATAAGTAGTTTATTGTATTCCTGTAAGCAACGATAAACCATTGCTAACGGAAAACGATTCTGAGTAGAGTTCAGTTGATAGTGATGATTTTTCAACAATATATATGTTATTATATTATAGTCAAATAATTAAATGGGTTTTATATAATTTCTTCAATAATATTTGTTTAATGTTGTACCAGTTTTCCTACGTTTTTCCCGGTTTTACCATGTTTTTTTCCCATTTGCTTGGAAAACTCGTGAGAAAATCGAAAAATGATCTTCTTACACCGATTTAATTTCAGAAACGGTGCTACACTTAAAAATCGGAGCAAGATTTCAGGAAGAAAAGTTGCGGACAGATAAAAAAAAATTTTGAAAAAAATAAACATCTATGTAAAACCATAAGCTTCTTCGCTCCACTCAGAATCTAAAATATACGTAATTTACGTAACGTAACATTATTTTAATTTTATATTATTTCTAATTATAAACTATGGGGAAAATTTAAGAATGAATACATGGTTTTTTAATGTACAAAGTCGTTAATAATAAGTCAGACTCAGAAAGAAAAATCGTTTTCGTTTTAGTGCGTTCAATTTTAAACATTTCATTAAAATTATTATTATTATTGGGCGTGTTTTGGCGACGCAGTCTTGAGCAACCAGGTTACTAGTTTAGCGAACAAACTGTTTTGGCGACATTGTTTACTATAATTGTTTGATAGCTGATTGCACTTTTGGGCACCCGGATTGCCGGAATCAGCAAACAATTAAAAACTACGTTCACTGTTTTCGGTTACTAATAATTTACTGATATGGACTATCATTCAACCCTACCATCCATTTAGTATAACAAAAATATAATACAGTAAACACAACTTTTGGCTAGTAACCGACCAAGTAGCGAACTACAGCAAACAATTCAAAAAACTTTACTTAAAATGGCATCGCCAAAACACGCCTATTATTATTATTATTATTATTATTGTTATCATGGTGGATTAAACATACTTTGTAACTACATTAATAATATTATTAAATCAAACTGCATGTATTAATGTAACTAATAATAGACCGTCAGACAAATTATTTATGCGTGTTTACATAATAATATTATTTAAACTTTAAAACGATTGGGTGAAACGTGTGTGCATGGAAAAACAAATAATTGACAACGAGACATGATTAGAAAAGAGTTACAACGTGGAAAATACGATATTTAATAAAAAAAAAAATAATAATAATAAAAAAATCAAAGGATAGAACAAAAAAACAATTTTATCGGGGCAACTTAAAGTGCCACCTACGCAGTAGCTATCTACCGATGATAAAAAATCGCTTTTAAACAAGTTCAAAAAAAAAAAATAAATGTATTTTACGTTTGTGATTATCGTAAATCGTAATAGCTCGGGCGAATTATCGTTATTTACAATACTAGGTGTACAGTAAATAACGATATCAATGGCTTTCGGAAACAGCAACCGAAACAAGTAGCTAGATGCCAATATAAAGGCCGGAATAATATTATTTATTATGACCATGACGCGCGAACAGTCCGATAAAAATTGTCGATCGTGTGACAACAATTAAACAGGTCCAGTGATATACGGCCAAAAAAAAAAAAAAAAACGATAACGAAGAGTTGATACTGGGGACGCGTGCAGCCACTGCTGTTGGTTGTAGGAGAAGTTTGGAAAGTAGGATACAAAGACAAACCATTCCAAACGAAAAATGATTCGGAGCGTAAGTTCGGTAAGACACATGTCTATTTCGAAATGCCGTAATTTTTCCGATCAAAAAACGACTCTCTGTGTCAGTGGCCGCATATTAAACTGAACGAAATCGACACTTTGTCATTTTTCGGTCGGAGCAATATTTCTGGTGGAAAACGTAGTTTGAAAAAATTAAAAACAATGCCATCAATCCGGTACGCCGCGGCGCGCCGTCAATATTTGTCAAATAATTAAAAACGCTACACAGCCACAAAGGTTATGCGTGCGTAAAACCGGTCCGTAAATTATTTTTACCCCGTCGGCACAATTATGCTTAGGTGCACGCGGGATCTAAACGTTTTGCGCGTTTGTGAAAAACGGCCGGAAAATGAAAAGTCCGATCGCGTGTCAGGTTATTACTAGGTAATAAAATAATATCGTCTCGGTAAATAGCGTATGCGCGAGCGGATCTTATTGTAAGACGGCGCGTTTCGATATTTCGGCATTTTCTCCCGTCGCCCGCCCAAATAACACTACAAATCGAATCGCAGCATTATTATTAAACGCTAATACGACGCACGCAACGCGAAGCCATTAAAAACACGTTTCCTTTCGCCGTCGTTACGGCAACCCGATGAAAAATATTAAACACTTCGATTCTCCCGCGTCGCACACTACCCGTTGCCAGTCGCCGCGTTTGTTATCACGCACACGCCGCTAATTATCTCGTGTAAACAGATGGCGTGCGCGCGCGATAAAGAACCCGAGACGCGCTCAACACGCCGCCGCGACTTATATACACAAGCGATAATGAATGTTACGGTCCGTTATTGTTATTTTCACCATTGATAATAGTGACGAATTGCCGTGCCGACGACACGGATTTCGAGACGACGTCGCTCGAGGAACCGGTCGCTCGTCCACCGTGCGGTGATACCACGGTCACCGTAATATTGTTGTTGCCGTCAAAGCGCGGACCGGATAACCGGGACATCATTTGTTACGTCGCTGTTTACAGTAATTATCGGCGAAATAATTATAGTACTCACCGGTAGCGCCGGCCGTCGACACGTGCGACAGCAGCAGCACCAGCAGGGGCAGTATTACGGCGGACGTAGTGACAGTCGTCATAGAGGCACATCGGACCGACTTTTGTTCGTCCAACGCACTGACCACAACACGACCAAGAGACGACCGGCCCGTCGATCTCTCGGCACTGACGACAACAACGACCACCGGAGCCGGTAATCCTCGTCCTCTTGTATCTTCGGCGATCACGGCGGTCGCGCGCGGACGGAATCGCCGTCGTCGTGGACACCGAACCAAACTCCCAACTGGTATTTACAATACCGTGGCACTGTAACCCCGGAGGAGCCCGTTTTCGACGCACGTTTTCGGCACGCTGCGGGTCCGGTAAAGAGTCTGCGACGGTGTACGGTCGAAGTGAAAAATAATATCGTACGCGGAAGCGAAACGAGATGTGGTATTTTTTTTTTTTTCACGGGGGTGTGCAGGCCAAACGGAAGTAACGGGACGACGAGTTGCTGATCATATGAAACGAAACGGGAGGAAAAAAATAATGTAAATATTAATAATAATAATAATAATAATATATGTAAATAAAAAAAAAAAAAACAAAAACAAAAACAATCCGATCGAACCAGCGTGTTCCGAAAACACCGACGACGGCGATACTAACCAAACTGATGGTGGGCGATGCGCGCGCACTCACACACTGAAGGCAATAATATTATTGTCATGCACTCGCGCGCGTGTATACACACACGCGCGCGTGAGACACGGCCGTAGTTCAGCGCGCGCACGCGCACATCGCCACACGTTCCTACCGGCCGTATGCACCACGATGCGCGCGCGCGCATTAAACGCTACGCAATACACCATGCCGTTGAGCGATTGGTATGTGATTGGTATTGTATTATCATTGTTATTATTATTAATATATTTTGTGTTGAACATTTTGGCGGGGCGCGGGCGCATGCACGAGACGAATCGCGGAAGTCAACGCCATCTAACGGTGATGCGGTTCGTTACGTTCCGCCGCGTGCCGTATTTTTACAATATTTTAATAATTTCCTTTGATGATTTAGAAGGCCGGGGGTCAGGTTAGGTTACTCACACGCAGTCCCTCTGCCACAACCCACCCCACCCCGTGCCGCGGATGTAATGTTATCGAATAAACGATTTCATTAGTTCGAATCGGCATATTAGGCACTTGCCTATAACACCTATCTAGGTTTCTGGTGGGGCTGGAATTTTTTATTGGGCACATCGAAAATTAAATTTTTTTTTTTTTACTATTCTCGTACTTTTCATGAGACCTCTGATATCCATTATACTGATGTCCATGGTGACATGATTATATTTTTTGTAAATAGTAAATACATGTATACTCCATACAAATTGGCTCAAATAGAACATAAATTGGGATAAAATTCACATCAAATTAAATCTTCATATAGTAGCTAATCGGTAATATATTTAAGTATCCCTCTACGTTATTTAGTAATTGTTGTCCATCAAAAAAATGAGTTATTCATGCGTTTGGTAGTAAGCATTAAATGATGTAATAAGGATATTTGTATTGAGATAAAAATGCAATTGGTCACGGATGAATTAGCGAGCGTTTTTTTTTTCAATTTTATTATGGGCAGGTTAAAGCTTTTGCCACATCCTCTCAAAAACAGAAATGACGCTACTGCTCTGAACGTAACAATATAATATAATGGTCTTATATTATAAATAACTTCGCTTAACAGTGGCGTATTTAGGAATTTTGTGCTCCTGCAGGTACAAAATAATAGCATAAAATAGCGTTCCTTTTTCATTCGGATTTAACATTATAATTAGGCGCTAGATAATATTATGGTATGTACACCAAAATACGATACATAAAACCCTCAATTATTTTGTCAAATATTAATGCCCCAAATGTATAAAACTGAAGCTCACGTAAGTTTACTCTTAACACTCACTTGATATATTAATACAACCAAGGGCGAATTGGACCACTAGGAATTCGGGAGTTTTGTGGGCTGCTTCTTCAAATAACTATTTTAAAAAGTATTTTATGACAAAAAATGATGCTGAAATACCTATACATTTTTTTCGAAGACATTTTTTTTTACTAGTGGTTATCTGAGTCAAAATAGATATTGGTTTATTTACATTTCTGGGGCAATTATCATGGTAATTGGCTATTTAATTGTTTTATTAATCTATAGTACATTCATTGAATTCTATATGATAAGGTTAACTTAACCTGATTTAGGTATATTAAATACAGTGATTTTTTTATCACGAAACAGCAATTATCTCGGAGGATTTTAAATGAATTTGATTTCTGCTTTTTTCTAATCATTATGGAATCATTTAAGCTTTATTTTAAAATAATTTTAAATTTTTTAGCCCTACTTCATGTACCCTAAATAAGTACATACTTTTACTTTTCAAATAGGAACCATCTCTCCTCCTATTTGTATAAAAATTTTGATATGCATAACACTAATATTAAGTTTTGCCGTTTATGAGTTACAACAGTTTAAAATTTAGGTTTAGATAATTAGTTAAAAATAAGGCAAAAAAAAATGAATCTTCATTTATTGAAATATAATAAAAATAAATAAAATTACTTTGACACCTTGTCACTTTACGTTATACAAAACGTGAAAAAAATCGTATTTTAAATCACTGGTTTAAAACTTTTTCGAGATCAATTGTAACATCTCTATGGACACTTAATAGAGCTAGTCCAATTGATTTTTCTTGTCCTGTAGAGTTCCGTAAAAATGTCTTGACGCGTTTCAATGTCGATAATGTTCGATGAATTAAGAAAATCTATTTGACGTGTTTGTCTTGCGGACGATGGGATGTCATAATAATACTTAAAATGTATGCAATTAATTTAATATTGTTGTTAATCGACGCCGACCGCAGACCGGCATCGAAAGCGGTCGTTGTCCATCAATAACAAATCATCTATTATTAGACGCTATAATAATATTTGAATTTATTATGATACAAAACAGTGATAATTTATGACTGAAAATATTTATGTTGGTATTAAAAATAGTTATTTTAAACATTTGTAAAATATTTAAGAAATTACGGGGGGGAAGGGTCCAAATCTCTTGGACCCCCTCCCCTCAGTTACAGCCTTGTGGGCCGGTACTTTTTTCCCGGGCCGAAATCTCTCTCCAATCCGCCCCTGAATACAACCAACTAAATCAAACAACACAATAGTACAAAATAAAAAACCAAGTAATAATAATTGTCATTTTCAATGCCTATCTAATCAAATGAGTATTTTTATAAATAAAAAGACGTCCTAGAATAATAAGGACGGCAGCCACTGTTACAAATAATTTAATGCATGATGTATATCTGTTAGCAACAATTAACCACTGCTAACAAAAAAACGATTCTGAACGGACTTCAGAGTTCAGTTGATAGTGATGCTTTTTCAACGATATGTATGTCATATTATGGTAAAATAATTAAATAGGTATTATATATTATTTTTAATAATATTTATTAAATGTACCGATTTTCCCAAGTTGTTTTCCTGGTTTATCATATTTGTTGAAAAAACTTCCGAGAAAATCAAAAAAAAACCTCGTTAAACTATCTTTCTAGTCAAATTTACTTTTAGAAACATTGCTATCATTATTAATTGGAGCAGAATTGTTTTTAGAAAAGTTGTTCACAGAAAATTTATTTTATGGTAAGTTTAAATATTATGAAACATTTATCAAAATATAGAACATATTATAGCGAAATTATGAACACAAAAACCTAATTCGATATCGGCGACAAATTTCATTGATTCAACGATATCATATTATCATCGAAGACAATCTAATCGAAAAATATATTGACGTATTTTGGTTATCACTAACCGACGCTATATTTTTCTATTATTTTTAGAATACAAAATGTTTAGAATAATGTGTATTTATGGAATACACATCGCTTATTTTATTTCTCGGATTTTCTATTAGTTCATTAGTTACCATAAACAAAAGTTGAAAAATATTAAATATCACCCAAATAGTTTCCCAAAAAATTCAGCCTACCAAATTAATGATATCTACAATGCTCCTAATTCTGTTGTATGCCTCATTCAGGAACAGGCCTAGTGTGAAGCAATGCAAATAAAAGAGCTGTAGTACTCATGAAAGTAGGAGTGAAAGGAAGTTATGGATTAAATAAGGACCAGACTTGGCCACAGTATTGATATCACTAACTTTATAGACTAACTTTTGGATAGGTGGTTTGGGACTTGGCCCTTTTTTCACGGGTAGATTTCTGTAAGGTAATGATTATAATATATTATAGTCTGTATTAAAAATGTATTATACAAATACAAAAATATGATATTAAAAATAATACAAGTATTGAAAGTATAATATGTTATCATAATTGAAATTATTTATTGGACACAATTTCAAAACTTCTATTAAGTAAAAATCTAAAGTATTCCGAATAATTAAAGACACAGGCTCAGAGCAATAGTTTCGTTATATTCGTTCAAATAAACCTGTTATTAAAAAAAATTTAAAAACTTTACCTTTGTATACCTACATCCATGACATTTAAACCTTTATTTAATATATAAAAGTTATTGGAAAATGTATACAATGTTATTTCCTGAATAAAAAAAAAAAAAAATGCTATGAATTAATTTGATTATTGTGATTCGTTTAAACGTGTACGCATCACTCCCCGTTTTTTTCACAAAATTCTTTTTATCATTATAGTTTGAAGCAACCAATTATAAAAGTATATTGTGTGATATAATAATGTACCACATTTTCGTCAAACAGATTAAATTCGTTTCAACATTCAAAATGGTATATTTTCGGAAAATGTTTCATAAATACATAAATAAATATACAGCTATACTAAATAATAATATATTAATAAATGTGAAAGATAATTATTACTAGGTACTATAGAAGCATTTAAAATGACGTAGGTATACACCGGATTGCGGTGAAATAAAAGTTATGAATTTGTGTTTTAGTTTTACATTTATTTTAAAATTACAATAAAACAATTTGAACGAAAAATCAAATTAGTTGTCTGTCTAATCAAAACTTATAAGCTTATTATGATGAATATGTTATCTCTATAAACATTACTATATCGTGTCACCAAAATATCGAATTGCGTTTAATCGATTTAATTACATAACAGCGTATAATATTATGCAGTATGCATATGCTACACGTTATAGAGTATTATTTTTTTTCATGACGTACTGTAGACGTGATTCGTGATTTTTGGTAAAAACGATGTAGGTATATATACGACAGGTGGTCGACAGACGCCAATGATGGGAGTATTAAGGGTAGGCAAAAAAAAGATATAAATACGAAACAACGACTTGTCGTATATATATATATATTTATAATATTAAAAATATACTGTATCCAGTGAAAATCCCTCCCTCGAAATTTGAGATTAGTCTACGAATTTCACATAAATCGTATATAATATAGTTTCATAATTATTCAAAAGTATATTATACGTTGCGCAATTCACCTATCCGGGGAAAACTGGAAAAAATGTTAGCCTAGAGGCAATAGGGGATGCAAAATGCTAAATATCCTGTTGTGTATAATAACATAATCCGATATGGATATAATAATATATCAGTGGTTAATATACTTGTATAGTATATACTATACTGATTCCCGTCCAATGTTCAAAAGGTCATTCTTTGAAACCCCCTGCTTACTGTATATAGGTTCTTTTTTAAAAATATACATACA
Organism: Cinara cedri; assembly: GCA_902439185.1. NCBI lineage: Eukaryota > Metazoa > Arthropoda > Insecta > Hemiptera > Aphididae > Cinara > Cinara cedri. Next base: position 852,978 of record CABPRJ010001901.1, on the reverse strand, counting down.
TTTAATGTATTCATTACAAAATATCAAATACAAGTATATACAACAATACCATTCATGAATATCAGAATACGAGTTTTTTAATACACCGATCTATATCGAAAATTGCTAAACGTTTTGTGCTACTAAATAGTAATAGGTAACGAAAAATGCAACCTTTTTTTCATTTCTTCTCTGGGGCTCGATCAAATTTTCGCTTATGAATGGTAATATATAACTGTATATATTCGCTATTACTCGGTAACATAATATTCCGTCGACGCAATAGGTAAAATGACGGTGTAAGGCGAATACAAATGTGATCCTAACCCGTTTTCGTACATAAATTAATTATTTGTAACTATAAAAAAAAAGCCAGTACATTACTACGCTCCTCATCGTAAAGGATTACAGTTCATGGGTAAACTACTGTTATAGGGGAGCGTTGGGAAGGAAAGATTATATTTAAATTAAATTCCCTTCAAATATTTAAATCGTTGCTAACAAAAAACGATTTTGTGCGAAGTTTGTTCAAACATGTTATGAAAAAAATGTCGTTATTTTTACGATTTTCGTTAAAACTTTAAATTTAAACGCTCATAAAAAAAAAAAAATCAATCATGACTACGAATTTTCAGAAATTTTTTAGTACTATAAGAACAAATTATGACACCTGGATGAACCTTTCATTAAAATTACAAGCATAATTGAAAAAAAAATTGCATCCAAATGAAAATAAAATAACTTCAAATGTCTAAAAATAACTCAAGAAACACCAGAATAATTTTTAAAATTATTTATAATCAAATTAAAAAAAAAAATCGAAAATAATAAAAACGATTATTGCCTAATTTAGTCATCCAACGTTGATTAAAAAATATAATTTATTCTAGATTTTTTGACAAATTTAAAATGCATGGTATGATAATATTTGACTGTTTTATAGCAAAATAAATATTAAAAAAGATACATTTTGGTCCGATTTAGTGCCCAGTGGCGTAAGCAGGAATTTTTAGTGGGAGGGGCTTGAAAATTGATAGTTAATCAGTTATTTTATCACAAGTTTGACAAATAAATTAGATGTATTCTCACTTGTAACTGATAATAAACATAAAATAGAGGTACACAAAAAATTTTTTAAAAAAAACGAACATACTTCACACGTGGCCACTGTTATAGGTGGGAAGTTGGGAAGGTAGGATTTAAATGGGAATTCAATGTATATCTATAAGCAATAATAAACCATTGCTACCGAAAAAATGATTCTGAGCGGAATTCAGTTGATATGTCTGCTTTGTCAACAATACATATGTCATATTATGTTAAAATTATTACAACAATGTGCGTTTCCATGGCAACAATGATTAATTAAAAAAATTAAAACAATAAAAACTTAATAATAACAAAAAATAAATAAAAACGGTTGCCAATGATAACTTCATTTTTAATCTTTCAATCTTGTCTAACCTAAAGATCCAGGCTGTCACCATTATCTCGAATATTAATGAGAATTTCAAAAAATGATCTTTTTAAAGTACCACCCAGAGAACATTTCCTTTCAGAAAAGGTGTTATACTTGATAATCTGAGTAAGATTTCTGGTTGTAAAAGTGTTCACATAAAAAAAAAAAAAAAAAAAAAAAAAAAAAAAAAAAAAAACATCTTTGTAAAACCAAAACATTCTTCGCTAAACTCAGAATCTAATAAGTAATATTTTGGTAACTATGAAAATGTTGGGCAGTAAAGTACAATTTTTAAACTAGTAGACTAGTAGAAGACTAAAAAAGCTAGAAATCAACCAAAATTAGAATTATATGAATTGTGGATTGCATACTCACCTACCGTTTTTTTTTTTCATACTAAAAATCGAAAAAATTCGATTCTTTTTTTCTGTCATAATAAATAATTAAATAGTTATTTTAGGGTGCAAAACTATGAGATACGTTTTATACGAAAAACTTATTCAAAATATTATAACTTTGATACTCAAGAGAAATAAGTGAAAATAAAATTATCTACATACCTACCTAATTGTTTTTCACTAATTAATGGTTATATTATTATTATTATTATTATTATTACATACAACATCCGTGGGCTAACTTAACGATACGTTGATTATTATTTTTAACATCAGTTCAGTAAGTTCAATATTGCAATTTGTAATCATAGATATTATCTACGGTTGGGTGGAAGCCCGCGTATACACGGTAACACCAACCACCAAAGTTGTAATAATAACAAAACCATTGTTTATACTTTATAACGAGTGTGACCACAATTAAAATAAATAATAAAAAATAATAATCTTATAAATCTTATTATGCGATAATAAAGTAGTATAGTAAAGTTATTAATAGACAGCGGTGTTGAATTAAATTATTTACTTACGTATATACCGTATTTTATAAAGAAAGTCCTTATTTACTATTGTTAGAGTTAAAACTTGAAAAATATATACAAATATGTATGTACTATATATTGTATATATATAAATAGAAATACGGTCAATGGGGAGGCTTCAACGCATTAGCCCCCCTGCGTACACCACTGTTAGTGCCTCCCATGCCTAAACATTTTGACTTTCACCCCCTATTTTACCTATTTTAGAAGTAGAATTTTCAAAAATTCTTCCTCGGTAGATCGGTCAGTGAGTTGGTTTCTTCTCTAATTTGTTCAAAAAAATTCAGCGTACAAGGTTTTTAACCTGCTTGTTCTACTCATATTAATTGTATAATCGGAGTCGATAGCCGACGGAATCAATATAATATACAAATGTCCGGCGGAATTTATATTAAAATGGTGGATCGATAAAATCCTCAAAACACATTATATTAAAAATTGAAATTATAGGTACTCTTGAAGGTCGATGATATAGGTACTTACACGTCTCATTTTAAACAATATCAATGTTATCGACGTGACTCAAAAACTAAAAATTTCGGCCAATTTTTTTTCTAACACCATAATTTTTAAAACATTGAAATACACATAAATCAAAGATAAAAGATCAAATAAGATGGTAAAACCGATTTTTTCCATTATACTGTATTATTGTGGAGCGTTATACATTGTTGTTTTATTACCACCGCGAATATTCGACGCGTCAATAAAATATTTTACTGAGTGATGAGGTCACCCATCCGAAAATTAAATACGTTCAATATGGTTTAACACGGTAAGTCGTTTTTAATCTTATACAAGTCTCGAGGTCTGCTTATACGATGTGAATAAAAAAACCACACACCTACATGCTACACCAAAACATTAATTAATATATTGGGAAATAATAATAACACGGAAATATATAGTTTTTTTATTTTCTCGTAAATTATTATAATTGCATTGAATATAATTTATATAAGTATATGTCGAATTCAAAAAATTTAAATTTAAATTTCAACAAAAAAATAATAATAATAAGAAACGAGAAATTAATATCGTATTGGGCTGGTTGGAGGTCAATCGTGAGCCAAACATAAAAGAAGATTAGTTAAATATTCAAATTTAAAAAATGGTTTTATTATCGCTTTATTATCTTTTATAAAATAAATATTTTCCCTGACAGTGAAAGTTGGGCAATTTAAATTAATTTAATGTATGATCAATGGAAAAATAATTGTTTATGTTAAATATATAGGTAATATCAATGGACCCCGCACAGGAGGATACATGTTTTTTGGTTTATACCTGTACCTATCCGACAAAAAAACATTGATTAAACATGTTCTAAAGTACCGTGATTTTTACGATTTTCTTTAACATTTCAACTTAAAACGCTTATAAAAAAAATTATATTACGCCCTATTTTTTTTTTTAACCGCTAGCTACAACTTACAATAAACATTGTGTAAAATGGTCGAGTATTTCGGCTCGGCTAAAACGATTCCATGTACACGAAAATATACCTAAAATCGAATAAAAACTAAACAAACTCGAAAATGTCAAATGCTTATACATTTCTAAAAAAAGTTCTCACAGGTGCCCTCAATTTCCATCTATGCCATCTATGTGAAAATTCCGTAATAAAGTCTTTTGAAAAGATAAATGGAATTGATTAAATTGTAAAAATTAAAAAAAAAAGAAATAACCAATGAAAAAACAAAAATAGTACATTTTAAAATTTGTCTTTATTAAAATAGATAATTTAAAGAATAACCTACAATTAACTTGATTTGTTCCATGAAGAATCATATATATTATAACATATAATATTACGAAACCAAGTTACGATCGCCCCCCCTACCCCCCGGACCTTTTTTTTATCAACTGTTAGATATGTTTTGTACGTAAGCAACGATAAACCATTGCTTACGGGAAAATGATTCGGAGCAAAGTTCAGTTGATAGTGATGCTTTGCAAACAATAAATGTGTCATGTAGTAAAATAATTTAATAGACATTATATATTTTCTTTATTAATATTTATTTAATATTATACCGATTTTCCCGTTTTTCCTGATTTTTCACATTTAAAAATTCTTGGAAATATCGAAAAATGACTTCCCTAAAGTACTTCTCCAATCAGATTTTCTTTCAGAAAAAGTGCTATCATTGTAAATCGAGGAAAATTTATTGCTGAAAGAAAAATTGTTCACAGAAAAAAATAATCGTAATATTTTACTAATATAATTCGTACATTTTCCCGTTTTTTAACATAAGTTGAGAAAACTCCGGAGACGATCGAAAAATTACCTGTTTAAAGCACCTCTCAAACAAAATTTCAAAAAGTTGCTACATCGTATATAATGAAGCAAGATCTCTGGTAGAAAATATGTCCACAGATAAAACAGTTGTAAAACCATAAGTTTCATCGCTCCACTCAGAATCTAAAATTAAAGTTATGTATAATTTATGATAGAACTACAGTAAAATTTTATCCTTTATTTAATATATGTCATTATGGTATGGGGTCCACCAAACATAAAATCACCTCTCTCTTGATTTTTTATGAAAACCGCCACTATAAGCAACTTATCCGAAAACACGGTCGTCTTCTTTACCACCCAAAAAAAGTTTACCATCCCCACAACACCCCTCTACCGAATCCAAGGGGGCGTTTTCACTCCCGTTGAAAACCATTGATTTATACTAATACGGGTTTTTACGAAACCCGCCCCAATAGTTAATAATACTTATTAGAAACACAGCAGTACCTACCTACTACCTATAAATTATGTCCGAGTGCACACCAGTGAAAATAATATTTCAAAAAACTTATATAAAATAACGTCCGCGGAGTTGGCCCCTCCCCACATAAACCAATCAGTTTTAAACCGGTGTCATAGTTTTGCAACTATGTTAAGAAATTATATTTCTATGATGTCTATGGTCGTGACCAGTGCTACCTATTGGGGATACGCACCGCCGAACGAAAACTAGTCACGATAGCGATATGTTTTCTTTTGAAACAGGGTATAGATCTGATCTATAAGACTATAATTCCAGTGCAGTGAAGTAATTAAAACTCTTAATACCCGTGGAAAAATATCTCGCCACGTAGAGGTAGAGAGCGCTACGGCAGCGCCCGAAACAACTACAAAAAACTACGAAAAAAAAAAAATGCTATGCTGAATTTTGTTATTTTATTCTATATTTTAAAAATGTAGCATATTATTAAAAAAAGGTTACTGTGTATCATGAGTCCGCGGCTCATTACCTGTCACGCCACTGCTCCAGTGCAGACATCAACACACAATAATGCACAATTGTTTTAAAAATGTAATTGAAACGCATAAAAACAAAAGATTATGACAAGTAAGTAAATAAATAATTTACAACTATATGAATACCTATGTATAATTGGTGGTAGTTCTACCAATGAACATTATTGATTCCGGCGAAAGTATGAGGTTTCAAAAAGTTGAAAATTAGTTGCAAAATAATGGCACAGGTTTGGAATTGATCGGACAAAGTGGGGGGGGGGCTACATGAATTTGGCACACCAATGAAAACTATTGAAAACAATTGATTCTGGCGAAAGTATGAGGTCGCACATTTTTTTAAGAAGTTTATAAAAAGTTGCAAGAATATGATATCGATTTGAAACCGATCGGTTTAGAGGGGTGGCGAGGAACTTCACGGGCGTAAATAACACTTTTTTTAATTCGAATGCAGCTCGATCTTACCCACTACTTTACTACTTTAGTAGGTAGGTAAGTAACATAGACACCATGGCTCCACGGCCAGTTTTCTTATAAATGTTATTGTTCGAAATACTCGACCGAAAAAATGCTTTCGATCGACCACCGCCGCCGCCGATTTCGACACGGCACATTCGAATAGAGTCCAAAAAAAAATGATAACATTAACTTCTATAAAGGAGTTAATATTAGGCTAATTTGTACAGTTTCATACGTGGTTTTTAAAACAATCATATAATAATTTCACGATCTCCCATTATAATTTTAATACCCAAGTTAAAATTTAAGTACACGTCTATTAGTTTTTAACTATGGATATCACAGTGTAGGTAAGTGTAATTGATATGATATCTAGGTAATTATATGTTAACACGGGCAAAATTAATTTCAAACAATATCGGCTATATTGTAAGCAAGGTTAGGTTAAATTGTAAGTACCTAAGGTGTATTGAAGAATATTCGTATAAATTATTACTTACTATATGGGATTGGTATACTTTTAACCACGGTTTAAGATATACTTAAATATCTTGTTGCAGTAGAAAATAAAACTTATATGAATATTGTAAAATATTTGATAATATTTTATCATTTTTTTTAATAATATAGTTTTAATAATAAGGTAAATAATACCTTTACAAAGTTCATATTGAATTTAAACTAGTATTAAAATTGAATATTATTTCACATTTAATTTTAATTTTAAATTAAATTATTAAAAAATGAAAATTTAAATACTAATTTAATTTATTATTAAAATGAAATCAATAAAATGACGTTACCAACTATAACCAGCATGTTCAAAAGTTGAATTTATTCAACTCTGCGGTATCCGCGGTAACGTCTTGGTAAAAACGATCAAACTGTATCTACCAAGATAATATGACCGACATCAGAAACGAGTATTTCACACGAACCGAAACGACACGGTGATTTGAGGACTCCCTTCAATTACTCCATGGTAACCAAATGGTCGAAAGTTTAGTTAAATAAATTTAACTATGCGGTTTCGTTTGGTTATTGTGGTATCGCGTGATAAAATATCGATATACTTACCATATGGTGAAAACGTACAGGACCACAGAAAAGACGGTAATATCGAACTAATGTCGAAAATAATTTTGAAAATTAAAATAGTAAAATGCGTTATATAATTGTCATTGGTTGACATCCACGTGTTAATAAAAATTATTTCAGATTGTGCCGTCCCCCTGTTCCAGTAAAAGAGTGTGGTCGGAGTACGCGAAAAGTAAAAAGAAAATATTAGAGAAGTCCCGTGCCCCCGCGCACCCCACCAATTCGAGCACCGGCTATGGGATAACGTTACACGGGTAGTTTTCTTTACCATCCGCGATGCACGCAAACCGATGTGCGTTCATCGGTAATATATTGTGCCGTTACTTATTTAGCAGTAACCATAAACCGTCCGCCGTGACACGTCAGTGGTGTAGTCGAGCGTGTGTACGCGGTTAGGTGCATACCTTGGTACTTCTCACAATGCGTCACGCGCGTGCTCAAAAATGTTTTACTTGAAACGCGGATAATCGTTCACAGACACTCGTGTTATTATTCGCGTATTATAGGCGCATACGTCTTGTTCGTTATTAATTACTATTTAAACATCGTATATCGATACGTCTTGTCGCGATTTAACGGTGTACCACCTATGGAAACGGACTTTTTTTTGCTCCAACCTGTTGGCGACGACTGGGGCTCGGAACTCGGTGCTCTTTTAAAAGTACCCTCTCGTTACGCATTCGCACTCGTTATGCGTTTAACAAAATACCTACAAATATGCGCTTATACTTTTTGTTTTTTTACACTAATATGTCCACTAGGGACTTCTGTTGATGTATACTTTTTCAAAAATAATTTTAATTGAGGGAAAAAAAAAAATGTTGTGAATAGATGTTTGCCGATAATAAAACTTTACACAAATCTTATGAAAACAAACCCCTTTTGAAACATTAGTAATTACATAGCTGCTGAACTTTAGTGTTTTTGTTCTTTACATTTTTCCCTATAACTTCTAGTTTGTTTTTCAAAATTAACGTGCCTAGTCAAAACAAATTTTCTGTCACTTTTACCCTTACCTCATGTAACTTACTAAAAAGAAATATTTCTGTCGGTACTAAATATATTCGTAAAAATATATACAATTAAAAGCAAGAAATTAGGTCTTCGATGCAACTTATAAAACCAAATAAACAAAAAAAAAATTTAACTTCGTTTGACAAAACCTGGTCAGGTAAGTAATTAGGAAAAAAATTAATAAAAAAAAAAAGGAACTAAGCATTTACTGAGCACAATGAGCTAAATCATAAAACCAACCAACAAACTTTATATCATTAATTTATCTACCTTAGCATTTTCCACTTCATACAGTTATAAGGAACCAGGAGGATAGTGTCTTAAGTGTAAACCTAGCCCTCATTATGCCGATGTGAGACCAGAACTTCAGTGACCTGCATTTACTCCCTTCATAACTAAATAAAAAATAATGCTTTTAGTCCCAACCTTAACGTTTTTTGCCATAACTTTTTTAATAACGATTTCCCTAAAATAAAAATTCTAACACTTTCAAAACCATCATCAAAAATATGTATTTTCAAGAAAAAAAAATTTTAAAATATATTAAGAGCGTCATAAAGTTCACTTTAGCCCAAGACAAACCTACAAAGGTTGATCATTATTGTTTAATTACTACTTAGCTAATAATTTATAAAGTAAATTTTGTTTTGTTCATTGACATATCTATAATGTGTATAATATACACATTACGAACTGTATATATAAGTAGTAAACAACAAGGTAGAAAAACCATAAGTATAAACTTAACTAAAATCAGTACTTAATTAAGGCCATTAAATTTATTTACCCTGTGGGAACCTATTGATTTCTGACTTATTTAAAAATAATAAATAAAGAACATAATATAAACAATCATAAACATTATAAAAAAATAATGATATTAAAAATATAATGAAAAATAATACGAAAAAACATAATCATATAAGTTATATAACATTCTTGCTGGTACATTATAAACTATTTTAACGCAAATATAATATTATTATACAGAATATTATTTTTCTTACAGATACTTTAACAAACATATTTAAAATACCATAAAGAAAAATATAAAAATACACATATCATAATAAGTAAATGTAGGATTAATAATAATCTACACAATATATATTGTTTGATATTATTAATTTATCAAAGAACGTTAAATGATAAAATTAGATTTTAAAATTAAAAATTGTACAGTTGTATAGTGTTGGCAATGCTAATAATAAAAATCTGTATTGTTACAAACTATAACAATTATCACATGTTACTTTTTGAACTATTATAATCAATGTTCACAATAGTTACAAATTATATTTAATTAACTGGTTTGGTTATTGTTTGAAATTAATAATTTGTCTGTTTGATTTATTTTTTTTATCTGAATAAACCCTAAGTTACTTTTATAGTGAATAAATAAAATATAAGAAAATAATATTTTTATTAAAAAATAAATTTCAAGTTGTGATTATTTAAAAGTCAATTAAAAATAAAATAAAATTTAAAAAAACCAGCATTCATTTTTTAAGCTTTTATTAGCTGATTAAACAATATGATTTTGCACAGTTGTTCTAGTTGATTCTGTGTTGTTACCAAGTTCTTCAGATATAATGTCCCTGGAATCTGAAATAAAAATAAATATTTAGTACATAATACGTTTAAATGGATTCAATTTCATTAAATTTACCTCTCACTGGTAGATTTTCAAAGCCTGATAACCTCGATTCTGGTGGATCGTATAGATTTTGATAATCTGATAACATAGAGTCTAAAGAATCTGTTTGGGATGACACTGTATCATAGTCTGTATTTGCCACATTTATCGATGACAGAACTGGTGGATGCACAGGAACTGTGTTTGAAGCCCTACCTCGAGCAAACACACGTCCCTACAAAAACACAGACTTAGATAAATGAAACAAAGTAAATTAATTAAAATTTACTAACTCTGAAACTGCGGAATGTACCAACACCCAATGTATTTGAGTTGTTAATACGAGATGAAACTAATGGCGTTCTATCATTTGGTTCATCACTATCAGTATCAGAGGAATATGCTACAGCGTGTAAATCGTCATTGTTGCCATAAACTCGACGTTTACAAATAGGACAAAAACGTCGATTTCGTGTTAACCACGGATCAATACATTTACAATGATAAGCTACAAATATATTTTTTAATTAATTGTATTACAGATAACCACAAAAAACAAAGAAATATAATATTTACCATGGGCACAAGGTAAAATACGTAATTTTTCTCCTTCCATATAATCATCTAAACATATGGCACATGTATCATATGGATCGCCTTTCACAAATGTTGAAATTGGAATTTTGCGAAGAGTGGATGCAGGCAAGCGATGTCTAAATGCTCTCCTTCTATCTTTTATCCATTTGACTAGCTGGAAAATATTCATACTTTTATTAGTAAATATTTAGTATAATCATAAGGTTTTCTTTTTTTGAATATAATATTTTTGAATGTCCTTTCAAATTTTTTTTTAAAAAATATGTATTTTCATTAAGTATCTAAAAAAATTGTTAATATATTTTTCAGTTTATGTAATCAGGAATCTGAAAACAGGCATTGAACTTTTATTAACAAAACTATATACTTCAATAAATAAATACTTAGTTTATTATCATCATAGAAAAACAAAATTACAAGATAACATTAACTTCAATATCTAAAAAAATAAAAAAATTTTCTTAAATCCCAAAATTTTGCATGCAAAATATAGAAATAAATAAATAGGCATTGCAAGAACTTTTGTTTGAATTTGATTTAAATTTAGATTCCATTTAAATTAGTATTTTATTTACAATGACTCCATTTTACATATCCTACTAATGTTTTTTATAGTTTAAAATATAATAACCAAATGATGAAATAGGAAGTAAAGAGTAGTAAAATATGATTATTATAGATTTTTAATAGAGAATTTTTTTATTGTACTCTTGTAATTTAATTTATGTATTCATTTTAATACATAAAATATATTACCATAAACCCAAGCATTGCGAAGAAACATACTGCCACAATTACAGCAAATGGAAACAATAAATTCAAGTTTATATCAAATGGGAATGAATTGTTGTCTACGACCACAAAGTAGCTAAAAAAAATAGCAATAATAAAAATACTATTATTATTTAGTAATTATAATATTAAAGTGAAAATACTGATTTATTTTTTTCAAACTTATTTTAACTATATAACCATTACCCGTTTTGATAATCATAGGAATCCTTCAACATTAGACCATTTTGTATTCCAACCATAACTGATGGAATGAATATATCACTAGTATTGGAACCACCCATTCGCCCTAATTTACAAATAAGTTATCAATTATACAAATTATAAAATTTACAATTCAATTGTAACCACTAAAATAACAGTTATAGAATATCCATAATATTATATACATATATAAATATATATAAAATTGTTTACACTAGCCATTAGGAGTAATTTTAATGATTGAATTATTCTTAAAATATCTTCTCCTTCTGACTGACTTCAACTACAATCTGATCTCGACTATTTTTGTGGGTGGACCCAGTGTGTAGGTCTATCTCTTAATCTTATTAAATATTATGACTTTTAGTAGAAAGTGTTTTTCTTTGGTCTAAGACTATGGTAAAGCTGTGTGGTATCTTTTTTTAGCCAAGAGGCCAACTTTGTATTGAGTGGATTCAACCGATTTCTTTCACACGCTGCTTTTGTTCTCAACCCACCTCATGACTACTCTTCAATTAACTAATTTTTAATTTTATCTCCTCTTTTTTTTTTTTAATAATTTAATTGATGACCCTGATCTATTTCTTTTTGTGTCCCTGTTTATTCAACAAGAGACCACTCATTGTTCCACATCTCTTCTCACCGTACAAATTAAAACCACAACTATTCGATTCACACAATGCTACATCTACATAACTCTCTTTAACCCCTACCTCAGATTTATTAGCCACATTTGCACTATAACTTGCTACTAATATGTATCATAATAATATCACTAATAATATCATTATCTATTTTTTTTTTGTTCTCATTATATTGTTATGATTCATTTGTTAAAATTGTAGTAACTGTTCAATTTTACTAAACTATGTAACTGCCGAACTGGCTTTAATTAAATAAATAAATTATTGGGCGTTATTTTACACTTTTAATGTAATAATAGACATTTTGAATGTCAAAATAAATGTTGAAATTTCAAAATTTGATTATTTGCCTGATGGGATAATATAATAGTGTGCAGTTTATTACCATACATATGCCTCAGTTATAATTTAACTAGGAAATTGAATAAAATTAATAATACAAAATATCTTAAGTCTTAATAATGTAGTAGGTATCAATAAAATATCTTGTATATTATATATATATTTTAAATGAATAACTATAGATAGAAAGCTCAGAACTATTTCATATAAATTTAATTATATTGATAAAAATAATATAGAAAAATCCAAGAAAATCCAATTACTTACAAGTTTCAGTAGAGTTGTTGTATATAATGGCCAATGTATAATTACTCTTTTGGGCATTACGGACTTTTACATCAAAATTACAATTTCCTCTTTTGATCAATACAATCCAACTTCTAATTCCCAATACTTTAGGTGGCGGAAGTATTTGGTTGCAACCATCTTCAGGAATAGCACTTATAACAGAACCCTTTAACGATATTAAATTAAAATATTAATTTACATATTAAGATATTTTTAATCAAAAGTTAAAATACTTTAATGCCATCAATTGGAATATCTCTTCCAAAATCAGATGCAGTATCTTTAAGCTCTCCTACCATCTGATCCCTGAATCTGGTGTATACATAAATATCACACCTTACTGTAGTCATTAAGGCTGTTAAGGCAATTAAGGCAATTAAGGCAATAAATGCCTTTGCCTTTCTTAACATGATTGACAGTAAATATACAACATCTGATATTCAACTAAAAAAAAAAAAGTGTGAACAAAATTAAAATATAAAAATACAGTGGAAATTGAATAAAATAAGATTTGTGCTACAAATATAATGGGCGTCCCAAGAAGGTAAACCCATACCCATTGTAATATCTCCAGAGATAATAAAAATAAAGAGTTCTTTTCTCTGGGCTTTAAACAATTATTAAAAATCACAAATTTAATGAAAATAAAAATTTGCAATGCCCAAAATTTTCAGAAGAATACATACACTCTAAAAAATGGCTTTTAAAAATAATAAAATAAAGTTATTATTTTACCAAAAAATAAAAATTGAATTCAAATATAAATTTGTAGTCTTTATCCCTGAGAGTAATATATATATATAAAAAGAAAACAGAATTTGATTATCTTTTTTATCTCCAGAGATATTACAATAGGTATATTTCCGTGGGACACTCTATATGTTAATATTTGTCCAATGCCCGTACACATTATTAATAAATAAATAAATAATTAATTAAATACAATAATATTGATATTATTTATATTCAATTTTTCAGCTTATATGTTTGTATTATATTATTTATTGGCCATGTAAAGAATTAGTATCTTACTTAATTTAATATTTAAATAAATATGTAGTTAATAAATCCATGTATCATTCAGTTATCCAATTTAACCACCAATACTACTACAACTAAGAATTTTCAATCACATGATTTGATATTTTGAAAAATAATGTTAAAATTATATATTATTAGTTATCACTCAGTATTCAGTGTTCATTAATAAAATAGGATAATTTATGTAAAAATATGATTAACTAGGTAGTAAATAAAATATTTTTCATCAGTTATTATATTAAAATTATTATTAGATGTTAGATGTGCAATTATTATATAAACATTTTAAATTTTTAATAAAAAAACGTGGAACTATATTTTTAGATTGGCATTTTTTAAAAACAGTATATGACAACATTTCTATGAATGATTAACATTTTTATTCCATATTCCTTTCATTGATATTAATTTAAATTGTCGTTAGATTAAAAGCAACAATAAGTTATATATGTAGCATAATATAACCAATAGGTTTTAATTAAATTGACAGAAGGAACTAAACCAAAATATTATATCAAATTCTGTGGTAAACTTACTTGATTTTTTTTTTTTTCTTAAATTTTCTAGTAAATTAAAAAGAATTATAAATCAACATAAAAGTGTTTTTATATAAATTATTAACGCCAATAACATAACAAACCGGAAGAAAATAAAATGGTTTTTATTTACTACTTATAGGTATAATAATTTTTATCGTGTTTTTCTGATTAAATATCATTAATATTTAACTTTTACTTTGATTAGATTTTGTGTGAGGGGACATTTTAATTTTCATACCTTAATCACTAGAAATAAATAATTTTATATTTGTTCAATATTTAAAATAACTACATCTTAAAAGATATTACTATAAAAATCTTACATATCCGATGAATAATTTCATAGTAATAGCAAGTTTAATTTATAAAGAAGTGATAAAATGGAAAATATTATCTCAATATCTGTTGATTTAAACAATTTTTTTTTCAATCTACTAATATTAAAGAATAAAACAAATTTATAGTGCAAATACTTATTTAGTTCAAAATCAAAATATTTAAAACCATTATGTTCATTAATGTTCAGTGTAATATTGAAATAATTTATTGTAACCAAATGTAATAATTTTATTGTTATCTTCATCTGCTGTTTGTCGTACTATGTTAAGTTAATTTATGTTTACACTATCTTGTAGTAAGGACACATGCTCATTTATTCATTTAAAATAATATAATAGATAACGTCTTACTATTATGCAATGTATTATAATAAAAATAAAAAGTATTTGTTTAAGAAATAATTTACAAAATTACTTAAAACATTGATTCAATTTTAAAGATAACATATATTAAATAGTTTACTTACATGATAAAAATAAAAATATAAATTTTGTTACAAATAATAAACTCATATATTTTTATTTATACAATTTGTACTTTCACATTTGAAAAGTAATGTATGAAGTTGTTTAAGCAATTAAATATGAAATATATTAGATTAGTAATAATAAGTAAGGCAGGTGAATATTGTAAGATGTTTAATATTCTATCAAATTTGGACACTATTAAAATGATTTTGGCTAGGTATGACACTGGTTAGATTTAATAGTATTACTCGGGGAAAAATCTAAAATGCTATTTTTACTAAATGCTACTTAAATATAGGATTTTTTAAAAATAAAAACTAGATAACTTAAAGCTGGTGGTATATAGAATTGACTCATCAGTATTCGGTATGTGTTGACATAAGTTTTTTTTTTTGTTTACTGGTATTTTTCGATAAATACCTTTTATTAAAAGAGGAGTTCAAAAATTACAGATTGGTATCATATCTTGTTTACTAGATGGTATATAGATACATAGTATGTAAAATGGATCAAGACATACAGAACTAGACCACAGTCTTGAACAGTTGGAGGACCGCCCTAACTTATCCTTGTTTATAAAATATTATAGGCAAAGTACAGAGTACAATAATTTATTTTGTGTATTATAAAATTAAAATGGACGTACTAATATTTATAACTTATAATTCAGTATTAATTCCTTTCATTAATTATTCTGAATTATCTTCTTTGTAGTTATTGGTTTATCAGTAGTTACTGAAACTCCAAAACTATAGTTGTGAAGAAACTATTACACTGGTGTCGTGATCCTATAAATCGTATCAGGATACTATAAAATAAAAAAATAGTTTAAAATATTTGACTATTTCACACTGCGGTAAGGGGCTTAATGACTTATGAAATCGTTTTATCTAAACAATTTTATTAAATTTAATGAATAACTAGAAAATTCTAGACAAGAACTAGATATACTGTCTAAACAAAATACAATGACAAACAACACCTTTATCAGTTTGCCAAAACTACTGTAGTTATCAGTTTAAATGTGATCAACAAAACTACGGTAATAATATATTTCGGAATTCACCCAAATTACAGTAGTTACCGAATGAATAGTATACCAGTATAATCTTAGAGCCAGTATAACTCACAAAATTAATACATAATATAATAAGAACACTACTTTTAATTTGATACTGAAATAATAAAATTAATGTTATTCATTCTGAATTACGTTGAAACCTAATTTATAATTAACATACATAATTTCTCTGAGATAAATATTAAGTGTTCCTAGTTAATAAGAAACATCAAATTTAAATATTGAATCAATATATACACACATATAATATGCAAAGAAAAAACTGCAAACTTAACATAGAACTTTAAAATTGTAGGTATGTATATAATTTGTCAACAACAACAAAAACCAAGACGTCGTAATTTACAAAGGTTAAAAGAATCTATAAAATATAGCAAAGGTCAACTAAATAAACAATTGAAGACAAATTAAAAATCAATCACAAGTATTTTATCAGAACTCATTTTTAAATATAGATATTTATGTTTGATAGGTATGCCTGACAAATTTAAAAGAGCAATATTTATAATACAGTAGACACTGTTTATAATGATCTTAAATATAAGGGTCTAGTAAAACTTCTCTATTATATATACTAATTTGGATAGATTATTAGAAATAACTGCATAGTTTTTGTACAAACAAGGTATAAACTAAGATAACATATTTTTTTTAATATAATGTAATTTAATTTTAAAATAATGAAACAACTTTAGATTCTGAATAGAGCGAGTGAATAACTTGTCTTCCCGAAATTTTCTCAGATTTAAAATATATTAGTTTTACTGAAAGGAAATCTGACTGGGGTAGTACTTTAGAGAGGTCATTTTTTTGATTTCCCCCTTGTTTTCATAATAAATGGGGAAAACCGGGAAAATGTACGAAATGTATTATTTGCAAATTTTCAATATTACAGACTTTCAAAACATATACTTTTGGCCTGGCTCTGCTCAGAATCGTTTTATATTAGAAATTATTAACTAATTATTATCTTTGCATACAAGTATACATTCAATTTCTCCTGTATCTATGTATTTACGTAAACATTTAGTGATAAAAATATGGCACATTGGTTGTAATACAATATTATATTCATATAAATAAATAATATACATATACATAATCAATTTTTAAAATTATTTTTTACTATAATAACATTTTTAACTAGTTCCTTGGATGTCATTATAAACGGTTTCTACTGTACTTATATACATAATTATTTGTAGCAATTAAGTATATTTAAACAGTAAATAAGTAAATGGTAGTCAACAACTAGTAAAGATATTCTAGTCTTCTAATAAATGTTGTATAACTTACCTAAATTTGATTTTAGCGAGGTTTTTAAATAATCAGAACATTATTATAACTATGTAGGTGCATTCAAATTTAAAAAAAATGTACCTATAGTTATAGGTATGATGATTGTATTTTTATTGTAATTTAAAATAATAATGAAACAATTTTTTTCAAAGCAACCCAAATATTATATGACAAAAATTAAACAACTATTATATTACACTTTTCTTTTATACATAAAATGTCATTTTTACATTATGAAATAAGTAGTTTGTATGTTATCCATTACCTTGTTTTTGTTGTTTTGCAAAGTTCAAACTAACAATAATTGTCTATGTTTAATCTGTTTTTAACACAATGGGTATGTTTGGAGTAGCTAATAAAACCTAATTACCAAAAGTAATCAATGTTATCAAAATATACGATACATTGAAATACCTAACCATAAAAGAAAAAATACAAACAATTATTATACTAATACTATAAGATCATAGGTATAAGGTTTACCAAATTAATATTACCCGCCAATATTATTTACAAAACGTTAATTAGTACACGTGTTGTATTAACTAAAGTACTTATTCAATAAATTACATGAATCACTGAGTTAACAAGAAAGAAATCAATTTAAAAATATGTATTACCGACACCTAACTAAATAAAATTTAAAGTTAATAATACTTCAGTCTTTGTTACCATACCAAGTATTAAAAGTATTTGAAACTTGTTACGAGTAGTTTAGTAGACATTAGATATTAGAATCAACAATATTATTTACCTATTTGGTAGTCGATTATTAAAGGAATTCACTGTGCGAGATATTTGACAAAGGACAAATAATAAAACATGTATATATGACTTTTTGAATCGATCATGTTCTGTAAAAACATGCAATACACAAATATTGAATATTTCCCGAGAGAAAAATGGACGAGTATAAAGGGAAAATGCGAAACGTCTTTTCGACCAAAGGTCTTCCCGTCAACGGCACAGTGACGCACAAAGGCACCGGACACGGTCGAGCTTTGACAGCAAAACGGGTTGGTATTGACAAGTCGGAAGAACAATTATACTGACCTTGACGTCTAACTCGAGGTTCCGAGGAGTCACTGGGACTATGGATCGTTGCAGCACCGCCTTACGGTTTGTCAACGAATATAATGGCCGGCGGCGCGCAATAATACGATCACGGTAGACGCGCCTACGACGAGACGTTCGGAGAAAAGCGCCATGGTGGAAAATCGAATCGAAAAAGGTCTGAGGAACGACGAGAACGGTCGAATAACCAGAAATCAGAACGGGTGATAACGTCGCACAAAGCAATCGTCGATAAGGTATTGAAACGCAAAACGTAAACGAGGAAAACAAGAGGTACACACACAATGACAGCACAAACGCTAACGCACTGCTCGTCTCACTACGCGCTACGCACGGCACAACACATTATCATGTATTCATGTGCAGTACAGGCTGGCCGCGACGTTGACGAGTAATAATTGTGCAACGATAGATTTCAAAACGAATTCCGAATTTTCAACACGAACTCACGTGCCCGATGCCCCGAAAAGCACGTGCTGTTTCGAAAATGTGAAGTGTTATGTTGGTCATTGGTCGTTGGTCAATACCTAAATTATGCCGAAAGGGAATCGAGGGTAAAATGTATCCCTTGCCGTAGGAAAAAAAGGCCCTATCCACCTATTGTAAATTAATATTCAAATAGATAATTTATAAAACAAAAATATATCTCCGTATTGAAGTGAATAATAATATAATGTAGGTGTACTTTTATTGGAAATCATTAAAACACGAACTAATAAGATATGGAGTAAAGACTGGACACGAGTGTCCAGTGGGCGGATGGTAGAGGCACAGTCATGAGTTGTTAAAGACACGGACGTTTGCGTCCTTTCTGGACAATCTACTTACTTTGCGATAGGTCAAGTGTCCAGCGGATTTTATCGAGAAAAATTTTAAAAAATCCAGAACAACCTTATGATGACGATTGCATTAACGGTTCGCTGGAGTGAGGTAAAATCGCAAAATTTAGTAACCCCATATACTTACACGATGCATTTCTTAATCGAGTTTAATCGCGCATTTTCAGTGGCAGTTCATCGTCTTATTTTTCTGATTTGTTGCTTTGGATTTCCAATCATTGTGTAACGACTATATTACGCGCACAATGCTATTTTTCAATTTTAAAATTAGATACCTATATATAATAATAGATATTATCAACAAAATATTATTTTCGGCGTCTCAGAATTATTTTATTTACCCGGCGAATTCGTTGAATCTAAAACAAAATAAAAAAAGCTAAAGTTAGTTATTTAGTCATGATAATAAATAATATATCAATAATTGAATCGTTGCACACCTACTACATTACATGATTACTTTATTATTTATAAGGGTATTGCATCCGGTACCTACCTATATTCGATTAACTATGTGGTATTATATTATACGAAATAAAACCAATGTGCCTAATCTTTAAAGCTTATACAGTTTTCTCATCAATTAAATAAAGCCAGTATAGAGTTCCACACAATTGTATAAATTAAAATAGGCATTAGGTATGCGTTATGTATAGATAATATCTATAAATCTTTGATAATTGGGTATTATATTATTTCATTAAAATCCATAAATTGTATTATCTTATCAATTGGTTTAACCAATGACATTATTTATGTTATGATTGTATAGGTAATACTGCATATAACCCTGTGTAAAATCAAACGATAAAATAATATTTATAAATATTATAAATCAACAATATAAGTTCTGCAAAAATGCGGTAAAACCGGTGTCACGGGCATTTCGTACCCAGGAACATCATACCCCCCTCCTGCCGGTATGACTATCATTCCCTGTCGGTAGCATAATGATGCGATATATATACCAATATATCTCTGAATTCGTTTTCCGGGATGTAATTATTCTAACACTATCATACTCCTCGGTACCATAATTCTAGTATTTATATACACCCACCTAAATTGACTATACCTTCCAAAAAGTATGAACTTCTTAGAGCATTTAAGCACCATAAATCGGTGGTGTTTTTCAACGTACCCGTGCGGGATCTTCACTAATGTATATAGATGGGTACCCACCCACTTCTGATTTTTGGATTAATTATATCTTGGCGGGATTAGTGACCACGCCAAATAATTTGACTTGGCACCCCACACAAGTCCTCTCCATAATTTTATACCATAAAATCCCTTCCAAGGGACTTAGCCTGGAATTCATCCGATCGCTAACAAACTTTGGAAACGGTCTCTAGGTCACCTTAAAACCGCTCACTAAATTTAGTGTCAATCAGAAGGGATAAAAAAGGGATGACTGTCTAATACACTCTTATAGAAGAGACTTGTACGGGGATCAAAGTAATTTTTTCGTGTTTTAACTACTCTCTTAAAACAACAAATACTGTGGAGATATACTTGATGTATATCAGATGATGATTGGCGAGATGCCCCGTAGATCATGTTGGGTCATCCCTTTTTTCATCCCTTCCAATTGATACTAAATGTGGTGAAACCATTCTGTCACTAAATATATATCCTAGGATTATGCTACAGGCGGGGTATGATAATCTTAGAATAATCGTACCCGGGGGTATGGTTATTCTGGGGGTACGATTTGCCTGTTACACCAGCTATATTTTATGGTAGGTCGTGGACAAAAAAATAAACACATAATAAGTGTAGCGGAGATGAAAATATTTAATATGGATGAGTGGAGTGACAAGATAATAAAGGATAAGAGGTATGAGTACATAAAAGGTAGCTTAGGTGTTAATAGAATAACAAATTAGAGAAAATAGACAGATGAATTGGACCATGTCATATGGGGAGAGTGGAATCAGGTACAGTAAGAATTGTAATGAAAATAAACGTTGAAGGAAAAAGATTGAAAAACAGATGATTGGATGCTTCTGATAATATGAGGACAGCTAGTGTATGCGAGGTGGGAGATCGGGTCAAGTGAAAGTTTAGAACGAGGGTGGCCGACCCTAAATGTTTGGGATGAAGATGAAAGAAAAGATTTATTAAATCGATATACTTACCTAGTTACTTAGTATATTATATACTATACAAGGGGTAATTCATTTAAGTGTGTACACTCATTATCTCGGAAAGAAATGATAGTTTTTTTTAAAATTCGTTTGTTTTGAAAACAAATGATACCCCATTACTCTCCCCCAACCAAATTTTAAAGTAGAATATCTTGTCGACGGGTTGAAATCAAAAATGTCAACACCATGATTAATTTAATAAGTAACTCTAGTTAGTGCCTAGTTTTGACCTATTCTAAAATCAATGCTATTATACCTATTTTAAATTAAACGTTAAATTGCATTAATCTCATGCGTGGGATACGTGTATATAAGTATGACGTGAATGAGTATAATAATTAATCTGCATTGATAAATAAAACGCCTTTTGTCGACTTATCATATTAGATAGTTACTTGGTACTACCATTGATTATAGAATATTCTAGTTTCGTTACAGCATTCCTTCACCGAGATAACTGATTCCTTGCCCCCCTCCCACGCAAAACTATAAGCTTGTTGCTTATAGCTTGCCTTATTGGTCTTTTGTTTTTGTTTTTTTATTTGCTTATCTATCTTTATACGAGATATTATTATGTAATATTTCAGAAATCTTTTGCTGATGACCTTTTCATTGTTTTATTAACTTAAATATTTTTACTATAGGAATCTTGACTAACTTTAAATCACAAGCCTAATCCGGCCCTGATCATAACTATTCTGATTTTACGTGCAATAATACGTGTCGCTGGATACTGGTGTTATATTTTTATTTTTCATCATTCCGCATTTAAAAACTAATCGCCTCTCAACACCCTCATAAAATCTAACGCCTCCTCGAGAGGACACTTCGGTACCTAGAGGGCAATATCACTTACGTTAAGAATCACTGGTATATTAAATTTCTTTCTGTATTCTACCTTCCCAACTTCCCACCTACAACAGTGGCTACACCCACATGCTAAGTATGTTCGTCTTTTTTGTGTCTATAAACTTTTTTTCTACCAAAAATCCTATTCTCCAATCCAAAGCTTTATAGAATTGTAGTTTTTTTTTATTATTGAGGGTTATTTTTTGATTTTCCTTGAAGTTTTTGATTAGTTAATGGAAAAAAAACTGAGATTTTTTGAATGATTTTTGTTGATTTCTAGGTAAACTTGTCAATAAGCGAAAAATACTCTGCTCGCAATTGCTTTTAGTTAACAATGGTTTATCTTTGCGCATAGATTATAATTAAATTACTCTATAAATCCCCCTTTTCAACTTTTCTCCTAAAAGCAGTGCCTACCTACTAGATAGTTTTTTTTTATGTACGAGACGATAAAAAATACAACTTAACTATACACCTATTATTATAATATTTGATTTCAAAATATGCTTTAACGTTTTTCGTGTGTACGCGATAATCCTTTCGCTCACACGTTGTTTTTTATTGTCATGTTAAATAATTATTTCACAAACATAACCTAACCAGTTTTGGGTTTAATATGTACCTACAATAAGATTATATATGCACACATTTTTTTCTTATTAGAATAATTGTAATCCTCGTTCATAGTTCTAGTGGGTTTGTCAGATAGTTCGTATATTTCATAAGATTTTTTTTTCTTTTGAATTCAATTTTCCAGTCTGTCATTTTAAATATGTATCTATAGGTAAGTATGTATCCATTTAATAAAATATTACGGACTACGGTTTACGTATTTGGTCATAAAAACTGTAATTAACGTCACAGACCTCTCCATAATCAAGTTATCGAAACGTTTATTTATTTATTTAAGTAAATTTATCTTTTATTTGGTTTCATTAATTCATTTAATAGGTAATTTTTTAACCATAATTTACCTACCTGCCTACAAGACTTATGCTTAATACATTTTTCCCATCACTTTAAAGAAATATAATATTATATAGCGCATTTATTTTATCTAATAGATTAAATTTGTTATCGTTTTCCAATTTTAATATTAATATTTTCTACGATAACAAAATATAAAATGTAGGACGGACAACTACGTCATTTCTAAATAGGTTTTATTTTTTATGTATTAATGAACATAATATGATATTATAAAATTAGCTCGCGTTTTAATATTAAATATCTATTACAAAAAGCTCTTAATTAGTCTTAACTCCTTATAAATTAGTTGGATGCAGAGCTAATATTCAATAGAATATGATGAGTTTAAATGTAAGTAATGAAAGTAATAATGTTGTTAATAATGATCCTGAGCATAATTTATTTGACATTTGTTCTATAATGGTGTCAAATGTAAGTGAACGATGTTAACAGCTTAATAATAACAATAAAGGATGGTTTGAAAATATAATATTAATAACTATACTGTTGCGTTTAAATTGAAAATAAGTTCAGATGTTAACATTGTCAACATAATATGTCTCTAAGTCTGCTTAAAAAAGTAAAAACCATTTATATTATTGAAAAAATCAATTATAACTTAAGAGGATAATATGTTATAAAGTTTATTGGGATTATAAAAATGATTTGTATTATTTTATTATATAAAATAATAATTTCTAATAATAATATTGTATACAATAATATATGTATACATATAATAATAACTAATGTATATAATAATGTGCAGTTTCATTGTTGCAACTAATGAGTTACAAGATAAATGTATTCCTATTCTAAGATTAAATACTGTGTAAAAATTAATAAAAAAAAGTAGGTGCTTAAATAGTAATAAAAGAGAATGCAGTTAAAAAAAAATATTGGATAAATATAAGAATGATTTTCATTTAGTACCAATGATGGATAGAGTGAGCTTAAGTTAAAAAATATGGTATTCGTTATTAGGTCTTTAAAATGGATTTTGATGAGTCAAGCTTTTTAAGGAGTCAAGCAATATTTACGGTTATTTGGATATTATAACATCGGTCAATAGACAAATTGATATAACCCTTATTTTTTTCAAATTCGAGGTTATTAGAGGTTATTATCAAAATGGCTAATAATATAAAACAATATAATGTGTAAATACACATTATTATAGCCAAATATTGTAACTCTCAAATTAATATTTCCTTGTATGAATTCAATTTTAATTTTTTAATTGGGCTTTCTAATTAATAGTACCACCTAAAAATAACTATATTATAGTGTCTCCTGAAGAATTTTTATTATTCAGTGTTATATCAATTTAACTGACGATACATTTTCAAGGCTGATGATTTACAAAATGTTAAAATTGACTTTGATGACATATTAATTGCTGCTCAAGTTGAAAAATCACATGACATAGTAGTGAGGTTAGTGTTAGAAATAGCTGTAGGTAGATTTATAGGTAAAAAATTTAATCCAGGAAAGTTTGTTTGTAAACATAAATAAATCAATTATTTGGGAATGATTTTTAGTGAAGATGGAATGAAAGTAGACCCTGATTAGGCTATTAATAAATTAAAAGGGCCAAAAAATAAAATGAAATTGAATAGAATTATTGTAATGCATAATTTTCTTAGATAGTAAACAATGTATGTTACAGTTAATTTTGGCACTAAGAGAATTTAAGAAAAAATGTGTGTTGACTAATTTTCATACTGATAAGTAATAAATAAATTAAAAAATATAATGACTTACTCTCCCGTTCTTAGTAATTTTGATTCGAAGAAGAAAATAAATATTTAATGAGATATGTATATATATATGAGATAATTCTAGAAATGGATTAGGTTGTTGTTTATAAGAAGGAAGGCCTAGTAGTGTTTGCTCCTAGAAGTCTAACTGAATCGGAAAAACAGTAACCGCAGGTAAACAAAAACATATTGAGCATATTCCTTTGGTGTTATAAGTTATATAATTATTATGGTCATTATGCTAAATTTTAAATAAACCACTTACCTTAATCTATTAAGATAAGTGCCTATTCTAAATTCTTTAAAATCTACTAAGAAATCATATAAATTCTAAGAAAACAAAATTATTTGGTCACTTGATACGACATAAGTACCTACAAAACAAATTTTTAAATGCCATTTTAGAAAGAAGGTTTTAGGCAAGAAAAGAAGAGGAAGACCTTAGAACTTATCCTGGAGTACCTATATCCTCCAAAGCAACACTATAATTGTAAGAATTGGAGGTACCAGTGCAATAATCACTTGCCCAAATTTTTTAGTGTTCAGAAAATAAAAAAAATAATTTCCAATTGTTTCATTAATATATTATTATTGGATAATTTTTGAAAGTTATAATATTCTTTGGGATACAATAAATTGAACATGATATATAAAGTAAGAACTATTGAAATATCTTAATTACAAGGGCACCCACAAGGGGGGCAGGGGGAAAACTTCCCCTAGCTTTCCTAAACGTTAAAATAATTGTATCCAAATACCTCAAAATCCTAAAATTCGTCATTGGTATCAAGGTGTATGATATTTATCAATACACTTTGATTGGTACCTAGTCTGTAGGTATACTCCGTGATAATAAAATTCAGCTAATTTTTTTATTATATTATATAATGATTTATGCTCTATGATTTGTAGTTGGTACCAACCACGAGTAAAGATTTATTATATTAAAGATATGTCTTTACTCGTGGTACTAACCATAGATATTAAAGAATGGATAGACCAGCTATGCTTATCACAAATAGATAACAGTATTAAGAGAGATATTAATTTATTTGTCAAAAATAAATAAACAACCATATTATTAAGAATTCAATTAAGAGTAAATAAGTCAAATAATGAAAATAATAATAACAATATAACATGTACAATATAATTTAATAATTTATATTCATAATAATGTTTTTATTATTAAAAGATTTTTAATCTCCAATATCTAGGTACGTCTTGCAATGATAATAATCATAGAGTATATCTTGTGATAATTCCTATGCCAGAGTGAGAAGCATTGATAAAAAAAGTTTTTTTTTTCTTCCCCATTCTAGGCCATTCCCCTTTGTTTTCTTAATACAGACATAGCCAGTGGCGTATATAGAAATTAATTTGAGAGGAGATTACAAAAATGTTTTTGAGTTTTTGTTAATACATAGATCAAATAGATTCATAAATACGCATATGTGCCATACCAACCATAAATTTCGGGGGATCGGGTAAACCCTCAAAACCCTCTCCTATATACGCTACTGACCATGGCCTATCCATTCTTTAATATCTATGGTACCAACCATTACAGCCGATCATTTGCAGATATTTTTTGTGGACAACTGACTTACGGTTATCTAATGTGTGAATATCGTTTATCCGGATTATGTATATGTAGTAAGTTGGGACATGAACATGTATTATGGAAAAAAATCGAAGAACTTAATTTAGCGGAAAGAGTTGTTAATGAACTTGGGAAAAATAAAATAATATTAAATTTGTGTTCAATTATAGTTACTATAATTTATCAGTGTAAAATCTAATATTAGATTATAATCCTTTTAAGGGTTTTTTAAAATACATATAATACATTATAATACAAGTGTTTAATTATTAATAAAAATTAAGGCTATCTCCCCCTGAATTTTCAGCTCCGGGCGCCCTTACATTGAGTTTTAAAATTTTTTAAAATTCTAACTTTTAATCAGTGCAATAACAAGTCAAGTCCACATTGTAACTGGTTATTGTACCAAATTATGGAAGATATATTATTTTTTTGCTATTGTTTACCAATAATATTACTTGTGTATTTTTATTTTTTCTACCAGTTGAAATACAAAAACTGTACCAACATTGTTATTGGTTAATTATTAATTAATTAATTTAGGTTAGGTTTTGTTTCTTTTGATACGTAGGCACTGAAAGAGAAAGTCGTTTTTCGATATCAAAAGTAGTTTATCTAATAATTGAGAAAAACCAAAAAAACACAAAATATATTCTTTCTAAATTATGGCACTACGATTTATTATTTTACATTTTTACAGCTTATGTTTTCTATCATAAATATTGCTCCAGTTGATAAACGATACCTTTCAGATCTTTTTTGTTGAATTTAAAATCTAGCTGGTGAACAAAAAAGTCATTTTTTTGATTTTCTTTGTAGTTTATTTTAATAATTAAGTAAATTGGAAAAAAAATACAGAAAGTACGGAAAAATTGTACAAAATAATTCTATTAAGATTTAAAATTTTTTTTGTTTAATAATGTTGACAAAAACTTACATTTGATTTTTCTAGACGTAGTAAAATCTTAAAAATATTTGATCTATTCTTGAGCTAATTATAGACATTTTAATTTCACAAGTTATGTACGTCATTTTTATTCAGTTGTACTCTGTAGATAAAATTATTAGACTTAACAGAAATGCTTGAAAATTTATCAGGAGGTTCCTTATTTTGTACTAAAAAAAAAAAAAAAAAAAATTGAGCTTTATGTTCTTAGTATTGTATTTATAAAGGAATTATAATATCAAATTTTGATGAAAATCGTAAATATTACGACCTTTCAAAAGATGTATAACCGAATTTCGCTTTGAATTGTTTTTCGTAATCAATAGTTTATCGTTAGTTATAGGTATAAATTAAATAATTTTATGTCTTCCACCTTCTCCACTATCTACCTAAAACAATGGCCGTGCTCGTCCCTCGTTTTTCAGCTCTTTTTATTTTTTTTTAAATTTTATTATTTTAATTTATTTAATAAAATACGATTTATCCAATATATACCTAACATCATTTAAATAGTGTTAATCTTATTTTAGGATATGATGCAATGTCTATGGAATATATCAATGTGTGGGGGGTATTTGCGTAAGTATTTTATATTGTATTTACTGAATATTAAACTATTTATTTATGACAAAAGAATTTTAACTAAAATAATTTAAATATTTTAAAAAAAAAAAATTTGTTTGTCAACGCAGTGGATTTCAGAAGCCTACCAAATATCACAAACCAAAAATACTTATCAAAAAATTTTAAATGTCCAAATTACATGTTTTTTTTAGATTCTTAGTGTAGTGATGAATGTATTGGTTTTACAAAGATGTAGATATCTTTTTTATCTTTTTTATGTGAACACTTTTTTTTATCAGAAAGCTTACTCCTATGCATATAATTTAGATCCTTTTCTGAAAGGAAATTTTCTTGGGGTGGTATTTTAAGTAGGTAATTTTTTTATTTCTTCGGCAGTTTTCCCAATAAAAGGGAAAAAGTGAAAAAAAAAGGGAAAATGTACGAAATATATATATTAATAAAATATTAGGATCTTATTTTCTATGAACAACGTTTTTACCAGCAATTTTACTCTGATTTACAACGATAGCATTTTTTCCGAAAGGAAATCTGATTGGTTAGGTACTTTAAGGTGATCATTTTTCGATTTTCCCAAAAGGTTTCCCAGCAAGTGTTAAAAACCGGGACAAATGTAGAAAAAACGGATTAATCGGTACAATATTATAAAAATATTAATAAAGAAAATATGTAATGCCTATTTAATTATTTTATCATAATAATATAATATGGCATATATATATTGTTAACAAAGCATCATTATCAACTGAACTCTACTCAGAATGTTTTATTGTTGCTTATAGATACAAATTAATTTTCTCTCTGCATCCTACCTTCCCAACTTCTCACCAACAACAGTGGCTAATCCTCCCATCGTGTGAAGTTTTCTTTTAAATTGTATTAATTAAGTTAAGATATTTTTTTACAGTTTATTCTTATTTAGAACAATAAGCAAATATGCTATAGAGGAGATACACGTGAAACTTTTGAGGAAGAAGTCACCTATTTTTAAGAATTTATTTGTAAGACTTAAGAATTAAAATACCTATGAATTAAATAGTTTATTAATAAGTAAATACAATATAAAATACTTACCAAAACAATTAGTATCCTACATATGTATGTACACATATTTTAGTATAAATCACAGCTATTTAATAATTAATTACTATTTTAAAACTAAAGTACAAATAATGTAAAATATTTCATGACAGACCAAATATTACCTTATCGCAAATCATTATTCTCAATTTGAAGCATATATGTGTATCATTATCTCTTAAATACTTTAGATAATTTTAGTATTTTGTTGACTGTAATATTTCTATAAACGAATATTATAAACAATTTAAAAACAATATTATAAGATAAGTAAAAATTATATTTTTTTTAGGTTATTTTGGATAATCCGCTATGCGACCGCCTCATTTTCCGGACGAGAAAGGTTGTATGTCAAGGTTTCCAGTCGTTTTTTGATTGAAGTAAGATTTCTGGTAGAAAACATAATGCGTATAAATTTAAAATAACGAAATATTGATGCCATATATAAATTATTATTAGGGTGGTCCTTAACCTATAGGTGATGAAAATAAATTTCAAACAATGACACATTTCCTACATAATAGTTCTCTTTAACATTTCAGTGAAACTTACCGTTATACGTGAAAAATCAATTTAAAAATTGGTAGATTTCTAATAAAAAATTCAAGATTAAGTAAAATTTCAAATCTACCAACTTTTAAATTGATTTTTTACATATGAGTATAATGGGGAGCTTCACTGAAATGTTAAAGAGAGCTATTATGTAGGACATCCTTTTTTACTATAATATAGTATTTATACATTTTGTGTGTGTTCAAAATAACTACCGGCCCTTTTTTTCTAACTAAAGTTAAAACTAATAAATTAAAATACCTAACTTCCTGACTTATTTGGTTATTGCGTCTAACAGTAATTTAAGTAGGTAGATAATACTCATAATACATTTAGGTGATATATTTTTCATGATATTTATTGGACACATTTTACATGTCTTGTTATTGCACTGATCGATAGAGAATTATTTTCTTAACATTTATATGTAAAAAACAGATTTTTAGAAAAACTGGATTTTACTGGTTATTGTACTGACGCGGTGTTAACAGTTATAATAATCAATTATAATACATTAAATAAATTATGAAACTGCTAAAGATCGGTACATTTTTGGCCTTTGGAGCAAAAATAAAAACGATTACAAACTAAACGACTCATCAGAACTGACGTTCATATTAATACGTCGTTGTTCATAATTATTATTTACAACAACCCTCGTATTATGGTATAAAAATGTACCTGTCTTATTAAAAAAAAATTTACTACACTTAATAAAAAATTTGTGATAATGAGGCGAGTTTTAAATAAAATATAGTACCTACAATCTATATAAAACTTGGTATTTAAAATGACGGGCATACTTTGCACGATTGGTGAGCCACTAATGTAGGTGAGTAGTTAGGCAGGTAGAATATAGAGAGGAATTTAATGTATACCTGTTTATTAATTTCTAATAATCTTTGCTAACGAAAAACGATTTTGAGCAGATTTCGGTTATACATGTTTTGAAAGGCGATTTACGATTTTCGTCAAAATTTGATATTCGAATTCTTTTAAATAAAAAAAAAATACTATACACTAAACTCAATTTCTTCTTTTTGACCACTAAGTACAAATATAATGAATCTCTTGTTAAAATGTTCATGCATTTCTGTTTGGTCTAAACATTTTATCCTCTAATCTACCGAATACAAATTACGTAAAATTAAAATGCCTAAAAATAGCTCAAATATTTTGAAAATTTTACCATGTCAAAAAAGTCAAAAATAAATTTTTACCCAAATTTCAAGTCTCTACGAACATTTTGAATTGAATTACGACAAAAAGCAAAAAATTTAAAACATTTTGTAAATTTTCCTGTTTTTTCCATTTATTATGAAAACGGCTGGGAAAATCAAAAAATGACCCCTATAAAGTACTATCCCAGTCTAATTTCATTTCATAAATTGTGCTACCCTTGAAAATTGGAGCAAAATTAGAGTAGACAAATTGTTTACAGATTAAAAAAAAATAATAAAAAAATTTCACTGTAAAACCAAATTTTATTGTAAAATTCTAAAATTTGCCTAATGATAATTTTTAATTTTTAAGGGCAAGGACAAAACAAGGATCTAAACAAATTAGTTTGATTGAAAAAAACAAAACTACGACAATTATTTATTGCATAGTAATAGTAATTTTATCATTAATAATGCCATTATCTTCTAGAGGGTATATAAAATAACAGTATACCTATATATTATTATATGACCTCGTAAAAGCAATTTCCGGATAAAATATTATACTCGCATCTATATATACATTCAAAAAACTTAAATAAAAACTAATAGCTAGAGCGCTATTAGAGTCTACGACTTTATTCACGGTCTATAAATAGTTACCTACCGCCTACAATGGCGGCGAGTTGTTTTATGGTGTAAATTATGTTTTTCTGTAAATTTCGTACACGATAGGTACCTGTTAATCATAAATAAAAATTAATCTTTATTATTTATGTTTTCGTTAACTACACTTACTTGGCGATGTTTTGAAAGAACAGAACGTTTAGGTACTGGCGGCCTGGGTACATTTTATTTACAAAATTCTCAGTAAAATTAACCTTGATAACAAAAAAAAAAAATCGTCATGTTTGATAATTTACATTTGAAATTCATAAACGTTATTATTTAAAATGGTTTTGTTTAACTGTAATTTAGTTTAGGTATTCGAAACTTAAATTATCATTAACTATTTTAATATTTAATTACATTTACATATATAATGATGCCTATATAAATATAATATATAATATCATTATTTAAAGG
The DNA here is from genome assembly GCA_902439185.1 of Cinara cedri. Classification (NCBI taxonomy): domain Eukaryota; kingdom Metazoa; phylum Arthropoda; class Insecta; order Hemiptera; family Aphididae; genus Cinara; species Cinara cedri. Next base: position 820,851 of record CABPRJ010001901.1, on the reverse strand, counting down.
CCGTGCCTTGTGATAGCCATATATTTAATTTGTTACTTCATCACCTGTGAATATGATGTTACATCCATGAGCTGCTTCAGATCTTGGAAGTAAGAAATTTTCGGGCGTCCTTTAATTACTTTCTCCAAGACATTTCATTCAAAGAGGTTCCTTATGAAGATACTGTGTCTGAACAAGTGTCCAATAGTATTAGTTTCGTTTTCCTCTAAAATATATGCCTTATAAATCCATTTTTTCTTCTACTTCTTATAACACTTTTTTTCAAATATTTTTATTATTGGCACTTTTCAATAACCAGGTCGTAGTAATCAGCAAATAACTTAAAAATCACAATGACTGTCTTAGATTCCTGAATATCCATTGGTAAAATACTGCACAGTAATCAAAACATTTCGGGGTACCTGAGTAGCGGACCATTTCATAATTGAATCGATCATTTTAAAAAGGCTATTTCTCCAAAAAATGAAAACGTTCAGGAAACGTAAAAACTGAATAAGGGTTGAATTATTTAAATCCCTTATAAAAAAACAAGTTTACCGTAATCTGGATTATTTTATGAAGGAATTAATGTGTTTGAGATATGGCTTATTTCAATAGATTGCATGTTTACATTGATTATAACCTTGCGAATCTGATAAATTGTACCATATAAAATTAAATAATAAGTCATACAAAATATATTATGCATTCTTTGCAATAGTTTTATTTGTAAACTACAAAGTAGTAAAAAAAAAAAAAGAATTGTCTGTAACAAATCTATAACTTTTCAGTACAACAAAAAAATATATCAATTTTTTCAGTACATTTTAAAAATTATATATATATATAGTTTACCTTTTGACTTCTAAATATTAAAAAAATAACAATAAACAACTTTTTTATAATTCCTAGAAATATTCTTAAGGGTTAATACAATCCTAATGAATAATATTACTATTAAAGATATTTTGAAGAAATGGCCTGTTCGAGCGCACTCATTAAATTTAGACCATAACGAATTGTTGAAGATGGCATGATAGGAAATATGTATTATTAGTTAAACACATCTATCACACAAAACAAGCTTTGAAAAAGTATGGAGAAATGGCCTTTTTGAAATGACTGATTTAATTATTATTACCTATGTTAATGTGAAACATATTTTTTGAAAACGGTGACGATAATAACAGTGGTGTCAGTCTAGTACCTATAATTATTCAGAAGATTTAGGTCATATGTTCTCAATCTTAGTTTTATATTGTTTTATGCTTATACGCCACATACTATTTGTTCTATGATATGATTACAATACCTAGGAACAGGTAGTGGCTATATGCAAACATTTACTATAAATTGACTATTTATAGTATTTGTTGTAAGGTTAGATATGTACCTATTTAACTACATAGATAATTTAAAAACAAATTAAAGATAAAAATTAATTAGGTACAATTAAAAGTGTCAAAACCGTAAATTAATTACAATTAACATAAATCCTCAGCAAACTGGTTATAAATTCATAAATCATAAAAGCTAGCATAGTTTTTTATAACATAATACTAATTAGGTAGACACTTTAGTCATTAGAGTCACTTTTTAGTCATTAGACAATGTTTTTGAGAAAAATGGGTTTTTATATTTTGGATTTTAAAAAATTCATAATACTTCTTACAATTTACTTATCAAAGTATGATATGGATTTTCAAATGATATTTTACCTAATAAATGCAATGGAATAAAAATAAATAAATTCTGAAGTACTAACTTAAGTTTTACATTGATCCTTAGTATAATCGTTATAGAAAACTGTACTGAATAGACTTGTGAAGAGAATCCATAGGTAATTGTATAAATAATAAATAATTGATATTGTAGCATTTGTAAAGTTTATATATTATTATATTAACATTTATAATATTTTGATAATTTATTGGTTACAATATTACGATAAGTAAAACGACAATCTATACTAAGTATAAAAGCTGCAAATTATTATTTTTATTATACACCTATTTAGCTAATATGCCGTATCTTCATTAATATATAAAACATTTTTTCTTAGTATGGTTGTTATACGGTGTTTTTGCATAGTAAAAATGTATTTTTCAACCATTTACAGCATTTTGTCAAAACCAATATTGCTAATAGTGGTTTTATAGAATAATATTTCAGACATGTGGCATATTGACCTAAAATGTCTGAATTTTACAATTTTTTTGATGTATATCTCAATTTTCAATTTGATTGGACTTACAGCGTTTTTCCTAAGACTGCAGTATTACATCATATTGGTAATAATGTAAATGTATTATCTATGAAGAATAAAGATATCTTTATTCTTCATGATATTAGCTTATAGCCAATTAATATTATTTGATAAAAATGATAATATACAATAAATTATTATGTAAGCATTGGAACTATAAATATATGTCTGGTTAATAAAGTATACATATGTTTTAACAAAAAAAGAAAATAACTAGTCTCAAATAAACATAAAATTCTTCATAAAGTAGAAAATAATACTACTTTAAAGATTTTTAAAAAGTCCATAGAAATTAACAAAAAATGTATAATTTTGTGGTTTTTAAGGACAAAAATGTTTTTTTTTTTTTGTAAGAATGGTTATTATATTACTTACCCCTTTAAGTATCTTTTGCAATTCTTTACTCCTTGAAACACATAAGTTGCTTAAGGCCATTATTCTAATAATACACAAAATACAATATAAATAGATTAGTAAAAAAAACAAATTTAAAAAATATTTAGTTTCAAAAAATACAACATTAGAAATAAAGATAGGCTGAAAAAAAATATTCACCTCAAAATTGTCAATATAAAAATATTGATATGCTTTATAATTTAAGTAATACATAACCCAGAAAAATAATTCATGTTACTGAAGACATTCAATTTTTGTTTTGATGGCATACATATAAAACACATAATACATGATTTATAAATAAAACTTGTCACCCAATCAATGCCCCACCAATGTGAGAAATATCTAACACTGTTGCTATCAACTCAATTTGACCATGGCATTACAAACATTACAAGCAATTTGAATAACTTGAAATTCATTCACACACGTTTACATATTTAACATATGATTTTTGTATACTATTTATGTTAAAATTATGAAAAAAATTTTGTTGGTATTGAAGAAATTTAAATATCTTAATAAGGTGTTTATAAAGTGAAAGACAGAATGATTAATATGGTTTTGTTCATATAAGCATAAGATTACATTTCCCAGGGAAAAATCATACAAATGATTCTTATTTTGTTGATTTCATTTATTATTATTAACTACAATACTTGAAACTTTCTTAAGATTTTACAAAATATGTTAAACACTAATTATACTATTCAATAAAAATGACTAGTAGTTGTAAATCATAAAAATAAGTAATAATGCATTTAGATTTACAGACTATAATATAGCATGGCTATGTAATATGCCAGAAAGTGATAGAAAAAAAAAAACATCACTAAAATGCAAAACAAATATTCAATAAATCTTAATTTAAGAAGAAAATATTATGAAATGAATAAATTCTAAATATATTGTACATATATCATAAGTACAATAATTATAATTATTGAGTCTATTGAAAGATTTAAACCATCATGTAACCAGTTGAACTTGTATACACTTGTATGACGTTTTACATTGTGATTGTTATAAAGTGAATTCATTCACTATAGTACATTATACTTTATTGAATTTTAAAAATATTTTACAACCATTGCTTTATTCAATTTCAAATAATCAATATTGTTCTAGAGTACAGAATGCTCCACTGAAACACAAAATAAATGCGCAGTATAATATTTATTGAATACCTACTAAAATATACAAGTTTATGCATAATAAAATAGATTAGAAGGTTCATTAATTGTGACAATAAAAAAAACAAAAATCAAAAGAAAGAGAAATTAGGTTTTAATATGTCATACTGGTTTCTTTTTAATTATATGTAATTAACAAAATAATGTCATTATTAGTAGTACTAGAATAACATTCTATTTTCGACTAGACTATGTTAATAATTTGTTTGTTTTTAACAGAAAGGACACAACAACTCTTAATACTATTTCAAAAAGATTTTTATAACATTTAACAGATATTTTGGTTTCTTTTTTAAAATTATATATTACAGAATTAATTATAAATATAGTACTTATTTGTAACATTAATTTAACTAGTTAAAAATTGAAATAATTATTTACAATATTACAATTTATAAATAATTTTCATACAAAAAATAATAATAATGACAAATATAAAATCTGGCCGATGGCAAATATCCACCCATTTTAATTCTTATTACAAATTTGTTGAAAATAACAAGGATTAATCTTTCATAATAAAACAAAATAATAATTACCATATTTAAGGTATAGCTTAATAACAAAAACACGTATATAAATAATTATTATGTAACATTCAGTGAAAAATTATGTTTTAAACAGAAGTTTAATTAATAAACAAAAAAAATATATGGGAGCAGGAGGACAATATGAGCAACTATTTTCTTTGGTATAATAATGTCTGCGATTCCCATTGTTACAAAGAAGCAACGTTGTTATGTTAATAAAATTATTAATAGTATTATTATAATTATTAAAATTGTGAACTAAATATCGTCATCGCTATCACCAGCATAGTCAGATGAATCGTTTTCATCATACATATTAGATGGTGAAGAGAAATCGGTAACCAATACTCTTGGCTGATTGGATATTTTATTAAATGTACATGATTTCAACACGTCATCCAGATTAGGCGATAGAATATCTTCAATATCCGTTCCATTTCTAATAAAAACATATTTTTCATTTTAATGAATTATAAAAATAATTACTAATGCTAAAGTAAACACAACAACCTGTTGCTGTTATAGGGTGTGAGATAATTAGTACTACTGTGATTATATATAAAAAAAAAAAAATTGAAAAATAAATAAAACACCAAAACTAAAGAATAATTGTATAGTTAAAAAGGGAGTGTTACAAAATTATAGGGTTGTGCTAATCAACAGTGAAGGACGTCACAACAGACCACAGCCACTTACCACTGTCCTATACATTTTTCCCCTCAAATGTCTTCATCTGTTATTCTGTAATAATATTATCACCATTGTTTTTTTTATAATTTCAGGTGATAGAATCCACAGATAATAATTTTGTATCATACTACAATAATATTATAAAAATAGAAATAGCTTACATTTCCTCGGGAGCATCGTTTCCTCCTTCTTCGGCAACTAACATTTCATACTCTTCAGCAGCATATTTATCCCAATCAGATGCCTGAAATATTACACAAAATAATGTAACTAACTCAACAAAGTAACGCATAATAATAAATCTACAAATTGTAGGTAGATGACTAAATTACCAACCTTATAATATTTATTTCCATTTTCGTTAAGCTTAAAATTGTGTATTATTTAGTAAATTTAAAACTAACTTCAATTTTTAAATAAGAATAATTTGTAACTCACTTCATTTTCATTATCCCTCTGCGAAGCAAATGGGTCACGTTGTTCATGGTCTAGGTACTTTTCAAGATTAAAGAATGTATCAAAAAATATTGGTGTCATTTTGCATGCTTTGAGATCAGCCAATGATATTTTACCAGAACATTTTGGTTTAATCATGTCAAGCATCTGTATGAATCACGTATTAAATATTTGTTAGGTTAAAACACTATTGCTAAAAAAAAGTAATATTATTTTTAAAAAGTAATCATTTGTATTTAATACCTGGCATAAGCAATCTTCAAAAGGCAAACATTCAATTCCTATGCTTTCCATTCTTTGCAACTGCTCATCATAGAAATATTCAAGCTCATACATAGATAAATATCCATCACCATCAATATCCATGCATCTAAAATAATTATATGTAAATTTATAATACAATTTTAAAATAAATAGTAGACAATAATTTACCTAAACCAGTATTCAACAGCTCTAGGATGTCGTTTATCTTCTTCAGCCATTAGGAACCATACAAATTCTGTATAACTCATTTTTTCTTCCATATAATTATTATTAGAATTCTTTTGCTTCTTTTTGGTAACAGTCCCAGAAAATATTCTATCTATTATTCTTGTAGACAAAGCTGAACAATTAAATAGCAAAATAACCAATTAGAATTATTTGTTAATATTTCTATAAACTGTTATTAAATGGTTATGGAATTTACCATGATCACTATGTCTGGCTAAATCAGATTTACTAATAAATAAATCGTGATCACGATCCAGCTCCCAGAACTTGCAGTAGATAACATAGAAATGTTCATAGCTGAAGTAGGCAGTTACTTGGTTGATGTCTTCTTCTTTTTCTAATAAGTCAATAACACGCATAAGATCAGATCGTCTGATTTCTGCTAGACTAAGGTCGCCACTCCATGATGTGTTTACAGTATAGAATATCCTTGATATTACCTACAATATAACAGAATGTATAATTTTATGAGCACGTAAGTTTACAAATATTTGAAAGTAATAATTATTACAGTGTGGACATATCTTGAATGGAACTCTGGTGCAGTTTTCAGGAATGTTAAACCAGGATGCGAGTCGACCACATCTTGGACTAATAAGATGAAGTTTTCAGGTGATAACGATTGTTTTTTTGAGTTTCTTGACAAAATGCGTATAAATTTTGAAGGCAAATCGTGGCAAGAAGACCATACACTATATAATCGATTAAGAAATATTACATAAGTACTAAATATAATAATAATAATTAATAAATCAATCTTACTCTTTCCAATAACTAAGGAAGGTGTTTACATCTATTGTACTGGTTACGTCACCACCACAGGCAAAGAACAAAGGTTGTTTCCAATAAAGCGGGCAGTTACATAACTGTAACAAAAATAATAATAAAACATCAGTTAGCAGATTATATATATATATATATATATATATGTAATTCTTAATTAATATAATTAGTCAACGTTGTATCTAGGGCTTGGCAAGACTGGCTCAGGAGCCTATAAGCATTTGTGAGGACAGAAAGGGGTGTTAAATCCAGATTTCATAAATAGTGAAACATTCCTTAATAGGCATCTCTAAATAGTGGACATTTTTTTTGGAAATGGGGATATTTTCACTGCGATCTATAGGGAAACCTTTAAATATGGGACACTCTATATAACAAACACTTATGTGGCAGTTTAACTTTTGATTTAAATCATTTTTATTTTAAATTAAAAATAATTATGTAATGTATAGATAAAAGTGAGAAATTTGGGTGAAAATTAAAAGTAAAATACAAATTTGATAATTCGCGATTTAAATAATTCTAAATAATAACATATACAAATAAATAATATCATTATTATGTTGAATAAATTATGACATTTATTACATAAATTATATATATATATTATATAACATATATATCAATATATTATTGTATAAACATGGTTATTAAAATGCACTTTATTTTTTTTCTTTTCTGGATACTGCACACAATTTTAGTGATTAAGGGTGTCCGGTATTTAGAGTTTTCACTGTATTATGAAAATATAGAATTTTAATGAAAATTGATATGGGTAGACTAATAAGAGGAGGTAATTTTGTGTGGATAGAGGCACTGAAAAGTGTTATTAGGGCCCTGTGCTTAGTATAATATTTAATCTATGGTGTTAGGTACCTTTGAAATTTGACCAAAATGATGTTTTGAAGCTTGTGAATTCGGTAACGATAGGAAAAAGTCTGTGATTGTTTTGACAACTGTATCCCACTGTTGTTGACTTTCAGGTTTGCCAAATGGATAATAAAATCTACAGGAAAAAAAAAAAAAAAATTATTTCTCAATTCAAATTCAATCGAAATAAATTAAAATATTTAAACCGGTATCATTACCTAGGAATGAAAACATTACGATTAGCTTTTGTGTGTCTTTGTAATGTAGTATGTGGTGGAGGTGCGCCAGGTTTCTGATTCGTTTCTTTCGAGTAATTCTGAAACAATCAAACGATACGTGATAATCGATTCGTATTATCATTTTAATATATGCACGCGCGAGCAAATAGAAATTCAAAATAAACCTTTAAACAGCAGTAGTTGATAACAGCAGTCTATCTACATGCAAACGGTATAATACACGTTTAAAACTTTTATAAAAATAGAAAATGTATACTTTCCATTTGGAAAAGAAACAACGAAACGTCAAGCGGGTACATATTATAATAATAACTCCAGAGCTATTTCGGCGTTTTCAATAGATAGTTCCGTGTAGATGGCGTACTATGTCGAGGGGGTGCGTTCATAATTATTTACAAATGTTTTAAATATCGTGCGCACGTGACCCAAAGATTTTTTTCGCACAATCCGTCCATTACCCAACAACAACGTATTATTCATTATACACGCGGACGCGCGAGCCGTATTTGAAACGCGGTCGTAATAAAAATCGTAGAAGAAATGAAAAAAAAAAAATAAAAAAATATTCGAAAAAAACTAGAATACCGTGTATCGGATTCGCAATAATATTATCACGCACTCGAACAAAGACCGATCAACGCACGCATGTCTACGGTACGAACGAACGAGATAATATCGGACCTTGTCATACGGCAGCTCTACGCAATTGCAAAGGTCTTCGAAATCGGACGCAACAGTACCTGCAGTTACGTGGTATTATTTATTATTTTTTCACGGTAGTGACCACGGACATCGGGTTCCGTGGTATTTGTCCGCACCCTTTTTCTGTACGCCGAGCGAAAAACCCGACGGCGTTCGACGAGAGAGACAAACGAGAATACATTTACGACCAGTAATAACCGAGGTGAATACCTAACCACCGGATTATTTTTGATGATATTCGATAATTATTTTAATCGTCGCACGGACACGTTTCTCGTAAACGGTTTTTTTTTTCCTCTTCGCAATCTCATTCAGAACCGCGTTGTTGTAGGCGTGAAGTACGGGCAGGAGAGCAACGGTCAATCGAAATTGCTAACGAAAACGACGATTCTGAGCGGAGCTCGGTCAAACAGTGATGCTTTCTCGGCAACGTGCGTTTTTTCACGACGATTGTTCGAAAAACATTAAAAAAAAAAACCGATTAAAATAACGGAAAACTATAAACAAAAAACGGCCGCCAGCAACATCGACAACCTCAGGTAAATATTTAATTTTTTTCGACCTAAAGAACCGGTTGTTGTCCGTCACGATCTCGAATATTAACGAGAATTTCGAGAGGGAAAAAAAAAAAACAAAAACGACGACCTTTACTGCAAATGTACCGTGGGAGGGGGGAGGGGGGGCCGAAACGCGACGAAAAAACGTCCGGTCGTCGCGCGTTTCGGCCGGGGCGAGATTTCTCGGAGAAAAGCCGTTTTCCGCGGAAGGGAACGGAAACGGAACGCACACGAGGGGGAGAGAGGGGGGGGGTTATTCGGTAAAACTACCTCGGAATCTAAAAAACGAAAAAAAAAAAAAAAAACAACCGCAGAGCCGCGCTCTGGACGCACTGTATGTACACATTACGCGACGGTACCTTGTTGTAGGACCTGGGCAACCTCTGTTTCCAGGGTCTGTACGGAAATCTGGGCTGCCGGACCGACTCGTCCCGGTCGCCGCCGGCATCGCCGTTCTGTAACACGAGTATCTGACACGCGTAGCACCACGATCGCACGCTGGTTACCATTTCAACATTATCACATTTTACCGGGGAAAACGCGGTCCGCGACGAGACGCGCGATCACCTGCGCGGCCACTGCGGCGGCGGCGCGACGCGCATCTCGTAATATTATACCTCGTTGTTGTTATTTTTCTCGGTATTTTCCCGCTTGAACGATATCGCCGAGGCCCACGCGCCCGGCCGGACCGCGCCGAAACGACCTTATACCGACAATTCGCGTACGGTTAAACTACAAATAACGATGGGTGGGGGGGGGGAAATAACAGCAAAAAAAAAAAAAGACATAAAAAAATATCACGCGGACGGGCAATACCGATTGCCGTTGTTGTCGCTGGGCGCGATGGACAGAACGGGACGAGAAAAATAAAACGAAAAACAGAAAAAAAAAAAAAAAAAAACGATTAAAATAAAACCGCCGAACGGAGCGGACCGCGGCGTCGGCGGCGGTCACGACGCGAGCGGGAATATAGTAACGCGACCGCCGGACAACTTTTGCAAAAATACTATACGAACGCAATGACGAAGGCCACTGACTGTTCGCGCGATGCGTTAACATGTTTATAAAACTAAACTGGCGTTGCTGTTATATTATTATTATTATCGTTGTCGTCGTCGTAGTCGTAGCCGTTATTATTATTATTATTATTAAACGAACACATGTTGACCCAGCAGCGGCGACTGTGGAACACATTCACTTGTGACTTTGTAAAATAATAGGAAAAAAAAAAAAAATAAAATAAAAACCGCCTCGCAACAATCTCCCTCTCCCGCGTTTTACAACGAAAACTCAAACCCACTTGTAATCCTTAACTGCGGTGTACCCATTATGTTATTATTACTATTGCACGTACGGTCCACACCGGTAAATAATTTAATATTATTACTATTATACCTACCTGTCTACTACTAAACAGATACGCACACGCGCTCGCCAAGACCGGCCAGTGGGTGGAAAAATGCATCTATCCTTCACTTTGATATTATATTATTCACACCTATACGCGCATCGATTATATTCTCCCTTTCCCTCTCCCTCTCCTTCCCTCCCACCCTCTCACTCACTCTCTCTCTCTCTTTCTCTCTCACACACTAAACACGGGCGCCGCGAGTGTTACGACACGGCGTTTCCGGCGACGAGGCGCGTACAATAATCGTATGTACACTCACTTGAATTTTGCCGTGCACGTCCGAACCGATATTCCTCCAGGTCTGCGCCGAGTTGGCCGTCGAGTTTTTCATCAGCTCGGTGGGACACTTTTCGAATATGAGCACGCGCTCGGCGACCGAGCCGCGCGTCAGGAACGGCCGTACCGGGTTCGACTGATGGTGATGGTTGGACCGAATGTTGGCCCGCTGGTGATCGGTGAGCTCCGGATGCGGCACCTGTTCTTGTTGTCGGTGCGCGTGCTGGTTCCGCCGGGACGAGCTGAGCGCGGACAGTCCGATGAGGAATTCCGGTTTGGCACGGTTGACGGCGGCGCCGGTGCCCGTGTCGTAACCGGCGGCCGCGCGGAGCAGCACGCCTTCCTTGCTGGGCACGGCGGGTTTCACGCCGCTGCTCTTTCGGCTGCACGTCTCGATTACCGATCCGGTTTTCAGCGCGTCGATCAGTCGCTGTTCTTCTTTGGCCACCTCGTCCATGAAGTTGGAGTTTTGACATTCTGCCGAGGACGGCTTTTTGCTGCCGTTGTTGTTGTTCCGGAAGGGCCAAGAGGTCGCGGGCGCATCGTTGCCGGCGGCGGCCGTGTGGTTTTTGCCGGTCGACCCAAAGTCGTCGGGTTGATAGCTCTTTATCGGCGACTTGCTGTATCGCTTGACGCCGCCGCCAGCACCGACACCGACGGCACCGCCGCCCGGCCTGGACTGTTCGGGACTGGACGCCTTTTGTTCGAATTTCTGCAGCGCGTACTGGATGGACGAAGCGAACGGCTTGGGCGACAGCGACCGGGACTGCCGGGCCGCCAGTCGGGCCTTGTCTTCCACCACGAACTTGTTCACCAGCCGCTCCAAACTGTTGGTGTTCGGGTCGGCCAACAGTTTGTGTGTGTCCGCAGCGGTTGTCGTTGCGGCCGTCGTCGCCGCCGCGGGTTTCACGGCGGGCTGAGGGGTCAGCACGGAACCGAACTTGTCGACTGCCGACGAGTCGCGATGGCACGTCAATATCTCGTTGGGCGCCAGGCCGCGGGCCTTCCACGTCTGGTAGATGGCCTCGGCGTGGTCCGATATCTGTTTCGCGATGGCCGCGATGTCTTCCTCCGGTTCGGGGGCCATGTTAGCGGTCCGATGGTTCGCCGTCGTAGTCATCACGCGCAACGCACCCGGTCGACCGTACTAGTCGACGGTATTCGTCGTCGTCGTCGTCGTGGTCGTGGTCGTCAGCTCCTGCCGTCCGGACGGTGCAGGTATCGTCGTCAGCGGTGGCAGTAACGGCGGCGGTTCGATCATAGTGGCGCCGTCCAGTCGGAGGCTACGGCGGAGCCGGTCGGTTCGCGCGGCACCTGTAACAAGAACGGAAACGCGCGTTAATATATCGTTTCCGGGTGTAACGCGACAAACCGTAGAAACGCATGCAAAAAAACAATGTTGGGCAGTGCGGGTGTGCGGGCGGCTGCACTGGCCGCGGCGGGCATCGCGTATAAAGTGGCGTACACCGCGGCCGGAATATTACGGCGCCCCGCTCGCGTAACTCCCTGTACACGGTATTATAATACGAGTTGCCATGGGACGACTCCGCGACGAGTCTTGTACAAGAAAATAAACACCTCCGTTTCGTTAATGACAAATCAATACGGAACTCGGTGGCAATGCGATTTCACGCCCGTGCAGCGCACTGCACCTCGTTCCACCTGTTCTCCTATCGACCAGTTTAATTTACGTACGCGCGATAAAATAAGCGCACGGTTTTCGTATTGCCGCGCGCCGCGGCACACGCGGTTGTCCGTCGAGTGCACAGATTGCAAGAGGGAGCGAGGACCCGGGCAGGAAAAAAAAAAGCGACGGCGGAAATAATCAACGGCCGCACGTTCGATTTTATGGTTATTTAAAACTCGTCTCATCGGTAAATTTGTCTCGTTGCGTCATCTGAACACCGTACAACATAATGGGCATTAGAGTAACCGAGGGCCACTGTACGACCGCGTTATAATCCGGATATTAACACGGCCGAATCACACGCGCTAACCGTGCACGTAGCCGAACATCTTTTCCGGCGGCCGATCGCTCGCCGCCGAGACGAATATATTATTATTATTATTATTATACAACCAGTTTGATGAAACGGAATTGCGCGCGTAATGCGTAATTATTATTATTATTATTATTATTATTATTATTATAAACGTGCGGCGGCGACGGTTTTCTGCTGCGGGGAACGAACGGGTCTGATCGAATCGACACCGATTTCCCGGATGTGTACGCACATAAAAACCGCGCGTGCGACGCTTCAATATTATTTAAGGAGTGAAACGTAACAGAAGACGGCCGTAGTATAAAACGTACGCGGGTTGGCGCGGGCTAATAACAGGGCTTTTCCGGATAATAATCATCTACTGGCGGGCGAACGGCGTGGCGACCTTATACTGAAAGTGTATTTAATGTAGAGTGTGCGGTGGTTCGATATTTAAGGCCGCGAAACTCGAACAATGGCTACAGAAAATGAAAAATACACGCGCTTGAAATGCGGCGTTATATTGATCGAGAGAACAACAAATGCGGGAGTATTGAACGGGACCAACGGCAATTCCGGCACGGTCGGGAGGGACGACAAAACGATCGGGTGTCTACCGCTGCGGTTACGACAGCTCGACGAAATGCGACGTACCGAGTGTCGTGTCGGAAGAGGAATAACGCCGTCACGGGCGGAGTACGCGGACCGAATCGCGATAGACACGAATGACCCGACGATGTGGGCTACACAGGGCAGTTGAGAGGGGACCGCGATAGTTACGGAAGGGAAGCTGGATGGCGGACTGCGAAAAGACCGACGATAAGAGGCGCAAGGAAATAATCGTTCGCGCGTATCGCACTTTACATTATGTGACGGTTAAAAATTTAAAACGAGCAGGTACCGCACATGTTTGCGTTTAATTGATCGCGGCGCACGTAATAATTGCGCTATTATTGTATTGTATTAATATGGCCGGAAAGCACGAGAACCGCGGAGCCGTGCGACGAAAATATTACCGTGTGGCGGCGGTGGCCCGGCAGTACAGTATAGCAGCGGCAGGATGAGTATTTTTTTTTATTATTTTATTAAAGGTCGCGTGCTCCGGAGGAAGGAAACGATGATTAATAACAACACTATATAATACACCGAGGGCGTTGTCAATTAATTTATTAGACACGCAAACGTCGGCGTGTCGGTATACGTACGTACGGTTTAATATATTTTATTGTAATTAAAAAAAAAAAAAAAAAACAACAAACGAGAACGATAACGTTATAGCGAAACGCCGAGGCGAAATTAAACACCGACGGGAGAGCGCGATAAAAAATGACGGCCGGCGATCGGCGAATATGCCACGAAAATACGTTCAGAATGTAAAAAAAAAAAAAAAAAAAAAAAAAAAAAAACAAAAAACTATTATCGACGCGTGCCGGACTACATTATATTGTTATAAATTCGGTAACAGAATTTTTCGAAAATTACGACGCGCGACCCGCGGAACGCGTTTTCAACCGTTTCGGCGATTTTCGGTGTCCGCGCGGCAGTCCCGTCGTGCGGTGTACACGTACAACACTGTGCGCGAAGCGGACGGCGGCGGCGGCGGCGGCGGCGGAACGCACGGCTGCCCGAGGAAGTCGACGGCGGGCGGCGGGTTGAACGATTGACTACCCGAACACACACGTTCACCGCCATTGCCGCCGCGCCGTCTATATATAGAATCGGCGGCAGTTTCTTCGGTCCCATGTGCACATGACGGGTCGCTACGAGCTACGGGCCGTAGACCCTTTGCCCGAGTAAAACGCACGCGAGCCATATAGTATAATACGTATATATATAAACATACGTACATACATACACACACATGTATACGTATTACGTATGCCCGACGACGACGACGTCGGTCCGAATAACAGCACGGCTATTACGCGCCGCCGTACGTAGTTTTTATATAAATGCCGCCCGACATAACATTATAATAATATTCCCGACCGCGAATTCCGAGCCCGAGACCTAAGGAAAAAAAAAAAAAAAATGTCTATAAAATGTCTCTGTTACGGCGGCGTGGCGGAAGGCTTTACAACACGTCACGGTTGAAATTGCAGGGCGGGCGCGTGCCGGTCGGCAAGAAGAACGTCAAAAATAGGCATTTGGCATTTAGTGATAACCATAACCGATATCGACAAATGGGTTAATACTGCGGTGTTCGCCTTATATTATAGTCTGCGACAATCGAATATTACATGACAGATATATGTATACAAACGCAGGTTTTTACACGAGAGAACCGTGGACGGCCCGTTATTGTCTACCGAATCGGATAAATCTGTATCTCTAATATCGAATTTTAGCCGGGCCATTGGCAATACAATGTGCTACCCGATTTGTTTACGCCACTAGAGCGCGTGGTGACGAATTACAGTCTGGGGAATCTGCCAAATTCAAACAGCGAGTTTATCAAATATTATATATTTATTTGTTTTCCTTGTTAATTGACTACAGGAAATTTGTTTGACAACAGAAAAAAAAATATAAAATACAAGAGAAGGGGGGGGGGATACTTTAGGAGGATGGATAAATCCGTACACGAGCAGAGTCACGATTATATCGTATAATGTAATATAGCACGACCAGTGGAGCAACCGGCAGGTTTGGGGGGGAGGGGGTACAACGGAATTTATACGGCTTTTATTTTCATAAATACCGTACATCTTTTTTTACCGCACGCTACTTGATTATTTTCTCCGTGCTGCGGGCAGTTTTTCGACTGGATTTATCTCGTGGCCGGTGTTTTTTTTTTTTTTACTATGTCGGACGGACAGTTTGTATACGTGAGCACGAGAGCAATACCATACACGGGACGCTACGAAGTGTTTAAACGATATGGTCAGACGTCACCGGCAATCTATGGACAAACGTGAAGAAAACGGTGTTCAAAACGCGTAAAACCCCATGGCGAATAAACCGCTATGGAAAAATCTGGGCGTAAACAGCGACGAATCGACCGCGGCCCAAAACGGCATACCGTGAAAAACCCTCAAAAGTATATAATGTTATCCTGTAAATACCTATAATTTAGAGGAGATCCGGAAATGGAATGGAATGGCAAATTTACTATGTATTAGGTACTCAGTGTTTACAATATATAGTTACCCCATCTGTGGGTATTAATCGTAAACTGGTATAGTCTAATATTTTGATAAGGTTATTTCAGTAGAAATATTTTTTACGTAAGTATAGGAATGAGTTATTTTTGGATTTTAAAAAAAATAGGTGGGAAGTTAAAAATATAGAATACATATTAAGTTATAACATTTACATGCGCAACGATAAATCATTACTGACGAAATACGATTCTAAGTGAATTTCGGTTAAACGTGTTTTTTAAATCTCGTAATTTTTACGATTATCTCAAAAAACTTTAATTTAAAATACTTAAAAACAAATTAATAAGTGCATATTTCTGTAATTATTTTGTGTTTTTTTATTCATTACTACTTTTCCTATTTGTCAAGCATTAAGATACTATTAAAAAAAATCGATGTCACCAAGTTATAAAAAAAATTACCACCTAGCCGACAAAAATGTTTCACTGTGTGACGTTTGTACGACCTAGCTAGTATACTGGGCTTAAATATCCATTGATATAGTGATGTGTTGCTAAAACTACCGCGATAACATGTTCAAAATTGACATGTTTATATGAGTGACCGACGAGTTACTGTTTTTTCTCTAGTAATCGAACGTCAATATAGCCAAACTCCGACTGTAAATTGAGGCTATAATTAAAATATCCGAGTTACTTGTTACCAGCTTTTCTATAAACAAACTATCAAATTTCTGTTATATTAGACAACAACAGTGAAATCAGAGTATCAATAAATACAACTAGTTAAAAAAACAAATTAAATTTATTAAAATTAATATATATATATTTAAATTCAAAAATGTCTCGGGAAAATGGTCCAAATCAAAAAGCAAAACATTAGAAAATGCGTTAATAAAATAAAAATTACTACATCATATATTATTATTATTATTATATTTATTATGTTTGAATTCGGACATTTTTCCTAGGAAATTTTGCCAGAATAGATTTCCCACTATTCTGTACCCAACAGATACATACTACAAGATGGGAGTTTAAATTCATATATTATAATATAACGATAGTTTTTGTTTTTTTTTGTTTTGACGATATCGTGAAAAATCGTGCGAACGAGTCGTCGCGACTCGGGTTTTCATTTTGTAACCAAACCCATGGTGCACGACCGCCAATTCACATCATCGGTAGACGACAATCTTTGCTACAATAATTGTAATTGTTTATGTAATTATTACACAAACGTGAGCGCAATTATTATATAAAATAAAATATAAATTGTCGCGTGTACAAACAGAAATCGTAAGTTTTGTTCCATATTCGGTACAGAACGAATACAAATTTCCCATCACGGTAACGACGTTATACGACTGGTCGCCCGTCATCGCGCCATCACATATCTTTATAAACGTGGAGGTTATTTATTTTAAACGTTTTTCGAAATTCTCAAAAATTGTTCCCTAAAGTAGCTATGTGTACAGTAACTTTCAATTATTATACATTGAAAGTATGTATAAGAAATGACAGAGCTTGTCCGCCTTTCGGGCACCTATGGTTAAAGTAAATCAAAATGAGTATCTGGATACTCGACATACTATACATACATCGATTTCAATAACGAAATATAAGATACTCGATATTTTTTAGAACAAGATACTTGTATTGGGACACAATTTTAACAAAGACAGTATTCGTAAAAGGGATCGGAATCGCATATCTGGCGTACTCTATCCGAAACCATAGAGGAGAAATGATTAATTATATCAACTTAAAATGCAAACCTAATCTCTACACGTTAGCCATTGATCCGAACTAGATATACTGCAGCTTCAAGGAATTTATAGCGTAGAGTATATCACAGAGTATTCTATAATACGCTAACGTAACCGATTAGAGTTTTGTTATCATCGGATTCTTATAGAATTTTCAATCCGACTGCTAAACTCGATGTATACACTACACGAGGTCATTGATACCACCACATTCTACGAGTGTACCCGGTATTTCAATATAATGTAGAACATTATTTACCGTACTATTGGAAATGTATCGTAGATGACTGATACAAGTTATCAAATTAAAATACTAATTATGATATACAAAACTTATCAAATATTATAGTTAAGACCAACGGTATCGTGTGTGGTACATTTAAGGGAGGGGGTAAAAAATACCTGGGCGGCCAAATTTAAAGCAGGATTGAGACAAGGAAAATTAAGAACATATTTAACCTAACCTAACCAGTGTAAATGAGGCGGAATTTTATTGACATAGGCAGTAAAAACCCTATATGCGCCACTGGTCTCGTTCTTCAGCACTCGCGTAATAGAAATGAGATTACAGTATATACCGTCATATGGAATTTACGTATTATAATGTTATACTGTACCGATGATAGTTGCAGGTGATAAAATAGGTAAAAAGTGAATATGAGTGCGGTCACCTGGAAACCACGCTATTATCTTTAACGGCAAGGACACAACGGGATTCCGAAAGAGGACTTATTCGAATACTTCGCATAATTCGATACCTAACCGCAGTTAGAAATAATACTTACGCATATTGGCCACTCTTTATAGAGCCCACTCTCTGTATACTGATGTCGTGTGACCAGTTAAAAATAACTGTTCATCGCGTACAAAATTCATTTCATCATTTACATTTCTCAGACATTAAAAAAAAAAATACATATCAATTAGATGTTTATTGCGATTTATTTTTAGAAATTGTATATTTATGTTACGCATTTCGACGTGAATGTAAGTCAAGCGACTATTTTCACCTTTAGTGGCGTATTCAAGAGGGGCTAAATGAACTTCAGTAACCCTTTCCTCCCTATTGGATATGTTTGACAAGAAAAAAAAAAAATATTTAACATTTAAAATGTATTATTGATTAATAATAAAATAGGCATTATTGTACATTTGCACTACTTATTCAAACACGAGTAATTACAAATAAGTGTACTAAAAATTATGTATTTTGCAAAATCTTAGGTACGCCACTGTCTAAATGTATTTTTTAAATTAAATGCTGAGCGAAGTTGACAAAAATAATTACTAACGCGATTAACGTGACATTTTAGATTCTAAGTTAAGCGAGAAATGTACTGGTTTTACAATATATAATATATATTTATTTTAATTTTTTTATACCATATATAAAATTTCTACCAAAAATCTTGTTCCGATTTTAAGTGTATATAGCTCCTTTCCTAAAAAGAAAACTTATCCAACTTAAGGTGGTCATTTTTTGATTTTCCATGATTTTCAAAGCAGTTTTCATTATAATTGGGAAAACAGGAACATTTACGAAAATAATGCTTTTAATATTTTCAATTTTGTTTTTTTTTTAATGTACTTCAATTAAAATTCGTAGAAACATGAAATTTGGACAGAAAACTAATATTTGCCTTTTTTAGATATAGTAAAGTGAATAACATTTTGACGATTTTTAAGCTATTTATAGACATTTTAATTTTGTGAGGTTTTTACCTAATTTTTATTCGGTAGGTACTTTGTTAATAAAATTATTAGACCAAACAAAAATGCTTAAAAATTTAACAGGAAGTTCATTATAAGTTGCACTTAGTGGTCAACAAGAAAAAGTTGATTTTAATACTGTATTTTGTTTTTTATAATAATTTCAATATCAAATTTTGATAAAAATCAGAAATATTATATCTTTTCGAAGCATATACAACCAAACTCTACTCAGAATCGTTTTTCGTTAGCAATGATTAATCGGTGCATACAGATATACATTAAACTTCCCTTTATATCTTATTTTTCAAACTTCTCACCCACAACAGTGGCCGATTGCATGCACGTATGCACCGATAAATCATTGCTAACGAAAAACGATACATGTTTCGAAAGACTTTAATATTTACGATTTTCGTCAAAATTTGATATTGAAATTATTATAAAACAAACAAAATACTGTATTAAAATCAACTTTTTCTTGTTGACCACTAAGTACAACTTATATTGACCCATCACGCCATGTATGTCCATATTTTTTTTTTTTAAAATTAGGTATATTTAAAATATATTATAATATTTCCACCGTTATTTCCGTTAAGAAAAACGGCTTCCCCGTTTTTCTTAAATTTTTTCATAGTTATTAAAGAAACTATAAGGACAACTAAATAACGATCCCAATTCATCGACTTTATCGATAGTTCTTCACAAAAGTTCTGTTGTCGTTACAAGATTTCTGGTGAACAAGTTGTTTACACATTTACATATTTTAATATAAAAAAAATAATAATAATCGCATACTCCATAATAAAACCAATAGATTTCTCGCTGTACTCAGAATCTAAAAATATATATAACAAATAATACCTATACAAAATAAATAATGTATTATATTTATGTTAACTATTAATATCGAAAGGTCACACACGTCATGTAGCTGCAGTTGTCGAGTGTTGTGTTCCGCGTTTATATTAATCCGACATTTTTCACACGTGCTTGTGCTCATGGGAGTAATTAGGGCGAATACCTGCAGAGTAAACGCATACGAGTAGATCGTCCGTTATCCATACATATTTATTATTATTTACAATTTTTCAATTTAAAAAAAAATGTATCACCATTTTTTTTTTATTAAGACATAATATTATTTTATAACGGCATACATTATTATAAAACAACAAACAAAACAATTGAACAAAAAAGCTTGTAAAAACTACATTTCGACTTATTTTGTTAATAACCAAGTACAACTTATGAAAAACCTCGTGTTAAATAGTCCAGGATTTCCGTTCTGTCGAATAACTTGTATCTACATAAAATAATAATAATAAAAAAAAAACTCGACGATCTTATGCTAATAAATAGCTCAAAAAGGCCAAAATAGTTTGTCTGTAAAAGACTAATATATGCATTCTGTGGAAATTCCAGAATCTAAGACTATTTATCGCCATTAGTTTCACTATTTTTCCTAAGTTTTCTACAATTGTTAAGAAATTTACAAGGGAAATTACAAAATTACATTTTAACGCACCAAAAAGATGACATTTTATATCAGATAATAATAAATGTTCTATTTAAAATTTGGAGCTAGAGATCTGGTAGAAAAACCATATCGAAATAAATAATGAAATCATTATCACCATAAATTCGTTAGTTTTTTATGATTATTAAGACAATTGTAAGGAATTCAAAAAATGCACTTACTAGATCTAAAATAGAAAAAAAATAGTTTATTTGTAATTTTCTGACTGTAGTACGATTTTTGGTAGAAAAGTTATTTATAGACAGAAAAACATATATTTATACAAATTCATTCTTCGTTATACACTACACGGAAAAAAAAGAAAATGATCTTCATAACAGAGAAAACTAGGCAAGCAACATTTTTAACCAGAAACCTCGAAGCAATAAATTTCCGATTAACTTAATAACAAATACAAAAAAAAAATTATACATAATAGTAAAACCAATATAGCAATATTCAATATTACACATTTATACTCCGGCAAACTACGACTGAAATTAAAACAATTTTTATTTTACAAAAAAAAAAAAAAAAAACTATGAGTTCACGTGTATTAGCAATTAATATACAATGTTTGAACACCAAATAAAATATAATAGTGATTTAAGCTAAGGTTCTAAACTAAGTTTTTTTCATAATTGCCACACATATTTCATATAATATATAAATATATATATTTTGTATAAACTTTTAAGATAAGGTATACCGTATAAAATGACGGGCTATTATTTCATAATATTTTATGTTTTATTTTGTCGTAAAAACGTCTAATTAAAATATATTTTGTTTTTACAATGATTATTTTTAACATAAAACGAAGCAAAAATATATAAATAATCAATTCATTTTAACGAAACAAAAACGTTTCCAATATAATAATATTGAATTCAACGATATATTTTGATCAAATAATTTCTGAAATCTTAGGACATCAAAAAAAAGATTTATGGCGGTATAGTTATATTATCATGTGATGGTCTTGTTTGTTTCTCCTCGAAACAGTTACTAAACATATATTTTTTATATACACGCATGTAATAAAAATAAAATTGTTGATTTAATTATTGACATTAAAATTTTTATGTAAATAATTGCTAGTATATATATATATATATATACGAATAGTATCAAAGTAAACATATTACATAAAATCTACGTAAAGAACCTTAAGCCATTCAAGCTAATTCTTCATTGTACTCCTGCAGGTACCACGGCTCCTATATCTCTAACAATACAACAACACTCACATCTTAAAGGAGGTTAGGTTATTATGTTAGGTGGTCACTAAGAAGACGCTTTCCTATTGGGTTGTTTTATGTTATGATCTATATTATTGATCCCTATTTTTCTATACATGTCCTGCTCAATTAATTATTCTCACTAAAATGTATTTTGTTGATACTAGAGTGTTAAAAAAAATTTACGATTATTATAAATAATAACATAAGTATATTATTAATATGAAGCATATGTTAATGGCCAGATATAGTAAAGGAAACTAGAAAAATAAGAAAATAAGACTGCCGAGTGGGTATAGAGTATATTGGATAGTGGAAACATGGTTCGATGATAAAAAAAAACATGTGACTAATGAACACCCCATAAAAAAAGATCTCTGGAAAGACCACTCCACCATGATGGTTAAGATGTGAGAGGAATGTGTTAAGAGAGATGCAAAAAAAAATAGTGAAGCCGAACAGCCAATAGAAGGAAATAGCAATAGCAAATCTTAACTTGTCGATATCAAGAAAGGAGCGAATAAAAACTACTATATGTATGTATAAAATAAAATTCGTATAAAAACAATAATTTAAAAAAACTTTACAAAAATCGGCGTTGGTGGTTTGAATGAGTTCCACAGATTCGCTTTTGGAAATGTTCCACGAACTGAAGAATGCAAGAAAAAATAAGTTTTTGAATGAAAAAACAAAAAAAAAAATAAGTTTTATAATATTACGACGGTATTCAATATTGTGTAATTCCAACTCCATTATAATATTAAACATAATAATATGTGCAGACTTGGCGAATAAATTGTATACAGTATTATTATATAAATTATAATTTCTCAGAAAAAATGACGTCAGAATAATGGCGTCGGTAAAACTAATATTCAATAGAACGCTCGTTTGATTTTCATCGCCGATCAATGTGTAGTACCTATATATTTTATTTTTTTATTCCAATATACATATTATACAAATATTAACCATTAAGTATAAGAACGAAATTATGAATCTCCTTTTATCAAGCTTTGCTTGTGGTGGAAGCACAGAGTGACAAGAGGTTTATTTATTAATTTACACTGCTAAAATAATTAAATTTAAATTTAAAATATTTAATATATACATTATATAAAAGAGTAAATCATGAACAAAATATAAAAATAAATATACAGTAATAGATTATAATAAATTTACAGCTATAAGATGAAAAATATATAAAGTAAAGTTATCTTAATTATAATTAAATCTTTTCATGAATATTGAAAATCCAGTTACAGAAGTATTTTTTTAAACTTTTTAACTATTTTGAACAGCATCTTTTTCATTTCTACAGGCAAGAAATTAAAGTATGTAGGTCCTAGATAATTAAAAAAATTTCTAACCAAAAGATTTATTACAAAAACCTATTTTGGCATCATATGCTTTCTGCTCTCTTTTAATTTGAATGTTTGTAAAATCAACCCAGTCATCTCGGTGTTTAACAATCCACATAATTGCCATTTTTTTATACAACTGTTTTACTGACAGAACATGAAAAATGTTAAAACTTAAGTTAGTATAGTGTTCAAATACTTGATTACATTTTCAGTCAATCCCCTCCCCCCTCGCTAATAAACCACACTGAAAAATTGACTGATATAGAGCTTGATAAATCGTTTTATTAGTGTTTAAAGGCACAATATACCGCAATTTATAAAAACTAAGATTAAGTGTAGGTACGTAAACGTATAACTAGGTAATTTATACGAAGATTCCATCTCATATTACTATCAAAAATTAAACATAAACAACGAGTATTGGGAACTCTCAACAATTTTTACAAAACGTATTGTTACATAGGATACGATCAACATAGAAATGTATTCACAATTCATCAAACTGTTTTCAAAATTATTTATCGTAAAATGTATACATAATAAAAATTTTGTTTTCTATTTCGTAAAGTAATTAATGGTATAACGAAACTACATATTGTTTCCAATGTGAAGTTTCAAAGGTATAGGGCATAGGGCAATTATTAGTTTATATACTGAAAGCGTATAAACTAATATTATAGTATATTATACTACAGTGTTATAACATAAAGATACATAACTTATCTAATATCTAGAAACAATAACAAATTAGGCACTTTCACTTTATACGAAAAAAGATAATTTTGAAAATGAAACTATTTTACAAATAACACTAATATAAATATTAAAAGTGTACCAAATTTGATAAACATCCGCATTTAATAAAGTTTATGTGATAGATATAAATTTAGTGTTTTACCAATCGTTATTAAAAATATGTAAATTATGAATTATTAACTAAATAATTACTAACAATAGTTATCTCAGGTAACTTATTTCTCATTTAACTGGTTAAGACAAGAGATTAGAAAAAATATGCTTATCATCTAGATAGGTTTTTCAATTTTTTAGATTAATAGTCGTGAATCGAGACACGCCGTTGAAATAAATTACTGCCGAGCGAAAAATTAGTATCTTTTAAAGTACGGCGTGAAAAAAAAACCCGATAACTTTTAATAACCGGGAAAAGGGGGTTTTCCGTGAAAAAACCGCATCTTAGTAACACTGTATGCCATTCTCGGAATCGAATGTAATAATTTAAAAAAAATCCCGGACAGATAGTAAAAAGAAAAAGTAATAACGGGGGAGGAGGGGGAATAGACCATCATAATATTATAATAATAGACTCTGAGGTAACCGAACCGACCGTCGTCTTCGTATGCTATGTGCCTACACTGTATGTCAATATGATAATAATAATGTTTATAACGGACCGGATGAGATTGCGTGCACGCAAATACACCAGACTTTGTCGATATATTATCCATACACCACGTGTTCGACGGCGGCGGTATATGTTTTTATTTTTTTAATTATCATTATATAAACGTATATTATGTATTCGTGAACAAAATACCACGTAATAATAATAATTAGGGCAAATATTCATGCACCCTAAAAAACTTTTAGTTATGTGAACAAATGTGCATTAAAAATTACATTACACGACATAACATTGATACTAAAAAAAAAAAAATATCCCGAAATTGTATTTCATTATTATTTATTCGTAATACATATTTTAGCTAAAACACAGGTGCCTTTTAATGTTATCTGCAGCCCGCCTGCTGATATTTATACATTTCGAACAATTGTTTTGTGATTCTCGATTCGTCGAGTTGAAAATGTCTGAAACACGTACAAGATCCTTAAAATATGCCCTGGATGCGTACAAAATCCGTAAGCGCACAAATATGCGAATGTAATGTTTGCGTACTTTGCGTGCATAGATACCGGAGGGTCGTGGAACGAATTTCAGTGTAAACTAGTTATTTTTTTGACCGACCAATATAAATATGCAAAAGCATAATACATAAACATAATAATAATATGTGACTTAATGATAATAATACATCAAATACAGGCCTTCTTTCGCCACCGCCGAGCGGCTGTAGAACTATAATGCTTTCCGTTACGAAAACTTCATACGACGACGAGGAGAAGGGTAGTAGTAAGGTCGGCCGGTCGTCCGAGTATGGTCAGGTATGTCGTTGTTTTTTTTTCACCAGCAACGCGTCTTGACGAGCACACACTAGTTAGCAATACGCACGCTCACCTGCGTGCTCCGTACACGCGATTTGACGCAGGTCCCGACAAATGCAGTGTATAATAAATATAGGCGACATAATTATTATTAGAGACGAACACGGTTTTATAGCAGATATAAGGTCGACACACTGCAGGAGGGGGTTCTCCTAACGCAGTTCTCCCTCCCCGCCGTGCTGTAGAGATGAGGAAAAAAAGATGGGAAATTGGGAAGGTAGGGCACGTAAAGTTAATTAATTTATATCTGTTAGCAGCGATAAACTGTGGCTAAAGAAACACAATTCTAAGTGACGTTCTGCAGTTATACTTGTTTCGAAATGCCGTAATATTTACGACTTTTGTCGAAATTTGATCTTACAACGATTATAAAGAAACAATGAATTAAATTTTCAAGCATTTGCTTTAGTCAATCCATATATCCACATAATACCTACAAAATTAAAAACTAGTAGACAAAAAAAGCCTATAAATAGCTCAAAAATCGCCAAAATATTTTGAACACTTTAACACGTTTAGAAAATGGTAATATAAGTATGTGAAAATTTCAATTTTCTCTGATAGTTTTCAACCAATATATAACAAAAAACCAAAATCGAAAACAACGAAACCATTAATGCCGTAACTTTCCCGTTTCTACGTGTTTCCCCAATAACTATAAAAACCGGTTAAAATATCAAATCACGACTTTATTACTGACCAATTAAATCTAAAATTCAACAAAAAAAGGTCTTTTGTAATCTTTTGATCGAAGTAAGATTTCTGGTAGAAAACATAAGTCGTCAAAAATGTAATATAATGAAATCAGTAACGTCATGTCACCGTAAATATTTGTCCGGTTTTTTCTAAATATTACGAAAAAAAAAAAAAATGAACTCTTAATATACCAACTAGATAAAACAACTAAAATGTAACAAAAAAGATCTCTTGTCATTTTTGATTTGAACAAGATTTTTGGGAGAAAAGTTGCCCACACAAAAAAAGACACACGTCATCGTAAAACTAATATAACATTCTTTGCTCCTAGCCTTTTATGCCGACCTTGTATTCTAAAACTTTGGAAACGAGGGAATATAATATTATCACCGTATTATTATAAAAAAATGACCTAATTCATCGCGGTAAATCGCTCCTCGGGTTTTGTTTTTTTTTATGTTCTAAACATATATATAATAGTTAGGTGACTGCACTAGAACAGAGAGAAATGTAAAGAAAAGTTAATTGTTTTGAAGCAATGGCCGCCCTCAACGATCTCTAATTTTAATTGTCTCGTGAATATGAGCATGTGAGTTATCACTATTTCGAAACGCTTATATCTCGCTTGAAAATGAAAATATCGAAAAACACAAACAAGGTTGCGGGCTATATTTCGATAAATACATAAATACGTATACGAAGGTATATTAAAAGTATTCAGTTTTTAATGTTTTTATTTTCCACGACTTTTAAAAACAATTAAAGCAGCATGATCACTAACGGGATATCAATATTACAATAATATAGTATGTGTTGACAATGACGTCATGGTATTTTAATTTTATCATGTATTTTAAAACGCGGCGAATGTACAGAAGTGATGCATAAAAAAACGGCGTCGTTTTCGAACGCCTGAAATAGTCGGCGGCAACTAGGAAAAAAAAAAATGCTTACGCACACAGACATGGCACGGCACGTGTCGCCTACGCCGGTTTTCCAGGCATTGCCGCCGGAGGATCGTTGCCCTCTGAGCCGAACGACAATAACTCTCAATAAAATGCTCAGCATATAATATATGCTTACACAAAAAAAATCCAAATAAGTTCACCGACGTCGACCAAAAAGACGATTACCGTGTGAAAACTTTTCGTTTAAGACCAGTGCGTAACCGCTTTGGGCGCGTGTACGAGTACATACATAAATATTATATATTAACATAAGTATGATTGCGCGACGTACGTAAAAGAAATAGATGCATATAAATCCTTCCGGGATAAAAAAAAAATATAATGATATGAAATTCACATCGGTATAACGGAGGACCTGTTCCGGTATATTTCGAGAGGGCGAAAAAAAAAATCGAAAACGATTTAACCTACTTTTTTTCTTCTTTCTTTACGTAAGCAAAACGAACGACGGAACCGATTGAGAAATTAAAAAAAACCCGCAAGAAACCAGATTTGACAGAGCATCTTCAGTGAAATAAAATAAGTCTAAATCTTAATTTATTTATTATATCACAATATTATTAATTATTGTACACTATTACGAAACAATTCTATTTCAATTATTATTGAATAATTACTATCGAACTATTCGATGGATTGAAAACTATTCCGGTTATTGAAAAAAACTATATAATATAGTTTTTCAAAATATTCTATAGTGGAAAAATGTTTAAACGAAATATTCCATAGTTCGTCCAAACATTCTCAACTCTTTCAAGAGTATTAATTACACATGGGAAGTGCCCATCACTAATTATTACAGTGAAATATTGATGGTTATATTTTTTTACATATATAATTATAATATT
Source organism: Cinara cedri (assembly GCA_902439185.1). Classification (NCBI taxonomy): domain Eukaryota; kingdom Metazoa; phylum Arthropoda; class Insecta; order Hemiptera; family Aphididae; genus Cinara; species Cinara cedri. Next base: position 792,567 of record CABPRJ010001901.1, on the reverse strand, counting down.
TAATGCGTTTTTAATGTGAACGATATATAACTACGTGCACACTATATATTTTATGAAGATTATACAAAGAAGTCCATTTAACATCACGATCCAGTGATTTTATCGGAACATTCTAAGTGAATTTGACTTCTTTGTTGTTTTTTTTTTTTCAATCATTCTGAAAAAGTTTTATCTATTTATTTAACATTATTTTCAATTGTTTACTCTCACTCCTTATTTTACCTACTTTAAATGATTATACCCTTTTGAATTTAAAATAGCAGATACTCTTTTAAAACACTGATTCGAATAGAGAATATTTTTCTAATAATCTTAATATGCATAACACTAATATTATGGGATTTATCATTGAAGAGTAACAAAAATTTACAATGTAGACGGAGTAATGAATACTCATATTTAGATGATAAATTGATAACCTTACCTACTTCTCCGGTCTAAATTTTTAACTGTTTAAATTAAGGCGGAAGGTTTGAAAATCCAAAACGTTTAATAATTTAAGGAACATTAAATAATAAATAGTACAAATTTGAATATAGCATTAAAATACTCCACAATGATTGAAAGCAAAAACAGAAATCAAATGCATCACTTAAAATCCTACGAAAAATCGCTAGACCACCCTGCATATTGTTTGATACTTAAAGCAAATCCTACTTTGCTAAAAAAGTGGGCAAATATTATTATAATAAACACGGTTAGTCATAGTATATTTAATCATAAAAAGCATATATTTACTTAGATTAAGTATAGGTACCTACCTGCCTTTGTGAATTGACTTACAACATATTTATACGCATACGAGTACACTCGTGTATCCCTACTTCAAAGATATTGTTCAGTTATCAGAATATTATGTTACACTTTATTATATTATTCGTGTATGAAATACGCTTAACCATATTATTATAAGGTATGTAACTTGTTCGTTGGTTTTAAGAAAATAATGTATTAAACACGCTTCTATATTTTTTATACGTTAGGTATTATATTTTAAATAAATATTATTGAATTTAATTCGATTACCAAAGTATACTCGTATTATATACTGTTCAACTAGCCAACGTAATATTATTAGACCAAATCGTCAAACACTTAACCGTTAATAAAAAAAAAAAAAACCCCTTACCACAAAAGCTTTGGATCCTATCCAGGATTACGATAAATTTATCACGTTCACATTACCTGTGCTGTTGCCAGCTCAGAATAATCTTATATAGAAGTTCATCGCTGTGACGTATAGCGAACCGATATAAGACGAGGAACGCTAAAAGAAATTTAAAAAAGTAATACCATGTTCATTATAATATAATAAACTGTAATGTGTAAACATCATTAATTTTAATAAGTTACAAACAATAATAATATTAAAAACGAAGTGTTAAAAAAAATAATAACAATATAGAATAATAGAAACTGATTTAGTCTACAACGATTAGGTAATACTATGGAATAATTAATCGAATTTATCTGATCATTACATTATATAATAATGAAATCATTTCAATAATATTATATTATATACACCAAATATTTATGTTTTTTTTTCTTCATATAATCAATATATTTACATACACCAATTTTCCTATCAACAATACTTTGATTATAAAATCAAAAATATACACAAAGTACGACCTTTGCGATCTCTTATACAATCTTGGCGTGTGGCCAAGGGTGTGGGCGATAATAGAAGTCAACAACCCTAAATAGGGGCAAGTTAAGCACTATCTCTGCTGTAAGTATAGTAAACATATTTAATGAAACTTTAGTGCCCCCACCCATTCTAAAATCCTGCGCAAGCCACTGACCTTCTGATAATATTGCAGTTGTATATGTTCATTTATTCAGTGATCTGAATAATAAATTACAAATATAGTTTATACGAGTGTAATTCATTATATAGTGCATTACTATAAATTGCATTTCATAAAATAATTATAACTGAATTACCCGGTATTTCTCAGGCTCAATCATTTCAAAAACAGAAATCAATAAAATAAATTCAATTTAACGTGTCTCCTGATTATCACCCTTATGCTAATCGCAGTTATTCGTTGTTGCCAGGTAATTTATTACCTGGAAAAATCAAATTAACTAATAATAACGATTTTTTTTTCATCCGTATCGCCAAAATTAGCTTATAAATAAAAAAAAAAGTGAAATTTTCTATCCAAATATACCAAAACCTCGCTGGGTCAGCCACACTCTTTAAGGGTTAAATCTCAAAATAAAATAAAATTTAAAAAAACTAGATACCAATATTACTTTTATTTTAAATGCTAAATTTGCAAAGTTTCATCAAGATCGAAATAAAATTGTAGATTTGTATAGTGGACAAACAAGAGTTTAAATCATATTACTTATAGTAAAATTCATACTTAAAACTAAAAATTATGACTACAATTGTTGACTAATATCTGCAGCTGACTGCGCAGGAAGTTCAAATAAATAATTCGATTTACTTATATACTTCAATAAAATTAAGTGTAATGCATTAGGTATATGAGAAACCCGATGATTCCAATTGTTATTAACAACATGAAACGCAAAAAGGATTATTATAATCGTTGAACGAGTTTTTCTCAACTAATATTATATTTTTAAGGTTAGATAAAACTTATTCGGTACTATTTTATGGAAATTGTTTTTGAACCCCTATATTGATTTATACACTTTAGGGTGACGCCCGGTTAATTATATAAACAACAATAAAACTGACGGGAAGCATAAAGAATCGATATGTTTTATTAAAGCAGAGTTGTTTTTTTTTTTTTTGTAATTTTCTTAAGTGTATATTTTTATAGAAGGAAAGTATTGGTCTGATAACATTTTATACTAATATAGGTTAAAATTAAAAGAAAAAAAAAGTATAATTCTCGAAATCGAGACCGTGGCAGATATTTGTTTAAAAAGTAGCAGTCAATTTTAAAACGAAAACATACATTGTGTCACGTATAATTAATACAAACTAGTATTTTTTTGAAAAAATGACTAGTGTGAGATTAATTCTTGGGTGGTACAGTCATACACTTTTGCTTCCTAACAAAAAAAAAAAAAAACTAAAAAAGACGCGGAATCGGCAAAATAATAATAATATATTATATGTACCTATCGGGAATTGTATAAACAGGTTTCTCTAATCAATCATTTGGATCACTCACGCATCATAATTATTATATTGGATGCTTATAGGTTTTTAAGATATAAAAACAATTAAACCTCGCTGTTATAATAATATTGTATTTTATGGAAATTCGCGGTAAAATTAACATAATTTTTAATTTCGAATAAAAATATCATAATAATAATATTATTTATGTACTGCATTATTTCGCCCAATCATTAAATGCGGTGTTGAATAATTCGTAATAATTCGAAAAACATTTTATATATTTGAATACCTTTATTTATTATTTACGAAAAAAAAAAATGTTAATTATAACAATAACTGTTAAAACCTTATCCCCCCCCCCATAGCAGCCTCTAATATATGTTATATACGATAAAAAATATTTTATTATAGAACATTTTATAACAAACTCGTATACAAAATTATAGTTCATATAAAATAATATTACAAATTCGTATTTAAAATAAACGTAGACGCAATAATGATACGTACCGCAGCGTTAAGCAAAATGTCATGTCCCTGTAAAATGTCTCTCAAAAACATACTTTAATTAGATATACCTACCTTAACCCGACCCTACAATGTTATAAAGGTATGATTAAACGTCATCAAAGTGTACGAATGACAGCATACATTATTATTATAATACTATATTATGACAGTAGTATAGGTTAACATAACCTAACCCAATATTTTATAATATATTCGCGCATTAAATAATAAAACAATCGTCGGTAAAGGCGCAGCAGCGTAACATCATTCAGCACACCCGCGTAAGTAGTATTGCGGACGGATCGTGAGTATGCGGATAGTATATTATACAGGGCGATTGCAAAATACTCAAAAATGCTCACTGTTTCGGTATAAAATATATTAACTGTTATCGATATTTTCTTCGCGGGAAATTTAAAATAGTTACATGCAATCACCTACAATAGGAGCGGTAATTATAAAGATGACCTGAAAGGAAAAAGGCCGCTGTAGGACCAAAGACTTCGACTATACGATGAGTAGACTGTTCAAAAACTATAAAAGGGCATACATTCAGCGGATCCAAGAACCAATATTGAGCCGAAAATAGAGATGGTTAGTACACATTTGATGTCGTACTCCTCCATTCAGAAAAAAAAAAAACTGTACATTTGCCTGCAATTTTTAAATTATATATTATTCATATTTCTTCCATCTCTGTATTTGATGAAGATAAGTTTTAATATTAGAGTGAATTGACTTCAAAACTAGAGGAAAGAACATTATCTGTGTTTGTATACGTTAGTTTTTTTGTCATTTAATTTTTTAAGCGAAATATAGGTGTGTGAAATATTAAAATTCAAAAATGCTTATGTCTCGCTTAAAATTCAAAGTTTATCTTACTTTTAAGTTTGATAATATCTCAATTGACTCTATATAATATGCAAACAAAATTAGTTCTTCTGAATTCAAATTCACGCGTTTGTAAGTCAGATCATATAACCAAATGATATTCACCGGCCGATAATAAGGATAGGAAAAATATAAAGGAATAATAATGTCAAATTCGAGAATATTGCTTGTATCTTAAATAAATATATGACATATGTATACATTTCAAAAAGAAAACGTCTATATAAAAGTTATAGTACTTTCCGAAATAAATGGGTATTATGTGTCGAGAAAAATCGCTTTGTATATATTATATACGATACTCAAATTACTGACCGTACATACATATGTAATATATGCATAGTATATAGCGATACATTTATTATAGACGTGGCGAACCCGGTATAAAATATCCTGTATCGAGGACGAGAAACGACGCGTATGCACAAAATAACAATATCGTCGGCCTAATTCCCAATTATTGTCCTAAATCTAACAAAATGGCCACTGTTCAGGAGAAGCATAAAACGTTTTATTCGCAAAAGTCCTAAATTTAAAATGACAATATTTCATAAAACTTCGAAAATTCGACGGAGTTAAGATTTTTTCTTCGACGCGACCATTTCGCAGTCTACCTATTTTTGCCAGCACTTTCGCGGGAGAATTAACTATGAATTCTCGATCCGACACGCTTTTAAACGACGCGTTAATTTTAATTGGAAATATCATAAACACAAAATTACATTTTTTGGAGTTACGACAATAATAATATTGAGAATTAGGCCGTCACGATAATATAATATGGAATGTGGATCCATTATAATACAGTGTAATGCAGTGACGCCGACGACGCGCATATGCACAAAATGTTAATAACAATAATGATTAAAATAGTGGATAGAGTGTATAATATTATAAGGTGAATCTACTGTAGCGATAACGATAAACTACACACGATAATAATATGTTATTATCGTCATGCGCGCGCGCTAAATTTTCGTCGTACGCCAAACTATGCACCGAGAGAGTACAACATGCAACGCGCATCGGACAGCACAGCAGTATATAATATAACATGCTTTACAAATTAATAATAATAAAAAAAAAAAAAGTCAATATTATAGCCGGGTCGCGTATAAGCATTCTGGTATCCGTTTCAACATCTATATAGGAAGCGTTCCCCGGATGTCCATTCAACCGTGCGCCAAGTGCCGAGATATTTTGCCGCTCTTTTGGTTTGGGCGTCGGTAATTTGATTGAAACAACGGTGACTCACCATATGGCACGGCGTTCAATAAAGGCCGTTATAACCACCGCGCGACGATCCGTAGAACATATTCGTGGTGTTTTTTATTCTCTCAATTTTTCCTCCGCGAACGCCCCAACGCGATTTTGCATAACAAATCAAAGGTTATTTTCTATTAAATGTCGACTGGCGAAGGCTCCAAAAACCGAGCGATTTCACAATATACCAGCAAAATTTTCGCACGTGCACGATAAAACCCGAACGCCGATATATCAAACAACCGGAATAGAGACCCGGTGCCGAACAGATGCGTACATAATATGTAAAGGTAAACTAAATCATTCTACATCCTTCCAGATTCCCGCCTACAACTGTGGCCCGTCCGTAATGCGAAGTATGTCGGTTTTGTATTTTTTAGATTCTGGGCGGAATGAGGAATATATTGGTTTTACAAAGATATTTATTTATTTTTCCGTATATAACTTTTCTATCAGACATTTTGCTCCGACTTTCAAGTGTAGCACTTCTTATGAAAGACAATTTTACTGGGGTGGTTCTTTGAGATCATTTTTTCGGAGTTTTCATAGTAAATAGAAAAAATCGGGAAAACTCACGGAACGTATTATATTTTCAAATCGTAAATATTACGGTCTTTCAAAACATATACAACCGAACTCCACTCAGAATCGTTTTCTGTTAGCAATGATTAATCTTCGCGAATAGATATTCATTCAATTTCCCGTCTACCGTCCCGACTTCTTCGTTTGTATGTTAGTTTTTTGCGTCCCGTGAACAAATTCGAAATGACTGCTGCGGTAAAAACGCAAGAACAACGTAAAAAAAAAAATATTACGACAGTCGACGACGCATATTACGCGGTCCGTTCCGCTCGGTTTGACTGTATCTGCACCGTATAATAACACTATTGTAAGTACACATTATTTGCACATTATGCTATTATTATTATCCGTAAGAATTATAAATATAATATTTAGACGGCTGCGGCCGGATAGCGTATTTGCAGACCCTATCAGAATATTCGGCCCGAGCGATATGTAAACATTAAACACGTGGTTTCTCATCGACCACGTATTGGGCTGTAGGTTTACCTCGCGAGAACTCGCGAATAGGGTCTGTAAATATGCGGCCGGGTGTACCGTAAAACGCGGTACGGGCACGCGCGAATCTCCGGAGAAGAAAAAAAAATATATTCCGTCAATATTCCACTATTATAAGTATCTAATTTTTACTAGTTTTTTTTTTTTTTATTTTTCTGTGAACCAAACATGTGGAAATGACTGACTACTTATGGCTATCACGAAAATGCCCGTGTTATTTTATGACGGAAAACCCGACCGCACCCGTGCGGATTATAATAAATATTATTGAAGCGGGCGTGAAATTCACAATAACATTATCATAAAAAATAAATTATACGTTCCAAAGTATAGCAGCTATAATATATTATAAATAATAATTATATAAGCCGGATTAACGGGTCCGCCGTATAGCAGGATCCATAACCCCGTTCGGATTACAACCCCTTCGACGTAATCACGATTCCGACACCGCCGCCGCCGTAACAGCGTCACGAATTCCGTTATTATTACAATATATAATATTATACGCGAACGTCGCCCACATACGTATATTATATAACATCTTATTTTCTATACACTATCCTTAGTCCTCCGCCTTTACATATCCCACGCAAATGTTAGCTACTGGTGCTATATTCTCGCCTTTCACGCAAACTCATCACCCCGTATCCGTCGCCGTTTCTTCGTCTCTATACTTCACACATCACGACCTCATACCTCCCCTTATCGTAATCTCTATATAATATAGTCGTATGCAATCATCTTCTTCACTATATATCTTGTCCTTCATCACTCAACGCGCCCGTACCAGTACATCTTATTATTTATAATACTCACTCTCGTCTTATTTCGTCCAAATGTCGAGGACAATGTTTCCCCGTTTCATGGGCGTGACTAGATTTCATTCGCAGCTACAGCTTAGCTTATGACCGACGCCGATTATTGAACCGAAAAAATCACCTTTGAATAAGAGAAGAAAATTAGTCTCCCCCTAATTAAATATTTATATAATTTAAAAAAGTCTGTATTATCTAATTACAATTAATAATGAACAATATTTTCAGTACCATTAAATTTAAATACAGAAATATTATTCAGGCCTGAATTACACCACCATGTAGTTAAGCAATTAATATGATGTGTTAGTATTTTGTTATTTTATAATAATACAAATGATAGACTGATAGAGAATAATATTTTGTTATAAATAATGCATAAGAAATTTGTTAAATCTCGACTGATCAGTTACATTTTAAACCGAACGGATCCGGTCCTGAAATACGAGATAGAACCTCGCCGGAAGAACGACCATCTCGACTAAACACACGCATAAAACGTGCAGAGATTGTCGTCAATTTTCTTTTTAGACAAATAATGAAAAATAACCGAAATAATATGAGAAATATTATACGCGTACGACATAACTATATTATTCTATTATCGATAACGGAATGAAAAATGTGCGTACGAAATGCGTATACCGTTACGAGGACGACGATGGTTTTCAACACAGGTACTACACGCGCATTGCCACCATGCGGTCATTGACAGATCGACGGCAGCTACACCGCCTTTCTTTTTTTTCTCTCTGTCTACTGCTAGTTACTATAGTATTGTTATTATTATTGTATACACACATCCATATATTATAATCTCGTATTATTATACCGAATTGGACGTGAAAATCGTCCGGTGGCAAGTGTAAGTTAATCAAAGGAAAAAAAAATTACGAGCGACGAAGTACCTATATAGAGGAAACATGTCACAAAGTTACAAATTGTATATTAATATACGCCGAAGTTTATCATTTAAAAGGACGCCACACCCGCATCTACTGTCTCAGTCCAATTACCGGGTACCATACAAAAATAATGTTTACGCAGAGTAAGTAAAACTAACTTAATTTTGATTTTAAAGCAAAAGTAACTATTATAAAATGTATGGAGAACAATATTTTGAAGGGGACCTCATAGTTGTTTTTTGAATTATGAACTATTAAAAAATTTAGTTATTTAAAAAACTAAAAAAAAAGAAAGGTTACTGTGCCTTTTATAACGAGCTACATATTTAGAATCATACTAAAACCCGATGAGGTTCCCTCCAAAAATATTTTCTATAAATTTCATAACAGATACTTTTTTACTCTAAAATCAAAATTAAACTAGTTTACTTAGGTTGCGTAAGCATTGTTTTCGCAAGTTGCTCGGTATTTAGACTTGTAAATACAGAAGTGGCGTTCTCTTAAGTAATAATACTCAGTAATATGTCAACTATAGCACGAACTTTGGTACTTAAGGGCAATCGCCGTGTTTAGTGCCTTAACTTGATATATATATATATCTAAGATTTAGCGCTCTGTACACTTAGAACGACTTCGGTGCCCTTGCCCTAGGGCAGTGCCCCCTCTTAGAACGGCCCTGATAATGATATTATATTAGCTAACGCTAAATTACGTCTTCTACGTCCTTCGCGAGAAAATAAGTTAAACATAAACAAAAAGTATAGTATCAGCAGGGAAGAAAAGAAAACTTTTTGTGGTTTTTTTTTTTAAGCGGGTTACAGTCATTTCACCATGGGTAACAAAACGTCTTTCTACCAGAAATCTCGCACTGACCATCAACTTCAAGGCTGGTTTCTGGTAGTATATTTTATCTAATCGGTGCATGAGGGGGGGGGATTTTTCTATTTTTTTTTTTTATAGTTTTCTTTAGAGCCGATAAAAAAGTAGAAAACTAGATCTATAATTTCCACAGAATAATTATGTTGGACATTTCTAAACAAAGTAAAATTTTCTGGCGATTTTTAAGCTATTTATAGGCATTTGACATTTCCTAGTTTTTTTTAAGTTTTAATGTAATGAATAAAAATTTTTTGGCGAGAAGAAATATTTGAAAATTTTATACGACATTTATCACGTGTTGTACTTGATGGTAAAAAAAATGTTTTTACGTAATGTAGTAATTATTTTTGTTTAAAGTACTTAAAGTTTAAATTTAGATAAAAATCTGGGTATTACAAAACATATTTAACCAAATTTTGCCCAAAATATCGTAATTCGTAAACAATGATTTATCGTTGCCACCTACCTTATTATTATTTTTTTTTGAAACGTAATAAAAGTAATAAAAACAATAATCCGTTTTCGTCAATAATTCCAATGCATATTATATATATGCCTATAAGTTCACCTAGCGAATTTTTAATATTTAATTTTCGAGGTCATGATTTTATCATCCGGTGAGCAATGATAATATTCATCATTACATTATAGATTACACACTGCGTGCACTGCACTGCAAGTTTAGAGGCAATTTACGAACACGAAAATAATAATACGAACGACGACAGGTTAATATTCGTAATTGATCTTGCACACCGCAGACGTGGTCGACACACGTCAACCCCACACGCATATTAAATATATTATCGGTACACCCATACCTAATTATTATTATCATAAAGCGCCCCGCACGCATAGCCGACGATTAAGGTTTCTCCGGATTCGATATAATCGAATTGTTTTTTTGTAGTTTTTTTTTTTTAGTTCTATCTTCAATTACGGGTCAAGGCAGTTTTTAAGCTGCCGCAGCAGTGACTTACGATTGGACACGGCGATTTACATGTACCTATAGAATAATAGTACGAACGTTATAATAGCACAACGTTCAACAAGTTCTATAAGACCATGTCGTGTTCGCGTTCGTATCACGAACCGCAATATTATATAATATATATGATATAATATGACGCGGTTTTTTCATTGAAAACTTAATACTTTTCATTCGATAATCATATTTACTATCCGCATAGCCGAATTTACTTTTTTACAAAACAAACGTCGACTAAAACGTAACGTACCTACAGGTATATAATACCTCTAAATTAAACAAACGTTTCATTCGATAACGTCATAAATTAGTCTTAATATACTCAATACTTAAGCAGGAATCTATATATAATATATAATATGTATGAACAAATTGTCTATAAAAACAAACACCATAATATATAAAGTAAACGTATTTATTTATAATATTATATAATATCGTCTATATGAGTTAATAATATATTATAGGGATCGGTTAAATTTTAGACTCTCAGCGTACAATGAGAAATGCATTGGTTTTAAACCCATCATGGGTTTTTTTACTTTGTCAATCAATTTTCAACCAGACATATTATTGCTCCAATCATCAATTTCAAGGTTGGATTTCTGATACTAAATCCTGTCAATAGTTGGTACATTGAGAAAGTATTTTTTTGATTTTCCTTGTAATTTTCGTAATAATTGGAAATATTTTTAGAACAATGTCAAAATTTGTATTTAAGCGTTTAATAATATAATCGTTTACTTTTATAATAAAATAATTAAGTACCCATCTAACAAGTAATATACCTCAATAATATATTATAATGTTTCCAAGGCAATTAAATGTTAAAAAAATATATATATCTATGTATATGTTGAGGTATGCAACAAAATTTAATGCGTACAAATGAATAATAAACAAATATCTGGAGTAGGATTAAAACCCGAGTCTGCGCAGTAAGGCCCAGGGCATCCCTTTTCTTCTGATTAGATCACTCGCCTCTCCTGACGTGTTGACCTCGTTGATTTTAATTTTAACAAATAATTAAATATAAATTGATTATTATATGTAATTATTAATTAAATTTGAAATATATAAAAAAAATTAGGATAAGTGGTATGTAAATAATTAAAAAAAAAAAATTATATTATTACATTGAACTTTAATAATCTGAACAATAAATTGTTATTATTATAGGTATTTTTTTTTTGCAGAAAAATATATGTTCGATAAATATTGAATACATTAAGTGACGAAAGAATAATATATTCATATAGGGTAATTTAATTTAGGGACGCAACGATAAATCATTGCTAATGAAAAATGATTCAGATCCAAGTTCTGTAAAATTGTTGTTGATAAAATAAAATTGTATTAATTTGTTACTATAAAATAAATTACAATTGTTCGTGTTTTTTTTTTCTGTACTTAATTCAGTAAAAAAATTTACAGACCTGTGAAACTTTCACATCATACTTATATTAATTAGCACTTTATAGATGTGGTGCAATCATTTAAATATTTTAGTTTTTCGAGTTATCAAATCTTTTTGAAATTTTCGAGTTCTTTTTTTAAATTAATTTTATAGTTTATTTTCAATGTTTTTTAAGTTAAAATGTATGTTAAAACTCTTGACTTCACTCAGAATCATTTTTTATTTACTATGATGTATCGTTGTGTTTATACCTAAAGATATAAATTACATTAATTATCTATTCCAAACTTCCTGCCTACAACAGTGGCCTATTTATGGTGTGAAGTATGTTAGTTTAAAACAAAAATACATAAATTGCAAACTTTTAGATTTAAGAAGTATATATTAATAATATATATATATAATCGTTGATCTTAGTCAACTGAATAAATGTATTATATTTGGTTTTTAATATGTTGATAAAATAATGCAATAGCCTCCGACTTCCTCCCCTACCCTATGAGATCTACACAATTTTAAATCGATAGGTCTCGAGTATTGACAGACTAACGTCTAACGCTATTTAGATTTATTTTCGTAATGTGGATATAATTAACGCGTAAGATAACCGAAATATTTGATGGAGATAATCTATAGTAAAATACTTAACAAATTTAATGGAGTAATAAATATTCAATAAAATTTCTCGAACAAACATTCTAATTCAATGTCGATATTATATGTTATTTTCATATAGTTCTACAGTTCCATCCACTAAATATTTTATACGGAACAAAAATAATCCGCCATAGCTGAAATATTATTTTTACCAACCGAGTTAATTTAAATAATATAACCGTGTAAGACAATTTTTTTAATGATAATATTGAAGTACAAAATAAAAGCCAATATATTTACGAATTATGATTTGATTTTAACTCTAAAAAAAAAATCATGCACTCAATTTTTTTTTTATTGACCAACTTACAATACTTGATGAACCTCCTATAAAATTTCCATAAAAAACTCCCAAAATTAAAATGCCTATAAATAGATCGAAGATGTAAATGTTTTGGAAACGTTTATTACGTCTATAAAAAGCAAATATAAGTTTTCTTTCATAATTTCAAGTCTCTACAAATATTTTTAACTTTATTATGTTAAAAAAAAAAAATTAAATAATAAATACGAATTTTCATTAATTGTTCCGTTCTTGCATTCTTTTTTCTGGATTTTCCTAATTATTAATAAAACTACAGAGAAATTCCAAAAAAAAAAAAGAACTCGTAGTCTATTTTTTATTGAAGCAATATTTATAGTAAAAAGAATTTACAATTTTCCCAATTATTATGAAAAATACTTTAAATATCAATAAACGACTTTCTTTAACATTGGCTATATATTAAAAGGAACAAAATCTATCTTTTAATTAGGAGCAAGATTACTTGTTGAAAATATCGTTTGCAAAAATTAAAATAATGAAATCGGTAATGTCGCGGCGTGTCGTAAATATTTACCGTTTTATCTATTACTTTTTGAGGGATTTTTTCATAATTATTTTGAAAACCTCTTATAAAAATTCAAAAGTGGCCTCCTTAATGCACCTGAATAGATAAAATTACCTTTCAGAAAAGGTGCTTGATAGTTCGGAACAAGATTGCCGGTAAAAAAGTTGTACACAAAAAACAATAAAAACCTATAGCTATAGTTTCCATAATTTATAATAATACCATATTATTATATATTATTGTGTGATTAGAAAAATATTATAATACTGAAAATAGATATATGTAGAGGACAAACAACGATAAAATAATAAAACAGTCAAATACCTAATAAATAAATTATTTATTAGTTTTTCGAGAGAAGATTTCACAATATTACGTTTGTCTACAAATTTTATGATTATTTGTTGTCATTATTAACAATAATAACAACAGCTATTGATAGCCGAGTGTTTTCGCTATCATCAGTGGATATTGTTATTTTTATACTTTTAATATACATATTACTATAAAAATCGGTATACATTTAACAAACAACACACAAATCATTGCAAATATACACATTATTTTTATTTTTTTATTGTTATTATTTCGTAATTTCACAGTCTGTAAACTAATTTATCATTAATGGTCGGTCACTAAAGATATATGGTACACAAATAATTTAAAAATAACATTATGCATTACTAATATTATTTAGTTATTAGGTGGGTAAATAAAGCAAAATAAACCAAATATAATATTATTTATTCTATAGTATAGCACCGTAATGCAAATATATTTACCCAAATGTTTGATAATATTATTATTACGTATTTAAATTACTAACACACACACACAAACACACACAATAATATTATTTAATATACTTAATATATTTTAGTAGTATTATAGTTTTTATTTTTAATTTTTGTCAAGAATACTTTCGTATTATAGTAGAAGATAAAACACTTAAATTGAGAATAAAGAATGCAAAATATTATACGGATAAAAATTCATATTTTATAGATGGCATCATCCCACACAGGAAGTGAAATCTTTACAAATTAAAAAAGTATTAGGCGGTCTACCGTGTAATAATATTATCGTTTTCATAGTCGGGCGATGCTGACAAAAACAGTACGACTAAGAGATAAAAAAAAAATTTTAATTTTCTTTTTATATTTATTTTTGAATAATGTATGTATGTACACACCGGAAAGATGGTTTTGTGTATAAGGTTACTGCGCGTGTTTCATATTATATTAAACTGTAATTATTACATAACAATAATATTGTAACAAGTTCTAAAGTAACCAAGTGAAATAAAATCAGGACTATATTCGAATGGGTGTAAGACAAAATAGGCGAGAATCAATACACATATTCTGAAAAATGGGAAAATTAGTAAGCGACATTGTTCTGTAGGATTTTCGGAGGTGAATCCGATTATGTAATTAGTTCGTATCAAAACGTACAAGAACGTGTCTAAATTTAACCGAAAAATAGCGGTTTGTGCCAAAACTACCAATAAGCTCCATTGGATCGTGTGAGTTTTGATATTGAACCCCATATTTAATCCATATAAAAAAATCACTTAATATAATATATGGAAACTTTTTATTCCATTTTAAATATTATCAAAACTCAAAAGTTTTAATTTTTGACTTTGAATTCAATTTTTTCAAACTTCAATCTTGAAAAAATCTAGATAACAATTAAAATCTTAATTTTAATTTTCTTAGTCCAAATTATATATTTAAGAAAAATTGGCATTCTATCGCGGCTTTCTATATAGCACAGGAAAACACTTTCTTTTTATTTTGTTTTTTGAAAAATGTGATTTTTAACTTATTCAATTATACTTTAATATGTGTAAATGTAAATTCTTGATATGAGTTGGATATTTTTGTTGTTGTTATTTTTTTTTAAGAAAACACTTGGTATAAAAAAGTAAAGACTGTTATTTGTAAAATAATTATAACTCACGAGTTACATAAATTATAAAAGTTGTTCATCTATAATGAAACAACTGAAAGAAGACTTCAATTACAATTCATAACTATAAAACAATATAATACTTTCTCTTGATAAATTTCAGCACGTCGCTTGTCGGTCCTATTTTTTTTTTTATAGGCTCGTTTATGTTTTATAGTAGAGTCGAATAGTTTCAATACTTCAGAAAAAAAACATATTTGTATTGGTTTTGTTTTCTATGCAGTAATGCCGACAAAATAACGGATATATTTCTCTTCCCAATCGTATATTTTTTATGCATTTAATCAGTACCGACAATAATAAAAGTTTGATTGCTTATTATGGGTGTAGAGCGTAACCATCTAGGTAGTGATTGAAAAAAAACGTATTCACGCTTAACATCCAATACAACATCATACAATACGCATTGGTACATAATCTATCACGCAATATAATACACAAATACACAAAATAATTTTAATATCTGTTTAACTTCAGAATATCAGTATCAATGTAGCGGGGGACCATTGGGATCCTTCGTGAGTAGACGAAAATAATATATTACTCAAAATACTCGTACATACAATTATTATACTAAATTAATAAACATAGTCCATATAGTTTATAATAATAGTTTAATTAAAATTAAACAAAACATAATATTGTATTTTACCCCTAGGTAATTTGTAGAACGACAATTCGTGCTGACAATTTAAAAATAATTTCTCAGACATACTGCGTAGGTATTCAGAAAATAAAACAAAGGACAATAATAAATAACGTTTTATTTTTTTGTGGTGAAAGAAAAATACAATATAGGTAATCGGTATTATAATAATCTGAGAGTATTCGCGCAATAATATAATTTACAAGACGATAAAACACGAAATAATTGAACAGAAAAAAAATATTCGTTACGAGTAATAAAAAATAAGTACTAATTGTAATAAACTAGGTACCTATTATAAGACATTATAGTTTATCAGTCGTGTTACTGAAAAACCAACAATTATATTTGGAACTAATATTTGTGTAATTTTATTAGGACACGCAATTAAACTAAAATCGAATATTTATTGTAACCGACCGATAATTAGAAATCTACTGCGGAAAAATATATTTAATTCAAGGTCATATCGCGAGCGAGAAAGAGGAGTTGTTTAATTTTACTCCCCCTCCCCATTGACCGAATTCGTAATTTGTTTTAACCAAACAGATATCAACCTTTCATACAATTATTCCATTTAAGCTATCAATTTCATAATTTTTCATTTGAGCCTGGTGGATTGTTATCATGCAGTTTATAATGATACATAATATTTAAATATTTAGAACGTGGAAACAGCCACTCTCCAGGCCACTTTTAAAAATTTATCTATTATATAAAACAAATTGTTCAACCCGTGTAGCAACTTTAGGTCATTGTGTAGGTAATTTTTTGATTTTCGACGCCATTTTTTAAATAAAAGCACTTAAGTGGAAAAAAACGTAGGAAAACGTACAATTTCACGATTTCATTATTTTATAAAAATACAGACGATGTTTTCTACCAGAAAAAATGATTTAATCAAAAATCACAAAACACCTTTTTTGTTGTCTTTTAGGTTTACTTTCTTACCGAATCATCGACAAAACTTTTGAGTCACTTTTGAGCTTTTAAGGAATTTTAATTTTTGAGTTTTTTGCTGCAATTCAGTTATAAAAACACGTTAACTTAATAATACTTATATTGGACCTTCCTAGACGTGGTAAAATTTCCGAAATCGTCGGACGAATTTTTTTTTTTTAATAAGCGTTTTGAAATAAAATTTAAACGAAATTCTCAAAAAATATTACGGCACTTCAAATTATGTATTACCAAACTGCGCTCGGAATCGTCTTTCGTCAAGCAATGATTTATCGTTGCTTACGGATATATCCTACCTTCCCAACTTCTCACCTACAACAGTGGCCCACTTCCATCCTCAGTATCAGCTTTTTTTTTTTTTAATTAATGATTGTAATGTCAAATATCAACCTAATGCATTCTTTTGTGTGCGCATTAACTATTAAAATATTGTAAATCACCAAGTTTAGATTTAATTATATGAGTACAATAAATAAAAACAAGAGTTCAATAATTTCATTTTAGTCGCATTCTTCGCCGTATAAAATAAATCAAAAAATTTAAATTGTCAAAAAGTTTCGATTTTTAGATATTCATTGAAATAATTAATTAATAATCAAAATAATAAATTTTGATATAAATCTAGCCTTTTTCATCATTTTAAACTATAATAAAATTACTTGAGCAGTCTGTTCGTATAGTCTGGACACTATTATGCCGAGTTCATTTTGTAAAGATAATAATTTGTTATTTGTTTCCCATCAATTTTTAGTAAACAAACTAATATATTATTATACCCGGTTTTCAATCACAATCCGTTAGATAATGCGAATTATTTGACAGATAGAAAAAATTGAAAATTGTCGGGTTTACAACGTTAACTTTTCTCGGAAACATTATTCATGGGACATTACAAGTCACACGAACGCTAGCAGTCTAAAATCCAGTCGAATTCCATGATCCAATTCAGTCAGGGGCATCCGTAGAAAAAAGTTTTTGAGGGTGTTTTTATAAATTAGGCCTAATATTGTTATTAATATTAAATATTTATTTTGCATTAAGCGATGTTCTACAAACCTAATTTTATATTATATTTGTTTATTAAAATATAATATAATATTAAAATGGAATAACTATATAAAAAACAAACGTTTCAAGGGTAGGGAGGTATTTGAACACTTAAATTACCCCCTGCGTACGTACCTGACTCCGATAGACATTTTTAAAAATTTTTTTTAACTATTCTATCATAGGTTATTAAGAAAATATAGTATCTACAATCGTGATGCATACTATTATAATATAAAACAAAAATAAATGATTAAGTACGAGTACCTGTAGCATTATTCATTATTATCAAAAAACAATTTCAATGTTCAATATAAACTGTCATTATATATATTCAAATTTATAATGATTTTTTTTAGTTTCGTTTTAATGTGTACTTTAATAGAATGTATACACATATATAAATGTAACACTGTTGTTATAAATTATTATCTGTTTGATAAAATGAATTGTTTACCCATTTAAATATTTTAAACAAAATATTAAACAGTGTATAATATAAACCGTAGGAATAGTTGATATTATACGAGTGTTAAAACTATTATTTTTACACCAATAAAACAAATAAATTACACGTTAATAACTCAAAAATATGAAAAAAAAAAAAAAGTCCAATAGCTAACAATTTTTAATCGTCACATTTGATAGGTAATATTAAGGACCAACTTCAATAAATAAGTTTTCGTTAAAAAAAAAACCTATAAGATTCGATAAAATAGCTGATAATGTATTATATAGGTAGGCACTTAATGGAAAATAATCGTAAAATAAATAAAATTACATTAGATAATATAAAATAATATATAAACACTTAACAGAAATTATAACGAAAATTTAATAGGCTGCAACAATAATGTTGAAAAAATGTCTCGAAATACACATAAAAATATATTAATATTATTTTATAGACTATTAAATCGACGAACGTGTATTTATATTTTACATTAATATACATATAGAAAAAAAAAATTACATAAATAATAAGTGGTACTTGAAATGTATTTTGTTATTGAGATTTTCAAAGTATACTATTAACTAAAGGGATATGACTTTTTCAGAAATACGTAAATATTATAATTTAGTTAAATAGATGATGACAGGTATATTTTTAGAGGCCGTTCATTTTTTTTTTAAACCAAATTTTCAAATGACGAACTCACTAGGAATTTAAATTATTTACTTCTCTGCATATATGTTTGGCTGATTCCTTGAAGTTCGTAATGCCACGAAATAAAATGGCTATAACACCGTAGGTTAGGTTAGATATACAACATACTTTTATTAAACATTTAAAAATAAAAGTATCATTAATTTTTGATAAATTTAATTCTAGATAAAATTATCAAAAAATATAAATTAATTCTAGATAAAATTATCAAAATATTAAAGTTGAAAAAAAACATCTTCAAATATTCAAAATACGAGTAAGTATCGAAAGTTTTAAAAGGTTTTGAGTTAAACAATTTCAATTTAAATATTTTGTTTTACATATAAAATGTAATTATTGCCTGTACTGGGTGATAGATTTGAATTGAAAATGTTTAAAAAAAAAATCGAGATTTAAGATTATAATATCATAATCAAGAAATCGACAATAAACTTTTGTAAAACATATTTTCGACTAGACGTCCCGATTATTATTAAACAAAGATTTTATGTGCCTTGCGCCTAAAATATAATGGTACATAGGCGCTGGCAGAATACCAGATTTATTTTAATAAAAAAATTACCGTATGATTAATTTTAGAGGCTTCGTTAAGGAGCGTTTTAAATCAGACTTATTTTATTTTTTCATGTGTTAAATTTACCCCCGTTCGCATCTAATATCACGAAGCAGACATTTTTCCAAGAAATTCTATGTATAATGTGAAGTATTCAAAGTCCCGAGAATGTTGAGTGACGTGAATTATAGCGATAAACTGTTGAAATCTCCGCGCTTTTAAATTTCAAACATCAATATTATTGTGTCGATAATAAACGAGATATCGTTCGACGAGTTCAATAATTGATACTTTTATATCAGAAATTCATAACTAAAAAAAATATTACCGCTATGGATAAACATAAAATAATTAATATAAATTAAAATCGCCAATTTACAATTGAGGAAAGTGTATGGATTTATCTAAATTCTGTTATTATTATTATTATTTTATATTTTTTTTTGAAGAAAAATGTAGTATCTATTTATTCCATTTCAGGATAAAGTGGATATCGTATTATTAATCTATAAAGTAATAATTAAAAAAAAAAATCAATTAAATATGAAAATACAATAATTAATGCGGATAATACCTAGATACTCGAAATAATCGCCAACGATGCGTTTTGGTTTTTAGTTAATTTCGCCGTAAATAAAAAAATGTCTATCTAGTGTTTTTCTACGGGCAATATGCGTCAAATCCAAACATCAGATATGACGAAATAATTTTAAGAACCCATTGTGTACCAACCTACCAAGTCGTTTTTGACCTCCTATATCTTGCACGTTTCAGAAAATAATTTTGTGTGTACGGCTATAATAATAATATAGTGCTTGCTGCTGCACTGGACACAATCCGGTAAAAGCGTTAAATTCACGCGGAATTAAGCCATGAACCATTCGTGACCATGATTTAAAAATGTCAAAATTAATCTCTCTTTTTATAATTTGGTTTTTTGTTTTATTTTTATTCGACCATTAGCATTGGACCTATCTGTATTTTATAATGTACAATTTATGTCAAACGGAAATGCTAATATATTAAATTGAGTTTGTATTGGACACTCTATAATAATAAAAAGATGAATGGACATCTCGAGCATCCTCTCGTGTTATAGCTTACAATATGTTCGGATAATCCTACACACGCATTAAAACCTACAAGTCTATAGATGACTATAAACGATAATGAATGGAACACGAGGAATGTAAATAGGTATAATAATAAGGAACAGCAGAACACCTACATACACACGCAATAGGGTCAAAATCATGTGTTCGTGGACTTAGTATACAGTATATACACGCACAAACACCCACATTTTACACAATGAATAAATGGCGCAAACTAAAAAAATTTGAGTGTTTGACAGATTTTCTGAGGGATAAATAATTTCTCTAAATGCAATATTCCAGTCAAAAGAGTAACTATGATGTAAAGCACTTATATTTTCGATTTTTTTTTTTTTAATCTTATTAGTTATATGGTGCAAGTACCATAATTAGATAATTAAGTAAAACATCTGTACAGTTGCGATAACTGTTAATAATATAATAATTTATATACGTTAACGAATTATGTGTTTAAAAAGTAAACTAATTTAATTCAATTTATTGGAGTTCGTTTGTATTTAGAGGTATCTAGACGATGTTTTATTTATTGCGTTTATACCTTGGTATGTACTTTCTGATATACCTACTTCATAAATATTAAAATAAAGGGTAAAATTAACCATTTAAATAATTTACGAAACAGTGTGCTGTAAACGTTATATAAATGATAAATACCAGATAAATACAATCGTGGGTTACGTTATCACATATACCTAAACAATAACTCTTTAGCAAGCTTATAATTATATAGTTTCGCCAACAAAAATGATTTTGTACCTTGTATATCTTTTTTAGCCTAAAGACACGGTCATAATATATTACTCAGTACATTATGCTGAAACAATAGAAATTATTATTGAGAGTTAAATTCAGAGTTAAATTCCATCACCAACAATACTCTGTTGCATTTGTGTAATAGCAAAAAAGATATTTTAGACTTCAGACACCTTAACTGACTTGAATATTCTAAGATGAAAGAGGTGATAATTGTAGTAGGTCATGATCTGTTTTGTTTGTTCATTGTTTTAAATTTGTAAACAATATTATATTTTTAAACATTTTTACAAATTATGATAAAGGTATAATAATTTTTGCAAATTATGAGGATAATTCAAAGCTGGGTAAGTTAGTAATTTTGTTCAACTGCCTAGTTAAAGTTAAGTTACTATAATACAAATAAAATTAGAATAGAAGTTAGTTTCTAAAATTTTCTAAAATTCTAACTTAGTTGGTGAAAAACTAACTTACTTAACTTAACTTAAGTTAAAATAAAAGTTACAAGTCAGTTTTTTTTTCATAACTTAAAAATCACTAAATTATTGATGATAATATCAATTGAATTGAATTGAATTGATAATTTAATAAAATATTTGATGTATTAACACAATGTATTGCAAATATAGAATAATTTATAATCAAAAAAAAAACAATGTATAACAATAATTATACATTTTACATATCTGTGGGTGGAAAATACTTGACACATCAATCATCAGCCCAGGACAAGTAATTGATAATTTCTAAGGATATTATAAAAAAAAAAACTAACAAGTTTAGTATATAATTTATGTCAATCCTAATCATCAACCAATATATCATTGATATCAACAATATCATTATATTGTCAATCTAATACCAGTAAACCACATACCAATAACACAATATCAATTTGATACCAACGAAGGGCAATTTTAAATAAACGTTTTTTTATCATATTTTTGAAACCAGAGTACACATTTTGTAAGAATAACTTTTAATTGTTTTAAAAATTACTAGTTAAGTTACAATATAAACAAAGTAACTAGTTAAGTAAAAGATACTTACAAAATTAACTTCTAACTTTCTAATTAGTTAGTACCCAGCCTTGGGATAGTTATTGTATATTATCTGCAGTCACTTACCTAATTATTTGGTAGTTGCTGATATTTGATAAAAATAATTAGGTACTTTTACAAATGTTTTAGTTTGCTATTCCATAAATTGCAATATTTGTAATTGTTTTAAGTCCACCGACTTATAAATATGATAAATAAATCATTTAAAAGACGTTTCCATGTCATATTCAAATCATAAAAACTTTAACAATGATTTATGTACCTATTATATTACCAACTTATCTACAAATACCTACTTGAATTTACTCATATTATGTTTATATGTTCATCACCATTACTTAATATATTTAATAGGTATCCTAAACATTACAAAAATATTTTCATAATCAGGTAATAATTCAAAGAACCGCATTCAATAACATTCTTTTTCTTGGTCAATTATTGTAAACATTAGTTAAACCAAAAACTTTAATTATACCAAGATGTGGAAAAAAAATTCTGGATTATTAAAACTACTGTAAATATACTTTATTTTTGACTAAGCACTATGTTTATAGTATTGACAAAAAATACAAAAATCTTTAGTCAGTATGAAATTGGTATTCATGCATAAGATACATAATTATTTACTCTATGAAAAAAAACTGGTACACGGAAAAAAACTATAAAAAACTCATTAAATTATTTATTTATTTTCCAATTAATTAAAATATAATAACATGTAATATTATAGGTACATAGATAATCAGGGAGGTAATAAATAAATATCAATCCAGTATCGACAAGACATAATAGGTAGTTAGAATTTACCTTACATATTTTATTAATGGTACTCAAGTATTACTTAAAATACATAATATTAACAAAAATCTTTAAATCATAACTACATAGATTAGATAAATATACCTGATGATATGAATCTAGATATTAGTTTTAAGTATATGATGTCATTATATAGAAAAAAAAACTTTAATAGTTTTTTTTTTATTATAAATTCAGTCATTGAAAAATAAAAAAATAGTTCAGTAGCTAATTTAACTATAATCAACGTTACATGGGCATTCATAGTTACAACCTATGTACTTAATATTGATATTTCAAATACTAGGAACCTATCTTAAGTTACAGCAGTATATACCTACACATTATGCATAAATGAAATGAGAATGGTTTCCTTAAATAAAAACATGAAGCACTAATAATGTCTAATCATATAATACCGTACAATTCACTTTGAATTAAGTTAAATAAAAACATTTTTTCTGCAAGATTGATAGCAAACAAAATTCTACTAACACAAATTAAGATATCTTAATTTGTGATTACTACTTATCATAATTAATGTTAGTTTACATTTTGTTCAGACATATTTATCAACAAATAAATAGGTAGGTTACCTATAACACTATCTGACATTTTCTACTTTTATTTATTCAAGTTTTTAATTAGCGCAGTGCAATGCGCACATAATATTTTCATATGCGCCTATACTCTTTAAGTGTTTTATTGTTTACATAAGATTATAATAGGAATGTCGGTTTGTAAAATCAGACTGCACAAGAAATACTACGAGTAAGATTACCTATGAACCTGTATAGAAATATGTTGACAGTAAACAAAATAATAAATCTACCGAAGCAAGTAATTACAAAGGTAAGTACATAGGTACACATTATATTTATTTAAAAACGATCGCAGTCATAGCATGCGTGTGATTTGGTTGTGTCTAAATGAGATAATATATAAATACCATTGAAAATACCTAAAGCCAGCCATACACTATAAACGTTGAAAGAAAAATATTTGACCGGTACCTAGTTAGGATAGTTATGGTGTATCATAAATCTAATAACTTAATAACGACTGCCGATCAACAATCAGTCTTTCATTATTCATGGTGTACGGCTGACATAAGTTATTTTTATCTCAATAAGACATTACCAAATCACACACATACTATGATTGTGACAATTTTTATGAATGGCAACGATTAGCATTTGGCAATCAAATTTTTGAACTGATGAATATCAAACATGTTTGATGTTTGTCAGTGTTGACTGTTAACCAAAAAATTGCATAATGTATAGCCGACTTTATGCAAATAAATAACTTTTTTTTTTTTAAACCACGACTATTATTCAAGTTGAATACAAGCCAATGTACACGAATAATGGTCATTGGTATATACAGGTGTGGATACCGAAAATTGTGTCCGTAAAAGACGACCGTCAGAATGCCAATGACAACAACTTTGAATTCGCACGTCCATCAAATCCGACGGACTCTGACGAAACCCCCAAACCGATATAATACAGTCTCTCGGAGTTAGACGTTCACGAATTGGCGGTAGGCCGGTATATAATAATAGGTATTCGGTAGGTACTTACATAGTGTTGTGATGCGAGCCAAAATCTGCAACAGCGTACGGTGTCCGTCGACTGCTGTACCATGGTGTCGTTTTAGAATAACGTGTAAATCAACGTAACCCGATAATGTAATGTTACCGAACTGTAATGGTGTTTTAATAATTTGTAATAACGTATGGAAAAACGGGAAAAGTACCGCGCACGCGATGCGGTCGGCGCCGCGGACGTTATCGGATTCGCGATAGGGATGATGAAATATCGCGACGGCGATGACGATAATTGTCATACGATTTTAGACAGCAGTTGTATACAGAAGGGAAACGGTAACCGCGATACGGGGCGCGAATATTGTGCGTGTGCCGAGTCCGCGGAATGCACTAAATGTGCGGTGCCACAAGAAGTGTACCGACGTACCGCTCTACACTACCGTTTGATTGACGACTGGGTGCGCCCGCCGCGGCCGCCGCCGACACCGCCCATTTGAATCGCGTCGCCCGACCGCCGTTTGGTAACCACTGGACGGCCGCCGTCGCCGCCACCCCTTTCCGTCCGCCGTTGGGAAAAAAAATACCGTCGACGCGTACGTACGAGAGCGGAGAGACACAGACACTCCAGACAGTTGTAGCGGCAGACGCCGGATACGCTGTGCAGCCGGTATTATAATATCCCGTAACGCCGCCCGACAGTATACCTACCCAGTGTGAAAAAAAAAAATATATTTATACCTAGACACCGTTCGAAAAATTGTTTTATTTGTTATTATCGTGACGGGTAGCCGCGCGGTCGTGTCCGATCGCCGTCGCCATCGCGTGTTCCTGCCTCCTGGCCGGGGCAGCTCGCGTTCGTATTCCAATTTGATCGTGCGGTTATACTATTACCTCGGTTAGGTACCAACCACTATACTACAATCATAAAGATAATAGGCCAATATTGTGTTATCTGTGTTCGCTGTGCCCGCGTATTATGATCCACCAGCAGGCTACCGTAATCGTATTAGATCCGAAGAATATTTCGTCAGAAATGTATTTTGGCCGGAAAATCACTATCGTTCGGGCGTATTTTACTCGGAGATATTTCGTACGAAACGTGTTTTTATCCGAAAGTAACTACACATAGGTATATGAGGGAAAAATAATAATACTTTAATAACGAACAGCAGTCGGCAATTATAAGACGAAAATATTTTATCCGAAAAACATTTCGCCCGTTGCAACCGTTGCACTGATAATTTACTCATAGGCGTGCGCAGGATTTTTTCGCATAGTGTGCCCCCCCCCTGTCTCCCCTCTAAAAAAAGAAGATAGTGTATGCAAAATATCAATTATTCGTTAAAAATTCCATTGTTCACTAATTGCTATCTAAATATCCACCTGTTTCATGAAAACGTTATTTATCTCAACATATTATAGATAACATAAAAAAAAGTAATACAACATCTTTTTATTAGTTAAAGATTTTTTGAAATTTCGATAAGGAGGTTGCTCAAGTCCCCTTAGTCCCTTAGTCCCGGTGAACCGTGTTCGTTTCCTGATAACACGCGAAACTTTGGTTTAAGATCGACGGAAGTAGTTCATCGATAAAATCCTAACACAACTTATAAGCGTTGATAATATTGTTTGTTGCCGACACAAAGCTGAAGTAAAATTTAAAGTAGCCATTGCTCATCAGTTAAATAGGTACAAACATTTATTTACATAATTTTTGATTCTATGGGGAACGAGGAATGTATTGATTTTACAATGGTGTATATTTTTTAATTTTTTTTTTATCTAAACAACTTTTCAACCAGCAATTTTGATTCGATTTACAATAATAGCATTTTTTCCGAAAGGAAACCTAACTGGGATGATACTTTAGGGAGATCATTTTTTGATTTTCTCAGGAGTTTTCCCAGTTAATGAAAAAATCCGGAGAAGTAGATACAACATTAAACAAATATATAATGCATATGTAATTATTTTACCATAATATGACAAAATAAATATTGTTGACAAAACAACACTATTAATCGAACTCCGCTCAGAATCGTTTTTTTGTAAATCTTTGCATACAGATAAACATTAAATTTCCCCTTTACCTTCTCAACTTCTCACTTACAACAGTGGCTTACCCACGTCGAACTATGTCCCTCTTTTTAGGCATGACATATATTATGATTAATTTAGTTGGTACCTAACTCAATTGTATTATGTTTTGCTTGAATATCTACGCATTTTGCCATTTTCACATTAATATAATAATTAATATGTAATTATTTCAGTAAATTCGGTTACACTACCAATGTTTAAGGGGTTTTGTTTAGGCAATTTACAAGAGGATTGAAAAATTGTTTCAAGATAAACTGAATTTTCAATATATGGTTTTTAATTTGTATTTCCAAAAACATCCTTTTAATGAACGAAATGGACAACCTAAGCCCATGTATTATTTTTTTGTTCATTCAACAGTGGATATTTGGTCGATTTTAATATTAAAAACAATCCATTTGTCCAACTCCAATAAGTTTATTGGTGAAATCACTTTGGAAATTTGCTAAGTCATATACAG
This sequence comes from Cinara cedri, assembly GCA_902439185.1. NCBI lineage: Eukaryota > Metazoa > Arthropoda > Insecta > Hemiptera > Aphididae > Cinara > Cinara cedri. The sequence continues at coordinate 765,027 of CABPRJ010001901.1, read as the reverse complement.
AGTACTCGATTCATTAAGATTTGAAATATGTAATATAATACACTTGTTCTGTTCAATATTTTTAAGTTTTTTTTTTAATAATTACTAGATCCTTAAACTATAATTCTTATATTTTGTTTCTAAACTAAAAATAAAAAAAATTAAATTACGTATATTTTCCCGTTTCTTCCTACTTATTAAAATAGAAAACTACAAGGAAAATCAAACAATTACCTATATTCCCTAATGCAACAACGAGACAATATATTTAGCCAGAAACCACTCCTAAAGTTGATTGATGATTGAACCAAGATTTTTGGTAGAAAAGTTGTGTGCAGACAAAAATAATAAATAAATGTATAGAAAAATCAATACATGTTTCGCTTCGCCCAGAATCTAAAATGGGTAATATAGACGGTGTATTGACATGCATATTTTATGCAGTTGTCGTAATCGTGAAATCAAAAACTAATGAAAATTGATAAAGTAAGTAGCTACCTGGCACCTATAATAGCTTATATTATGCTTAATAGTTTTTAAATATTTATTTAGTGAAGCAATTACTAAGTACTTATTTGTACATTATTATTACGTAACATTTTACCTAAAACAAATCACTCAAGTTTGAAGTCTTTCAAATTGTACAACACCTATCTATGTTAAAAATATGTTATCCTTCATACAGTACAAGATAGGTATGAAATCGATACACTATAATAACAAATAATTGTATATAAGTATTATGTTACATACTATGTTAGGGTATCGTCTATGATATTTAAGTATTATTGAAAATTAAGGTATATTTTGGCTCTGCCTGTTTTTTTTTATATGTATTGATATTATTATTGGTCAGCCATTTTAGAGAATGCCTAAGTAGGCTAACTAAGACAGACAATATGTTATAAAGACAGTGACGGATCTAGATGCAATGGCCCCCTCCAGTGGCGTAATTAGAACTTCTAATACCCGTGGAAAAATATTGTATAAAGATTAATAAGAGGGAAAAAAAAAGGTCTTCATTAGTTCAATAATGCCTTGGGCCCTGATTTGAGGTCCTTAAATGTCATGGGCCAATGGCTTATTGCCCGCGTCATACCACCCCATCGCTATACTACTGGCCCCCTCCCTCTGTTTACTCTACAATATACTATTAGCTTGATTCATCATTGAGCCTATCATAAATGTATGCTTTGTATAAATTTGCAAAATTGCCCCCTCCTCTGTCGAAAATTTGAAAATTGATTTGAGTTACAGATAAATTTAAAATGTACCATAGGTATTTAAATAATATAAAAGTTTTTGAACACAGTTTGAACAGTCATCATTTTCTATTGACGATTGCTTATATCCCAGTGACATAGTTGCAGAGGGTGGTTGGCGGTAGGTGGATCACCCCTTGGCATTTTTTAGCGGTGAATGGTAATATTTTAATAACGGCTATAGCTTATAGGTAATAAAATAATATACTCGTAGTATTTATAGCCGTGGTGTATATAACAATTTACCACGGCTAACCTAATCTAACAATTTACCGCCCAAACATTAATACAAAATATATACCTACCATTTCACCCTTCCAGCCTTCCTCCTGATTGACCTCCAGCAACGTCACTTAAATAGTTGCGAATTGTGTAAAAAAAAGAAAAAGGACAGCCAAGAAAGTTAGTTGTAAAATCAATTTTATCTTCTGAAATAATTTCTGGCAGTCAGATTGACCTTATAGATATGCAAGCACAATGAATATAAGTTTATATTGGTTTATCAGGACGAGGAACACCTTACAAAATACGTACTACTTCGTCCCTTAAAACAAAAACGGCACGTAAAAGTAGGTAGGTAACACATTATTAAACATTTTAATAACATATTATTAGACATTTTAACGACTTTCAAAGCATCAGAAATTTTAGAATCCGGTTGTAACTGAAATATGTACAATTTGGCCAGAAGTTAAAAGGGGTAGTTCATGATAAACCTCGTTACTCACTGAGTTATGTAAAGTACTTTAGATTAGTTAAGGTTTAGTTAAAGCCTTAGCTTTTAGTTAAGGTTCAGTCAAACAAACTAAACAGGATATTTAAAATACCCTTGCTACTTAGTTGCAAGATAACCCTATTGATTGAGAGGATAAAATTTATCCAATTTGTGAAAATTCGTTCACAACACCTAGATCGAAAATACAACATAATAGGGATCTTTCGTTTTCCTATTGGAGCAATATTTCTGGTAGAAAACATAAGTACCAAAAACGTAAAATCATGAAATCATTACACTGTAAATATTTGCCTGTTTATCCGTTTTATTCCATTTATTTTGAAAATCAAAAATGGCCTCCCTAAAGAACCAACTAGATAAAATTTCTTTTCAGAACATGGGCTACATTTGATACACCAGAGTAAGATTTCTGGTAGAAATTTTTTAGTTTTGAAAAATATTAAAATCATTGTAAACCAATAAATTCATCACTACGCTCTGAATCTAAAATATAATTCAATAATATTTAAACTAAGAATCTAGATTACTTTTTCATAATTTTATTTGATTAGTTATTCAGTCTACAACGTTAGAAATTGAAATTAATTTTTATAACATTAATTTGTTTGTAAGTCCTGTTTCATTGACTAATAATAATTATTACACTATAATTTTTTTTAAACAAAACTATTTTGGATTTTTAACTCTTTTATTTTTTTTTTTTTATGTCCTTTTTGATCCAATTTCTTTAGGAATATCTGTACTGTTAATATTACATACAGCAAGCGCCTTGTACATTTTAAATATCTATTATTGTCTTTTCAAAATGTAATGTAAAACACTGTTGTTACATATCAATGCAATATTATTCGTGATTATAATAATCATAACTTCATCTGTGGCGCATGTCATGTGCTGCTTGCTTCCCTCCATATGAATTTCTTACAATATAGTGTTTTTTGTTTCTTCAGTCATTAATTTAACCGATTTCGATTTGACGAGAGAAAAAACAAAGTTACATAATTTAGCTTTTCTGTTGAATGCTATTTTGGGATAATAGAACATAGTTGTTTTTATATAGAATGGTCATATACAATGGTAATTAAAATTAAATAATTCTGCTGCTTTCAAATATTTATTATGGGTAGTAAAAAAGAGCATAGGTTGAAAGTAAGTAATATAGAATTTCAATACAAATATTTTTATTGCATCCATTGACAGAACAAAGTTAATAATAAACGAACAATCTTTCAAAAGATACATATACTTTTTTAAAATATCATATTTTATTACATTAAATGCAATACACTTCTGTTTTTTATATATAAATATTTTTTTTTTATACACTTTTTCTTTCCATAACAGTAATTAACAATGTACAAACACTAATACTCCAGCCTTACCATACTTTTGGTTTTGAAATTTATCACAAAATAATAATAATAATAAAAAAAAAAATAAATACAATATTCAATTTTTATTGAAATATTATGATAGTGGAACACAAATAATTAGACTTCAATTATCCTTCAAAAAATTCAGCAAAAGCATGATATTATCTAATAATTTATCGAGCTTCTATAATATGTTTGTGAGTTAATTTATACACTCATTATTATGTATTATATTTTTGTTTTTAAATTATAATATATAATAAGTAGTGTGAATACACAAAAACCTTTATAAAACGATTATCACTTTTTTTTTTTTTTTTTGAAGTTAAAATTTGTTTACACTTAGCAAAATGCGTCATTAAAATTTAAAAAATATTGAAATTTACCATAACATTATTGGTATTTATTGACACCGATATATTAAAATATAAATTTGATATTGATATCTTGAGAGCTAAATATTATATAGACAACTTTTAATAAATATAATAAAATAATAATAGTAATCATAATAGTAATAATAATAATCATATTAATGATAATAATAATAATAATAATAATAATAATAATAGTAATAATAATAATGTAAAAAAGCAAATAAATGTACATTATACAACAAAAAATTAAATAAAAGACAGGGTAAAGAGTGTAGGATTTTTGCTCACGCAGAAGTACATATTATACATGTATATATAAAAACTTGTTATGTGCAGGGTTTCAATTTGAACATGAAACATTTTTTTTTTTACAGCATAAAACAAATATATATATATTTTTAATATTATGAAGTATAAAATCTGCCAGTAACAAATTTATGTTGTGAATTTTCTTTTTTTACACACATTTTGAATAAATTAACTTATTATTATTATTATTAAAAAATTACTGAATGGGAGGATTTTAAATTTAACTTTAGGTCAGCATATATTAAGAACCTAAATCAAACATTATAAATCACTAAATTATTGTATACCAAAATAATTATTGATTGGTCTGTTATGCTAATTGATTATTATATAATAATTGTAAAGGGGTTAAAGTTTAATATACTAAATTTTAATAAGATTTATTGTTGATAATATTCAAATAAAAATAACTTTATTCCATTAGGTAATTATGGTATCTCCAGTTTAAAATTGTTCAATATTCCAATAAACTTTTGTATTAATGCATATCTGTTGACGATCCGACAATCCGCGTATTAACCAATTCGACATTAATACCATCACCATTATCAAAATCATCAACATTGTTGAATTCAATAACAGAAGCATCATAATCATCATCATTCCTACATTATTTTATTGTTATTTATTTTTCATTTAAATTCATAATAATTAATAACTTACTCAGGTACAATGTCAGGTACTACTTGTAAAGGTTCAGTTACCAGAGTTGTCAATGTATCACTAGCATGGGGCATTTCCACTTCGTCACCTTCGTCAGAAGAATCCTCTGCTTCCTGTGTTGTCAATGTAGGGACCAAAAAATCCTTTATGTATGAATAATAAATTTAGTTGAAATAGAATTAGAAAAATAATTGTTAAAATGTAATATTTATACCTCAGTTGGGCAAAATTCGTATGCTTTTTGTAATATTTTACGAGCACTAGATGATCTTTCTAAAAAGAAGCTGTTAGTATTCTCGTTAGACTGAGGTGTCCAACTATTATAAGTGTTGTACTGGCCTCCAGTTAATGTTTTCTGGAGAGAAAAAATTAATTTAGAAGAAAATTAATAAAATCAAATAATAGTTTAAATACTCTATTAAGTTCTTCCTGTAGCCAATCAACTGCTTCCATCCATTTTCTTTTGAGATCATTATGTGATAGGACAACTTTATGTGCTGTTGTTATTCTCATGAATAAACCAACTAAACCTTTGATACATTGATAAGATCGTCTTTGATACTGATTTTTATGACGCAAAATTGTGTCTAATACACCTTCTCTTTCTTCTGAAATAAATCAAATATTAAATCATATTAAGAATTAAATATATTTCACAGATCCTACCATTTCCAGTCATAGCATTTTGAATGCGTAACACTTGCCATGAATCGTCAATACTTAGTATAACAAAGAGTAAATCCAAATAAAATTTGAGTTCTTGGCAGTAAGTGTACATAATATGCCATAAAATTTCAGTTAAAACCATACTACTACTTTGTGGATTTTCCCAACACACAAATTGAAGCATTTTCATGCTGTCTTCATTCATTTGTGAATTGTCAATAAGTTTTTTTAAATAACTAAAAATATATATTAGATACATACAAATTATTATAATTGATTTCTAAATAATAATATAAATGAATATATATACCATATTCGACCAAAAATACAATCTTTAACTTGTTGAGGAACTTTTCTTAAGTATGGTTGACATTCCGCATATGGATTTGGTAGGAAAGGCATTCCCTGTAAAGTATTTTTTTTAAATTTTAATATACAATATAAATGTGAACTATTGAATGAAATTATTAATGTATAAGTTATATAAAAAATTGTTTGATCTATCATTTAGGCTCAATTTCACTAGCCAATATTAACTGTAATTAAAAATTAGTTTAATCACTTGTTGAATTTCTCCATACTCTGTTGAGATTTGATCATATTTAAATACTAATCAGTTCAGTTGTTATCAATATAAAATACCTAACATTTTTCTTCATTAGATTTCATTCACGTCATAAATATTTTCAACAATTTATTGAAAAAAAAAAAAAAATTTTTTTGTGCAATAATGTGAATATTTGAAGACAAAGAAGACTTTGTTATTAGTCCTAGATGAATATAGGGAAAGTCTTATGGTTTCAATAAACTGGACGATAAGGGATTCTTTATGCAGTACAGATAACCAAAAATCATGTCCTATTTATTGTGGTTCGAATTGAAGGTCTTCTCAAAGATTAAAAACAGAAATTATTAGTCAATTGTGCACTATTATAAACTATCAAAACAGGTTTGAGTTTTCTTACTTGTTTATATCCATATTGAAACATTATATAATATAAAGTATTTTATTTTAAACTTATATATTTATTCAAAATGGATTAATGAAATCACTGTTTATCAAAATATCATACCTCAGATACAGAAATTAACCTTAATTAATAGGGTTAATTGAATTGTGGTTAAAATTATGATTATTATAATATACCCTGTTATGAAACTAATCATTATTAAATTGCTCAGTAACATTAAATCAATAATTATTATTAAATTTGACTATCATGAGATATGAAGTACTATTGAAAAAAATAATAAATTACTAGGCAGCAACAGGTAATTTTAATAGTGATGGGGGTAGAAATGTCGCGTCATGTTTTTATTTTTTTTTTTTTTCAACACTGAGCTCCAGCGAAGCTATGTAGGACAGCTAGTTGAACATATAATTATATACATTTATACTTACAGGAGAAAATGACACACACTTCTCTGTACAGTCACAACAGCGGACTAGTATTGATATCACTGAATGTAATTTATTGATTTCATTAAATTGATATTTTATATTAGATCCACCTGGGCCTTCATCTATTGCTACTAAGATAAATATTGCTGCTACATTTAACTGTAACACAAATTAATAGTATACAAAACAATTTAGAATTACTAATTTATCATGAAACTGTTTATTTTTATTACATACCCTTATAAGTTGTTGTTTTTCTGGCATTCCTAAATTACTGTATATAAGGAAAAATGAGAAATAATGTGGCAAATGTCTATTTGTGTGTTCTCCCACTTCTTTTTGTAACAGACTTAACACGGCAATAATCAAATGATCACTTAATGATGCAGTAGTGTCTAACAAGGAATCTACAAATTAAGAATAAAAAAGCATATAAAATGTAAAACTATTTAATATAAATTTATATTACTAGATGTGACAGCTGGTATTAAAATAGAATCATCTTGAAGAGAATAATGAGCCAAATATGCAACAAGTTTAATGAAAAACGACCGTACTTCAGCACTCATACATTGCAATAAATATTCAACAAACCTAAAATAATAAATACACAATCAAATATCTCTAACAATAAGTAACAATTCATTATTTACCTTTGAGGGTGATTAAACAATATGTTTCGGGCAAACCAAGCACGCACAGATGCAAAGTTACTAATATGTGGTGCTATTAAATCATACCAGTCCATGGCATTACCCCGCAATGATTTCTTAGTATGTAGACCAACATAGAATAAAAACTTACTTACTAATTGTATTGTTAACAATGACAATTCTTCTTGATCAGCAAGCTAATAATAATAATTTAGTAAATATATTTAAATTGAAATTAATTATTTTTATTTTAAACCTTACAATTTGTAATTGTTGTGAATCATCAGTAGGTGGAGGAACCATGTTTGGTGCATTAATAGTGGCAATGTTACGAATGAATTTAAAATATTCCTCAGTATACTGACTGCGAGTGTGTAAAAACCGAATATTTTGTTGTTGAACACTACGTTTTATACACAGAGGCATTTTAATACAACTGTTACTTGCTCGGCGGTCACCTGAATAACACATGTGAATTAATACATAAATACTACAATAGGTACACCGAAATAAAATTAATTTTTATCTATTAAATAATATTATTTTTATGATATCAAGAATCAATAAAATAAGTTTTAGTTATTTTTGAACTTACTAATACTAAGTTTTCTTATTCCATTGACTAGAGATTCTTTGCTAGGGTCAATTTTTGTGTAAAATAGCATATATGCATTCCACCAACGTTTTTGTCTTCGATAACTAGTTCGTTTTAATGCATGATCAAAAACCTAAAACAATACAAATAGTAATAATTAATAAATACCTATGTAATTATTATAAAAAATAAATATATCAAAAATTTACTTCGCCCATATACTCCCCACCAAAACACTGAACTTTCATTTCTTCATCTTCATCCATTTTACATTCAGTAACATCTCCATCATCAAACTTGTACCATTTAGGCGAACCCTCTAAACTTCTTTGAAAAATAATTTAATATTTATTATTAAATTAAATTAAAACAATTTTATTAGATTTTTGTTTTGAGATTGTTTCAAATTTCAGATAACAAATTTTATTTTAAGGCTGATAATATCAATATAGTAAAATTGTATTAATAGATTTTCGTTTTATTAGAACTGTAAATAAGAATTCATGAAATTGTAATTATTGACAATTAATAATCTGCAAGTCTTAGATTCTTATATCTATACAATAAAATGTGTAATTTTGTGATATTATAAATAAACAGGAAAACTGCAAACATACATGTTTAACTATTACACTTGTATTGATTATTTTTTAATATTTTTATTTATATTAAAATCATTACCTATCTTGAATGTAAGAATAGTAATGTCCCCCACTAGCTTGACCGCTGTGGACAACTATACCAGTTAATTGGTATTTGGTATGAATTTCATCTTGTGACTCATCATAATCACAGTCAATTATCTCACCTTCAATTTTAGCTAACCCAGAAACTACATAAATGAAAGAAAATTATAATAAAATAAACATATAGATTTATGTGCATTTTTTAAAATTATTTAAATTAAATACCTGTATATGGTTCCATATCTAGGTGTCGAGGAAACTCAAAATAGTCATTGAATTTTATGGCACAAACTCTTTCAAAATCATACTCAAATCTTTTAAGTTGAATAGCTAAAATAGGCGGTAACTTTTTAACACATAATCTTTTAACAGTAACAACCTATGTAAAATAATAATACATTCAATGTATGATATTATTTGGTTTTTTTTTTATTATTTAATCTAACCTTTTTATTGCATTTATCACAGTGGTAAGCATCAGCTCCTTCTAATAGTTCTCCTTTCACATATTGCTCTAGAGAATCAGTTAAATTTGAGTGATTTCTTATATCCACACTAATGACACTAAAAGGTTCTTCTTTTGAATACCTAAAGATAAAATAAATACACTAGTTGTTAAACACAATACCTAAAGTAAAATTATAACAATCATTTTTTAGTTTTTAATCATACCTATGTGGACAACCTTGACATATTTTTTGGTCTGAATATGAACCTCCAAGTGTTTTACTCATGATTTGGTCTTGAGATAATGCTTTTAAAGCTTCATCTAAACTTTCTACAAGACTCATGAAAAACTCGACTGCATCTTGTTGTTCTCTAAGGTTTACTGGTTCACCTTGTAATCTATGAGAAAAATATATTTTGAAGTTATTTTGCATACAATATTCAATAAAATATATAATTACTTGAAATGTTTCCATAACCCTCTGGGTACATAATATTGAACTTTGCTAAATGCTAAATGTCCAAATATACCTTGTACTTGTTTTAATATACCAACATTATATTCTTTTCTGGATTGTTCAAATTTATTACAATCTTCGGGAATATCCATTTGAGTCTAATTAAAATAAATATTAGATTTTTAGCATTCAATGTAAAATTATTTTTTAGAATATTTTATACTATATATTATTATAATATAAATATATTTATAAATCAGGGTTGGTACATGTTCAAAACTATATAATGACTAAAATATATGAATTTTATTTTTTATTCAATATTCACTGTATTAATTTTAACTACTATCCATTAATTTTGTTTATAACCTTTTTTGTCCAAAATTTACTCAATTGCACTGGTATTTTTTATTCTGTATTAATACTAAAGTGTTTACTGTTTACATACATTTTGGTTAGCTAGAAAATACCTAAACAATGTGGTCAATGCATCAAAAATAAAATATAAATACAACAAATGTATTTTTTATTATTATTTAAAAATTTAAATTATTCATAAAAGTTAACTTAATTAATTAATAACAACTAAATAAAAAATATACTCATTTAACTATAAACATTAGAAATTACTTTACAAACTTAAAAACAATAATTAATAAAATAAATAATACCAGATAGTTACAGTTCATAATAAAAATAATAAAAACTTTCATATATTATAAAACATATTACTCCAACAAGAAATTAATAGCATAAACCAGTTTGCTTTACTAATTTCGACTAATAACTGTGGTTCAGTGTAAAAATAAACCAATTTAGTTAGAAATTTGTAACACTAAACGGTTTACCTCTCCATAATTCTTATTGTCAGTTATCATACAGCACTGCTACATTTGCATTTTTAAATATTTTTATTTAAAAATAAAAATGGATAAAAACATTATAATTGTCAAGTTAAAAGATTTTATTCTATGTAAAAATTAATAACAGACGAAGTGATAACAGAAAACAAGACAGGTTTGGAGTAGGGAAGGATCAGGATCTGTATTTTACCACTACAGCAGTAAAAATAAACTAAACTGGTGTGTCTCAACTTTTTATCGGTTTAGTCCAACAAATTTCTTAAAAATAGATGGTTTATTTTAAAGGGAAATCTAAACCGGTTTGAGCTGGTGGATTTCATGTAATTTATATATGCCAAGCCTGATATATATAGATATATTATTTTTTAATCAAATAATAATAAATATAAATAACTACCTCATTTTCATTTTTATCATCACCATTAAAATCATCATTTGTGTCAGTTGCTGCACCATGTGCAGAAAGTATACCTAGTCGCACAGGATGTACCATGTATAGTTGTTGTAATATAGAATTCATGTAACAAGTTGCCCCAGCATTTTTTAGTCCAACAAAACCACGGGCAGTCCTTGCACCCATCATTGGTAAAAAGTCCCATTCAACCAAAGGATCTTCACGTTCTATATAAATTAAATATTAATATTTGTTAAGTGTATTCTTTCCTACAAAATATAAATAGAGATGGAAGTACCTGAATAAAAGTACTGAGTAAGTGTTTCAATAGTCAATTTTAAATTTGCAGCAGAACCAATGCAAAGTGATACGATTAGATCAAAAGCAGCATTTGTAGAATTTGGAAATTTACAAACTGGTGTAACATCAATATCTACAAATTCAATAGCTTGTTGTTTGGTCATGTCTTCCATTAACTTGGATGCCGGAAAAATAAAGTCTTCAAGTAATTCTTTAATCAACATGATACCAACAGTTTCATCAGAACCAATTTCATTACGCTTTTCAATAGAAATCATTTGGACTAGCTCTTTGGTTATGTTTAAATGACCTTCAAGAATTACTTCTTCCACTCCAGTGTCACCGTCGTTTTTTATTTTCTCCCTAACACGTTTTAACCATTTAATCTCATTGTCTAATAACAATTCAAAATCTGGTACTGGAATTCTTTCGTGATTAGCATAATTCAGTAAGTAGGTTAGAACCTTAAAAAAAAAAAAAAAAAACCAAAAAAATTGAACTATAATAATAATAACAATAATAAAATCAGTTATATTTTTGACAGCAACCAACTTACGTGAAAGTACTCAAACGAGTTTTGAGCGAATTTGAGTACAGTGTCATTAAGAACAGAGAACATTAAAGAAATTGTGGATAATAGTGGTTTTGCATTCCAACTAAACTTAACTACTAATAAAAATTGTTCGGCAGCAGAACACCGAACTTGCCTAAAAAATAGGTATTTTACTAGTATATTTTAGTCAAATTAAATTTAAAAATTATATAAGCATACCTATTATTAGCCAATAAAATTAAATCAATCAGAAATGTTTGCCAATCTTTTTTTTCCATTATTTGATTTAAATAATTTGGTTTCAAAAATAGACAAAGTGTTAATACTTCTAACGCTTCCTTACAAACTGAAAATACAATGAACATTTATAAAAAAAAAAAAAAATTAAATAAAAATTTAATTTTTTGATTCATACCATTTATGTCTTCCATTTCTGTAGATTTTCCGTATAAATTATTATGCAGTTCGGAATTGTTTAACTGATCATCAACCACATACTGATTAGATCCAGCCATTGCCCATGCTAACTGTATAGTAGTCCAGATCATGTCCATAGTAGGCATAAATTTTGATAAGGACTTATTCATAGCCAATTTTAATGTTTCTAGTGTTTCACAACTGAATGCAATTTTATCAATGTACCTTCTTGCTAGCTTAGAAGTTACACTACGTAACATATACTCTACATTGGGGTTAGGCACTAAGCCAAATGCTTCTTTCATTAAAGCTAATGTTTCATCACATTGTTCAAGTAATTCTACTCCTTTATATAAACAATGTTCTTTGTCAGTTGATGATCCCATTACTAATTCAGAAGATTGACATAACTGTGTTATAACTTGTCCCATAACACATAATACAAGTCTACAAATCTTGAGCACAACTAAATAAATGGATCTGGAAAAATTAAATACATATCTATAATCCGGAACATACAAATTTATTAACATTAATGTTTATTATTATTACCTTTTAGTATTTTGATCGTTTGCTAAAATAAATTTATTTGAAACTAACATTTGAATAATTTCAGGAGCGTGACTACTGGTTATAAAATTAGTCTGAAATTCCAAAGTTTTGTCAGCCATTGGATCAATGGCAGGTAATAACATAGAATATAGTACCTAAAAATAGTAATATTTGATATAAATATTTTAACTGAATTTGTATTACTCGATATTTAGAACTTACTTCTAAGTTGTATACATTTTGAGATGGGGATTTAGTGAAGTATATAGTATCATTTGGCATATTAGAATTGAAAGTCCCTTCATAAGAACCCAATTGGTTTGAAAAAAATGTCTAAAAGTCATACATACAAATAATATTAATTAAAAAATGTTTATCTAAAAAGGACAACTTTATATAACTCAAAACAAGTTTATTTTAACACAAATATAAAATAACAAATAATTGTTTGAAATAATAATTTTTTATTTTTGTATTCGGTATTCGTGTATTTGAAACATTGTTAAGAGCAGTTATTTCAAACTCTTAGCGTAGTGAGAGATCTATTAATTTTACCAATTGGCACACCAATTCTCAGTATTAATTTCAGCTTCAATTAGAATAACAATTTTTCAAATATTTAAATTAAACAAAGTACTTCGTAGTTTTATCCTGTATTGAAATAAACAAAGCCAACGCCCTGTTTTTTTAGCCCTAAAGTTTTTTTTATGATTTTTAATTTCAAATTTTTAACTCTAGGCCATCTTTACAGGTGATAACAATAAAAAAAAAAATATAAACATATATTATTACCTACTAATAGAAATATTGGCATTATAAGGTCTTAATTATGTCTGTATAACTTAATACATTATACAATAATAATTATGTATATTGAAAGTAGGTACCTTAATTTTTTTCACAGTCGATTCTGCAGGAGGAATTAATTTTAAAATGCACCAGGCAGCTTCTCGGAGATTTTCATTTTCAATTTCAATACCCTTGTCTGACACTTGTAGAAAAAAATTAACATATTTTGAATTTTCAGAAATTATCTGTAAATTTGATTTATATTGAGTTAGCATTCGGAATAATTAAACTTTAACTTTTAATTCATACCACAGTAGGCAAACAGTTTTCAGCATCTATATTATTAGAACTGAAATCGTATAAAGATTGGTTATTTGTCATAGAGCTATCAGAACTACTATCTGGTGAACTGGCTAGATTTGTGTTAGCAGTCATTAGCCGAGCATTAAGAAACTGAAAATACATTTTTAGTCTTAAAACGTGTCTATAATTAATTGTTTAAAGCAAATTTATAGATTATCTTTAGTTTTTTAAAACGTTAGAAACATTGAAATATTACCAATTTTTCCCTGTAAGGAAGTTCTCCCAGAAGTTTGTTATCATCCAATGAACTGGTAAGATCAACATTACTACTAGAGAATATATCCAATTTTATATTTAATGTACTAGTAATACTTGTAATTGTTCCACTATTTCTTAATTTTTTTAACAACTGCCGTCTGACACATGATACATTATCATTACTATGCATGATAAGCTCGTGGTCATCTACTAATGAACGATTCGCATTTGTTAGACGAACAATTACAGTTATATGTTTACCGCGACATGCTCTATAAATGTTACACTTTAATAGTATTTTATTTATTATGAATAACTAATAAGCAAACAGTATACCTATGCAAGGGCAATAAAGAACGATCACCATTGAAAGAGGCATCACATTCCCCTAAATACTCATATAAAACTTTCATAACCCTGATCATTTTAGTGACTTCAATATTTCTCTCAATAACATCATCCTTATCCATTGATACTTTTGATAGAATACTAACTGTGTCAAAATGAGCACGCAGTCTTTCTAAACACTCGGCTACAAATGTTTGATGAAATTCTAGAGGATTTGCTTGCAGCTTAGGAGCAAGATTTGTGTTGACTTCTTTAAGCAAATCAATGGCATGTGCAGCAATATCTTCATTACAATTAGTAACCACTTTCCATAAATAATCTACACCAATTAAATCAATATTTTCCATTTGATAAAAATGCCTCTTTTTAATTAATTTTCCCTCTTTTACATTGACTGCTTTGAAAAATCGTTCAAAGCATCTAAAAATATTTATATAGTTCAGTTTTGAATTAATAATCATATTACATAAACAAAATTAAAAATAGTTGCACTTGAACTTAAATTCAAATAAAAAAGTAAGCACACACTTGTGCAACTATAAAAATAAATACGAGGAAAATTGATTACTTGATTCCATTCTCAGTAAGCAATGTTGGATCAAGTTGCAAAAGATTGTTAACAAAAAATTTGGTATTAATTGAAGGGTCTATATCAGGTTCATCACTCATCAATTTTGAAAACCATCGAAAACAAGCTTCACGATCAGCTAAGAATACTGCTTTTTCAGCCAATGATATCCAAACTTGATGCGCTTGTTCAGCACACAGCCAAAGATTTCCATCCTATAAAAAAATGTATTGAAATCTTCATATATATTTTTTAATTATTGCTTGGAATATACCTTCAAACAAAATTTTAAGAAATATAGTCTTTCTTGAACTTGTTGTAAATGACAATAACGTTTATCAGGAAAATATTTAGCAGGATCCAAATTTTGATTTTCTAAAAAAAATTTGATTATAAATCAAAAAATTATTGATTTAAAATACAAAAATTATTTACCTTCAGC
This sequence comes from Cinara cedri, assembly GCA_902439185.1. Lineage (NCBI taxonomy): Eukaryota > Metazoa > Arthropoda > Insecta > Hemiptera > Aphididae > Cinara > Cinara cedri. The sequence goes on along the minus strand of CABPRJ010001901.1, from coordinate 749,634 downwards.
AACTTTTCTCACTTCATCCATATACTTTGATAAATTATCAGTAACTAAAGACACAATAGTATGTTGAGTTTGGAGACGTGATATAATTTCCTGTCTGTAAATATGTACATTGATTAAACACTGATAACTATAAATAATCTGAGTACATAATTTAAAAATATATACATTACATTAATATCAAACAAATATAAGTACACATCATATACATGTATTATTTAATAATAAGTAAATATATTTATTTATTTTTATTTTTTTAATATAAATGGTGCATAAATTATTTATTCAATTAAGTTTATTTGAACTATGTGTAAATAAGTACAAGGGTGGTCCTTATTCTTTAGAAAAAGAAACAAAGTGAAATCATTTTAATTTAAAACCACCCCAGTTTTGTGTCAGTTTTTTTGGCAATAAAAAGTGATGAATAATTACTAAAGATAGGTTTACCATTTTTCAAATTTAATTTAAAAACTGTAACATTAACTTAAAAAAAACCTTTCCAAGATCTTAAATATTACACATAAAATTATCTATAAAAGGATGTCTTAACAAAATTTTTTTAAAATTTAAAAATGTTAAATAAATTAAATAATATATTACTAATTGGCCATTCTTGTCTAGAAAATAGAACTAAAAATTAAAAATCGAACCAGTCTAGCTTGCCGGGCGATTACTCCACCACTGTGCTATCTGGTAGTGGACTTCTAAAACATTTTCTGCTGGACTTGAAATATTGTAAATTAATTTATAATTTCCAGTAAAACTAAAAATTTAAAACATTTTCTCAGAAAATTATAAATTTATAAGAATCTTCTTTGCCATGACATTTGTATGTTCTATATTTCAGGTTTGGTACATTTTATGGTAATATAGTTTTTGAATTAAATTCAAAACTATCATTTTTAGTAATTTTACAATCCTTTGGCGACACAAAGGGTTGAGATATCATAAACAAAATTATTTTCTTATTTCGATAAATAAAATTATAAGGGGAGGAGAGTGTTTGATAAAAATAATTTAACATTTTTTTTTTTTTATCTAAAAAATAAGAATTAGTCTAATGTAAAACACAATAATAATATGTTTGCGCAATAAAAAATTTAAATACATTTTTAATTATTATTTACCGATAAGTGTGAGGATGAGATTGATGAGCTCCAACTGGTGTCATATCATATAGTAAACATATGTCTCGTATATGTTTTAAAACTGGAAGTACCCATGAACTATTACTTTTAAGTTCATCTACACATTTATCCAGCCAAGCTTTTTTTTGTGCATCTCGATCCTTGAATATGAACAACATAAGTCTTAATTAAATATAAAATTATATAAAGAAAGAAAAAAAATATTACTTGAGCACAGCTATAATCAAGAATTTTTACATGAGCAGATAAAGCTTGATCTATTATCTCAGTAGATACATCTTCTCCGTGAGCCAAGTTCCAAAATAACATTAAAACCTACATACAATTTAGTTATTAATAATATGTATACATATATTACATATATAGTTTAATTATTACTTTATGAGCCATAACTCCATCTTTATCATCTTCTGCTAGTCGCCTTATTAGTTCCAATAATTTCTCTCTTTGTTTTTTATTTGCATTGGTCCAATTAGCCTAAAATTAGTTATTATTTATATTTAATTCATTCAGTAGGCAAAATATTATTATTATTTTATTACATGAAAACATTCAAATAGGTGGTCTAGTTGTTCAGGTGAGAAATCCCAAGCAAGTTTTGCTAATAAGTCATGAACATTTTTCACAATAGCATCATGTTTTCCAGCTTGAGCAGCCCATATCGCATCCAAATCACTTAATGATAAGGCTTGTTCTTTAATTACGAAACGTATTATTTTTTCTAGTTTTTCTACATACTGAGGCTGATGGAGAGAATCTCTAAGAACTATTTCTAGTACATTATTCTCTTTAATCCATTTCTGTAAAGAGTTTTGACTATGAATTGAAATATTAAAAGTATAAAAATTATTTCATTATATTTTATTTTGGTATTCTGATTATCAAAGAAAAAACAAACAGACATACTTCACACAATGGGTGAACCACTGTTGTAGGTGAAAAATTGGGAAGATAGGATATAAAGAGAATTTTTATGTTAGCAATGATTAATCAATGCTAACAAAAAAAACATTCTGAGTAGAATTCAGTTGTACATATTTTGAAAGGTCAGGTCATTTGCAAAATCAAAAATATTATCAATATTATTGTCAAAATTTAATACTAAGATTTTACATTACATTTATTTTAATTTTTAACCATAAAGTACAGTTTATAATGAACTTTCTGTTAAATTTACACGAATTTCTGGAACCTACTGAATAAAAATTACATAAAAACCTTACAAAATTAAAATGTCTATAAATAACTCAAAAATAGTTAAAAATTTTGAAATTTTGATGACACCTACAAAAAGTAAACATAAGATTCCTGTTAGTTAAAAAATATATGTTCATAAAAATATGAAATTTGAACACAAAAAAAATTCCAAATATCAAATTTCAAGTCTTTATTAATATTTTTTAATTAAGTCACAACAAAAACATAAAATTGAAAAATATTAATTTTGTAAAATTTTCCAGGTTTTTCTCAATTATTATAAAAACCCCTTTGAAAAATCAAAAAATGACCGCCCTAAAGTATCACCTAGATAAAATTTACTTTCGGAAAAGATAGTTAGTAAACTTGAAAATCAGACCAAGATTTTTGGTAGAAAAATTGTTCATAGAAAAAAATAAACATTATTTTGCATTACTGCGGTCTTTGATTATTAAGAATGACTTACAGCCATCTTTTCTGGAGTTAAATATTCTTCATCGTGATCTATGTGCCTATGTGGAGTATATGAGACATTAGATATCACTTTGTTAACTTCATTTAAAGCATTCATTTTGCCATTGAAAGACGATATTTGTAATAATCTATAAAATGCAAAATATTTATACATACAATTAAAATCATAAATACATTTTTATGTAATATATAAATTACCTGAGTAACATTTTAAGCCTAAATATTTCTAATTGTTTAATTAATTCATCTTGTTTTGGTACTTTCATAGCAAGTTGTTTGCAAGCTTTAACTATTGATGAAATGGCATCATTCTTTCCTTCTGTTTTTGTTTCTTTTTTTAATTCGTCATCCGTTAATACATCCAATATACTAGGTATTTTTTCCTTTAAATGCATAATAATATTATAATCACACCCAAATACATTTTGGAAAGCGTACATACCACAATAGGCATAAAATATTTGAGTATTGTAGGTTCAGCCAAAAGTTCGGAACAATTACCGAATGGCTTTATCAGTCCAGAAATAATTGATACAGTTAAAGGTTTATTGGATTCAAAATGCTCAGATAATTTTTTAAAACCACCTAAGACTCCAAATCTGAAAAATGAAATAAAATCAAAAATGCACATCCTATAATATGAACTTTATATAATCCACATACTTATTTAATAGATCAACAAGCCAGCCTCTGGGAGTTCTAGAATCTGCTGGTGCTCTAGCAAATATATCATAATCATTTGAAATATTTTCTGGTAGTATAAAATCAGTATGTTTTGTACAATTAAATAAATGAAATCTGAAATAATAATATTTGGTAAATGTAATTAGTGTTTAAAGAAAATTAATCCAGGATAATTTATTGGTCCCTGGCTTTATATGTATAATTTATTAATTTAAGTTTTACTAACAAGATAATCAAATAATATAAAAGAATATAATTATACATATAAAACGAATCTAGGACGTTTCCCCACAGTGCCTTTTAGCCCCCAGAAAAATCCATCCATATAAAATTATCAAACACACAATTATTTTACCGCTTCTTTTAGTTTTCATTATTTTCATTACTACAACAATTACACGTGCCAGGCACAATATCGCGAATCAAAAATCTATGTATAATTAATAGTTTAGATAATTTTAGGTTGGTTTATCAATCTTTACCCATTAAATTGGGTAATAAATCCATAACATGGTTCGATGATAGTCGATAGATGTTGATATGATGATAGTATATTTTAAGTAAAACCAAAGAATTTATTACCCAAGCTATTATTATGAGTAAAAATATATTTATTGATTCAGGGAGGAAATGTCGTAGGCCGGGGGGACATCTAATACCAGTAAAATTCGTGGAGGGGGTAAAGGCACAGGGGAAACGTCCAAATACCATAAAAAACATTTAATTTTTTTAAATATAAACTAAATTTTAAAAATATAATAGGGTGAAGTAGTAATTGTAAATAAAAATCATATAAAAAATGTTATGCTTTTTTTTTTTTACATTTTTATTTTGATATTGGTTTTAAACACGAAAATAGGCAATTGTAAATATTAATTTATTTAATTTAATATGAGCTTAGCCCAAAGTATAGATAAGTAAGTTAATTATACATGCAAATAGCAAATCAGGAGAAGTGAAATAGAACTAGGTATCTAGATTTAGTAACAAAGAAATATAATTCACTTGACTCTTAAAATGATTTAGAATCATTTTATTTCATATTGCCCAATTACAATTGCATAATATTCAGTATATTCAGTTTTGTTAAAATAACCCCAAAAAAGTTTGCATAATTTTTTTAAGGCACAATTGTAAATATTAAATAAAAGATTAAAAAAATATATTTTTTATGTGAAACCTTATTTTTTAAAGAACCATTAATTAATTTTTAGAACAAAAACAATGAATACAAATATTGGTAATACGAATATTATTTAATTTTCTTTATAAATATTGAATTATCAAATAAAATTACCCCACTTCACCCTAATATAATATAGTTTGAATTATTATTTAAAAAAAGTAATAAATAATAATCATAATAGTGAGATTAATTTAAAAGTTAAATACAAAATTCAATTTTTCCCATACATGAAAAATTAAAACTTTCCTTGTTACTAACTAAAGGTTTTACATTTTTAATAAGAAATTAACTTAGAATATATAGATTATAATTATAGTTAATTGATATGAAATTAAAACAAAAATATGATTCCAACTAAGACACTCTCTTTTTTTAAAAAAAATGATAATTTTCAAATCGAAACGAATGGCAGCCTTAGTTATTACCAACCAAAATTGGTTTATTATTACGAAAATGAAATCAATATATTATAATTGATAAAAAAAAAAAAATTGTCCCAGGACCAATTGACAGTGTAAACAATTATGACGGGGTCAATTATAATATGTATATCACGTTAATTCTGAATTATTTAACCAACCCCATGAAAAAACAGAGTTATTTTTTATTGATCAAAGAAAATAGTAAGAACTCACTTGTTTAAAGGATTGAATACCATTCCAAGTATATCTGTAGATGGAAAGTTATCATCATCAAGTTTGAGGACCAACAATTCTACTAATTTCATACAGTTGCTCATTATACAATGTTGAATATTTGTTTTCCAGCTGTTTACGGCATCATCAGTCAATATTCTCGTAAATGATAATACCAAAGAATCACGGAAAAACTTTTGGCATGATTCATTGTTGATATCCAAACCTTTTTTGCAAAATGCAATTGATACATTTAAAAGTGAAACTAGTTCTTGGTCAGGTAACACTGGTACGATCCATCGTTGGCTATGGATTTTTTCTTCTAGATTAGCTAGTTTGTTAACAGGGAATATAAGTTCTTCGTCTTCATCTTCTTCTTTGAAGGTTTCTTCTTCATTTTCCACATCATTCCTAATAATGTTGTCTGTTATGATATCATTGGTAGCTTGTTCTGTCATTTGAAGAGATTCAACAGCCTGGGGCTGAAGGATGTTGATATTAGACAGAACACTATGAATTTGTGTGTTTTGTTGAGATGCATTCTATAATTAGAAGAAAACCAGAAATAGTTGCATGATATATGAATTTGGGTACAATATAAAAACATTACTCACTTGAACATTAGTCTGATTATCAGCCGAATCTAGTCCGACGGCTTGTCCATGAGTCACAATAGTCATCCTGGAACATAAAAAGTGTTCATTGCACAATATTATATTCTGTTGAGAGTGATCTTAAGTATGAATTAGGAGTACACAAAGTTTTGTAAATATTATATTATGTCATGTTATATATCCAGATAGCGACCAAAACAAATTACTGTTTTATGCGAATGGATATCATTGTCGACAGGGCTGGGGAATGGGGTAAAGGTATAATTTTGTACATTACAGCACACCGTGTTAATCTACAGAATCGACGATGTTTGGCATGAATAAGCACTACAAGAGTGCGAGGACCAAAATGAAAAATAGGTACTCACGGGATAGTGAAAATGTACAAAGTCGGTGAGCTATACACATGCACGGCCGGTGTTTGACCAGCACGACGGGTTTCAGATTATTCACGGCGTTCCGTTTCGGTCGTTAAAACCGATGCACCGGTGAAATGGTGGCAGTGACAAAAGTGGGTTTGCTTGCGCGAGCGTCACTGGCGATGACGATAAACATTGACGTCGGCGGACTCGGTCGGCCAAATGCCGTTGTCATTTAAATAGACGAAATGTCGATTGTGTTTGAAGAAACAGTGCGGCGGGCGTCCGGTGAAAAACTGCAACCTACGCGGCGAACTACGGCCTGTACGATACGACGTTCGGCTGTACGGGATAAAAGTACGATGGACCGGTGGCCGGCGGGTTCGACACGAATGAACCGGCAATTTTCCGGTATATGCGTATGTAAATTTGGATTTATTTTTAAATAATAAAAACTATGCTTAAAAATAGTCAACTGTTTTAATAACGTTTGCGAACTTTGGCGAACGGATGGTAATATTGTTTCGATATCCAAATGAAAATTGTATCTCGGATAGAGCGAGTGAGACAGAGGGATAGGGCGCGAGCGAGAGGGACACGGACGGCTCAATGGTTGCGTACCGGAGGGGGATGTGTCGGTGAGAGGGGATGGAGAATGAGTGAGAGGGTCGGTCCAATAAAAGAGAGAAAATCAAACACAATAACAACTCTACTGTACAGCTGATTTGCGCAAAGACCTTGCATAAAATAGTGATAAAAAACAAAAAAAAAAAACAAAACGTGTACGGACCTCGGGTAACTGCCGAGTGAAACCGAAGAATGAAGTTTGTTCTCTAAGTGAAGTCTTCCTTGTTCTGAAGTCCAAACCTTTGAAATCGCATGCACGTCGTCTATAGAAAATAGATAAATAGTCAATGGACGTGTTCCGAAGTTTCGCGAACGGAATATTTTCACTGAATATGGGCGTGACACGAGAATGAGGGGTAATTTTATGAGGGACCTTACATGTTGTTCTACAAAACATTTGTTCTAATGGACTTTTGTTTCACAAAATACTTTATCCGTGGGAGAAATGTTTTGTGGAACAAAAGTCCATTGGAGTAAATATTTTTTAGAAGAAATAGTCTTCGGAAAGTTGTTTATTGGAATCACAGATATATTATACTATATAGCAGTGGTTCTCAATATTTTTAGGACCGCTACTCTAATTTTCCCCTAAAATTCCAACGCGACTCGCATGGTTTCACTTTTTAAAAAGTAGTTAAGCTAGGCACAGTTAGAAAAATTAAAAAATCTTAAAATATCACCTCAATAAGATTTCTTTTCGGAAAAAATGCTACATTTCAGAGCAAAATTGTTAATAGAAAAGTTGTTCACAGATAAAAATAAAAAAAAAAATAAACATTATTGTAAAACCAATGCATTCCTCGCTCTGCTCAGAATTTTAAAACATATATTTCTTGGAATTTATATGATTTAAAAAAATTTTCGTGACCCCCGGTTTGAGAAACGCTGCTATATACTATATAGATGACGGACTTACTATTTAACCGTGTATGGATTTTTGAAGCCAAGTGAGTTGGGCAATGTTTACAATCCGTTATCAATATTATTATGATAACATAATTACAAATTATCATAAATATAATTTTAATTACACTATAGTATACGTTTAACTTAAAATTTAATATTATATCAATATATTTTAAATTATTATAATTTTGTTGGTTATCACTAAGATTGATAACATCGGCTTGTAAGCATTGCCCAATCTACATTATGACTGTTGGCTTCAAGTATGGGCAGCACCGAGTCAGCTGGCATCTAGTATTTAGTACTTATATATCATCTGTGATTGGAACAAGTGATCAATAATTACAAAATATTTATTCCACAATAAAATTTATCAGTTTTCACAAATAATTGGTTCTGATGTACTTATTTTCTGCAACCATTTTTTTCCAAATGACTTATTTCACAAATTATATTGTGGCACGAAACTTTTTGTAACACATGTTCAATAACCACCATAGTTTAAATATACTTAATATTATGTATAAATATTTTTTTTTCTTTATAATTTTTTATTATTAAAATAAAAACATAAAAGTAATAACGAAAATTACCTACACTCTTAAGCTAAGCTTGTGGTGGCATAGGGAGTTATAGTTCACATGCATGACCAATTAATTTACATACCTAACATCATAAATAATAATTATAAATAAAACAATTAGTATTTTATATTTATAATTAAGTTAAATAATATTAGACTAGTTAATAAAATTATATGAACAATTTAATTCTAAAGTATGAAAAACATACTGTTATCTATTTAATATAGAGTATTTATTATTAAAATATAATAATTTTACTAACATATAAATTATAAATGTTCAAAATTTCAAATTCATAAACTATGTAATAAATTCCTAACTTTTCTATACAACTTATACTAAAACTTATGAATACAGTAAACCTAGTATCAGTGGTGAACAGAAGTATTTTGACAGCACATGGAGTTGACAAAAGTTACCTACCCGTCCACCCTTTTTTTTTTTTTTATTTAAAAAAAACGTTCTTCCTGCACTCCATACTTATACTCATAAAACATTTATTTGAAATATTTTAAATTAAACAGTCGCCCCTTATATATGGCAATATATAAGGGGCCTATGTTGCCACCTATTTAGGTGTATATAGTACACATAATATTTGTATAATGGAAAACAAGTAAATAATTCTCAATAGTCAAGAGGACATTTAATGCTAGTATACCGTTGTCTCAATTATTTTTCAAAACTATTGAACAAAATAATTAATATACATAAACAAAAAGATTGGATACACATTTGAACTGTAATCAACTCTTAAAATAACTTGAAATAATAATTAAGATGTCTACACCAGAGACCCGAGACGCCCTAGATCTATCTCACCTTTATATTTTATTATAATACATTTTAAATAATATAACGTTATTAATCCTCTAAACATTTAAGATTGTATAATAAACAAATACATTATACACATTTTAATGTATCACTTTAAATAAATATGTACTGGTTTTATAAAAATTTTCCATTATAAGCGCACTTCCCTGCGGTACACCACATTATGTAATGACAAAATAAACCATTAGTTGTTCCAACGGACTTACGGGCACCAACCATTAGGGTGCCGCGGCGGTCGTGCAACCCACGGTTCATTTCATAAAATAAATAAAACGCTCAAATATTTATTACGTTAATATTATGTGGAAAAAACCATTTTTTTATGTTTGGGTTTTTTGTTATTTTGGTCGTGCCGCCGCCGCCTGGCGATAACGTTTTATATTTAGCTAGTTATAAATAATAATATGCTGTACTATTTTATTGATAAGACCAAAGTCAGACAAAATACGTTTGGGATTTATTGAAAAATGAAGAAATATAATTTATCTACTGTACAACTCTTTATTTTAAATCATATTTTTAACTATTTAAATTCTATATGGACAAAAATAATGTTATTTTTTATTTATTCAAAAATATAAATTATTATAAATATTTTAAGTTAAAAATAAACTAACGTTTTATTTTTATTTTGCTTTATATTGCCTTCATTATTTTTAAGATTTTGGCAGAGAAGTATTTATAGTTTTGCCATTCTCAGGCATAATTAAGAAAGCTTATTTACACTTTAAAAAGTCATCGCCTATTTGTAGGCATCGAAAAAATAAAAATTTTACCCGCCTCTGGATAATGGCGCCTCATCGCCCCCTCCCTAAATATAAAAGTAAAGTCAATAAACGAGTACTTAATGCTTTGTTGAATAATTTTAGAATTTTGGGCACCCAATACAAATTGGAAAACTCGGTGCCCATGATCCGAACTTGTATTTTAATTGTGAAATTTGCAAAATTTGGATATATATTTATGTATATATATATATGTAATTACTAATTATACATGGTTATTCAGATTTCTTTTATTCAAAATTAGTGATACTGGATTATAAGGCAATTATTTTTCCAGATTTGTACATTATAGGTTTGTACGGTTCAGATTTCGATATCCATAAAATTCTGGATTCAAGATTTGAACATTCCAGATTTTTACAGGTACCCGGTCTATCATATGTATAATATGTTACGGTAAATGTTGTTATATTTGATTTGTTATTATACTTTTTTGTACATGAAATTCGATTGTGTGCTATTAGTTTTTACTAGAGAGTTTTAACTAACTTTCTAATTTTAGCATTAGGGCGCATTAGTTTATTATTGTATCTTAAGATAAGAACATTGTCTATATTTGTCAGGTTATTTTCGACATATTAATTTTCAAGAGAGTTTATAATATGTAAAATATTAATATTTTTAAATTATAGTATCTCGCTTAAAAACTTATATACCTAAAAAAAAAAACCAACATCTAAATACAAACAATATGAATAAACTTTAAGTTTGATTATAGGCTAATACTCTAATTTTTAAAATTAACGGCACACATAGGTTAATATATAAATATAACAACATTAATCGATTTCACATCATTGAAACCGTAACTTATACTACGTATTTGTGAGCACTATATTGAGTAAATCTTCTCTACATATTGTCTGTGAGTTATGTATTATCTATGGTTACCACTGTTATAGATATCCATCACGAATTATGATAGCCGTGATGAAATATCTATAGCCGTGATGGTTAAGGTTATAGAATTGATAGATTGATTAGTAGGAAATATATTATTATAGTCAAAGCAAAAATAAGAACTTAAACTAGCGTAATACGTCTGCATAGGGGAACTTTTAAATGAGAAAATAATTTTTGCAGGAAATTTCAAATTTGAGGGTTTTTAGATTGACTGGCAGGAAAAATGATGATGCTGAAGTTGCATCTTGGGATTTCAATAACATTCAACTGGCAACACTGGACGATTCTCATAACCGATAAGATTATATGAACGACAGCGGCTGAACGAAAATGATTCGGGAGTCCACGATACTAACATAGTAACAGTACTAACGAATTGTTACCCATGACAAAATAGATTTAATATATTTATTTTGTCATGTTATTACCTATTTTATTTTTGTAGAGCTCGAGCACTGTGCAGTCTTCCACATAATTTCTATGAATTCCGCTTCCCTCTGGATACTACTCTGTTAGTTATTACAATATTATTTATCTTTTAAAATATTATTGTCTAATTAATGTGGTTACTGTAATTCCGTTAATGTTGATCGTGCCCAGTTGCTAGTCACTACCTCTCGTCAGTAGTCCTGGCGCCAAGTGTTCAAGGTAAGTGTGAAATAATTTGAATTTTGCCTAATACCATATTTGGATTAAACAGGAGTTAAACCAAATTCATTTTTCTGTGTTATTTATTATTCTGTCACAGAGTTTTGCACCTAATTTTTTATTTTTTCAAAAAAAAAAAAGTACTAAAATTGATTGATATTACTAAGTATATACCTACATTTGGTTTTTTTATCTTATTTTAATATCTGATTTTTACCAAATCATTAGGTGTAGGTACTATTGTACTCAATTAAAATTCTCCAAATTCTCCTGTAAAGAATTATATAGAAAAAAATGTCAGAACTTGATACCATTTCAATTTAATTTATAGAAAACTGATGTAAACACCTTGTTTATTTTTTATTTATTTCTTAACAAATTACCTATATATTTCTGTATACCTAATTGATGGGTACACATTTTAATTTTTTCAAATTATCTAATCTAGTTTTTGAGAAATAACTTTTATTAAAAAAAAACATTTTACTTAATATTTTAATTATCTATCTTTATTAACTTTAAATGCTTATGTTAAATAAGTATTCCTTCTTAAAATGAATTCAAATAATTTAATTAACTAATTAAGAGGTAGTGGAGTTAAAATATATTATGTAATGTAATTTTTAACTTTTAGTTTTTAATTAATAATATGTTGGTACCTACTTATTATTTACATAGAAGGTACCTACTTTTTTTATTTGATTAAATATAATATAAGGGTAAATTATTGTGCTATAATATTTAGTTTTTTTATTTTATTGTATCTAACAAATAATTGCATACAAATAAAACAATTTGATCCATACTAGTTTGGGAACCATTGTAACACGTATATATTTTTGTTATCTACTGATATCTTGCAATCCCCTATATTAAATCATGTCGATATTATCATGAAATATTTTGAAGAGATTGTAACATTTCAAAAATTAATATTTCCATACCTAATCTAAAATGTATGTAGGTACCTACTTGCCCCCTTACATTTAGGTATTTATTTTATTAATAAAGTATTATGAATGCATAATATTTGTAGACTAAACATATTGTTCACTTTGAATTTGTATTAATTTATAAATAATAACAGTAATATTATTATTGAATTACTAGGAGGGTCTGACTAGTATTAATAACTCCACTAGTCAAGCATTTTCAAGTAAAATCTTTTAACCGGCTTATGTAGCTCCTTTTAAATTGTCCATACTTCTATTATTGTTCATATTCGTAACACGTTATTTATTCATATTATATTGAACTTTAATAATTCACGTTTATGTTTTAGGTTATAGATTATTACTGAAATTTCAATGTATCTGTCTAATGGTGTTTGCTGTGGTTTTGTTCTTTGTCGGTCTGGCATATGCGGGCTCAACAAGGTTTCAGGACACCAGTATACACTCTAGAGACTTTTCAAAACCTGCCGTTGACTATTTTCTTTGCCGACACTGTGGTACAGATATTTCACCGGTCCAATCACTTATATCAATTGATAGTCCAGCTGCTTTACAAAGCCAAACATATCAATTATTTGGTTTAAATGATGTCCAAGTCCAAACTGTTAAGAATACATTGAACTTCCAATTTCAAATTATTATATTAAAAAAAACTTTGTGTGTTGGTAAAGGCAATGTGAGTCATAATGTTAAAATGTATTTAGATATATATAATTTTTTTGAAATTGAAGTCTTAATATTTTTAAAATGCTTATGCTCGGTTGCACCAAATTTGTTGTTATTTATTTATAAATTTATTGTTAAATATTTATATAATGATAACTTAATGGTTGATAGATTAAAATTTCAACACGTGTTAAATTTACGAGTAATGCTCAATCATTGTTTTATATTCAATTTATTACTAGAATACTGGTTAACAAATAAACAGTTTCACTGTACCAATGAGTAGAAGTAACGCAAAACATTGATAACACAATTTACCTATACATACATTTTTACACAATGGTAAATAAAGTATACTTGATAAAGTACATTTTTTCAACAAAAAAAATTTAAAACTTGGCTTATGCAACAGAATTTATTTAAACTCCAGATAAATGAGCTTATAAAGATATATATTTGGTGCAACCCGGCATTGGTATAATATTTAATTAGTAGTATTTTAATTAATTTTTTTTATGAATAAAGAAAGACTTCAATTGGTTTTAAAAATATTGACTTAGATTTACAAAATCTTTTTAGATTCACCATTGATTTTTATACTGCCTATTCCTAAATAATATTTAAAAAAAAAAAAAAATTATAATTTTATAAAAAATAAATATATATAACATTACATAATATTATATTTGCATTAGTTACCAAACCAATATATAGGATATGATATAAACCATAGGATTATAATATTTCTACTACCTACTGTATTATAAATATATTTAACAATAAACAAATTTTATTAATTAATGAAATACTTTTATAGATCTGTATAGATTTTTGTTTTACCTACTATTAATTGTTATTAATAATTAAATAAGTATAAAATTATATATATATATATGTTTTATATTATAGTGGCAGTCTGAAGATTCTTGGTATCCTGGATACGTGTGGAAAGTTTGTGTATGTGCTCAATGTGGACGTCATATTGGATGGTATGTATTAAGTGTTTATAGTAACTCAGTTAGTAGACAGATTTGGAATAAGGGGAAGTATGTAAAGTTGAATTGTTTTTATTGATTATTTTTTGATAACCTAATTTAATATCATTAAAATAATTGAATGATAATTTTAATTTTTAAAAAATATGTTAATATAAAATAAACTATCTAAGTATTATTTTAAGATAATATGTTCCTTAATTTAATCAAATTAACAAATCAATGATCATTTATATGACAAATTGTAACTTTTTTTATTTTAATAAATTATTATACTTTAGGATGTTTGAACCTTTGCACTTGGCAACTAATGATAGAATATATCCATCACAAGAAGGTTTTTATGCTGTCATCATCTCGAGTATAATTAATGAATTCTGTAAGTTTAACATTTAATTATGATTTATTATATTTTTATAAAGTTTGTTTGAACAATTATTGACAATTCCACATTGGATATAGACAATATTATAGTTGATAACTTAAGGTCTTCGATTTTTTTTTTTTTTTGATTATGTAAATTATAGTAGTTATAAAATTTTTTTTTCTAAACAATGTGTAATTATATATTCAAATACCAAATGATAACATCTGTCATAAACCACTAAGCAACTGACTAGTGATCATAATCTAAAGATAAATCTATAATATTATTATATTAATCAATAATTTGGTGGGTACTCAATACTCAGCATACGAATATACTATTGATCAAGATTCTTAATATCTAGGTTCTTTAAATAATTCCATCAAATGTCAATAATCTATAGTTGAGAGTAATTTTGCTCTAAGATTAATTTATCCAGTAGAACATTTATACTTCACTTAAATAAATATATAATTAAAACATATTTAACATATTTATGTTGAAGTAATACAGGGTGTCCCATAATGTTCTATGGTTTTTTACTATAGTTCTAATCTAAGAGTACTAATCAGTTTGTTTTTCAACATTTAAATTTTTAAGTGAGATTAAAGCGCTTAAACTGTGATGTTTCACATACTCATGGTAATAATGTGTCAAAAATAGTTCATATTAATTGATTAATGTATCATGGAAATAAAATTAAAGATTGCTTAAGGGAAAACAGCATTCATGAAAAATAGAAACTTACTGTGTTCTACAAACATAAGCTTACGAGTGAGAAAATAGCTAATAAAGTATATGTGTGGAACGTTGCACTATACAGATGTGAATCTTGGATACTGAATAAAGCGGAACAAAAATGTCTTGAAAGTTTCAAGATGTGGTGTTGGAAAAGGATATTGCAAGTGAGGTGGATGAATGAAGAACGAAAAAAAGTATACTAGATGAAATATATGAAACCAGGACGATACTTAATACGAGTGATGCTCACCAATATGTTTTCAATTATCAATATCAATTTGTTCATATCAATATTGATATTGATGTAATTTATGAAACTAAAAATTATATTATAATTTTTTTTTATTTTATTAAAAACTATAGGTCTAATACCTATAGTTACCAGTAAATTTGTAGACAAAAAAAAAGTTTTTATATCATATTATTACATAAAAGAAAATAAAACAAAGTTTGTAAATAATATACAATATTCTTTTAGATTCTGAGTGTAGCAAAGAATGTATTGGTTTTACTATAATGTTTATTTTTTTGTTGTTTTTAATTTTTTTATCCTGTACAAAAATTTGACCTGAAATCTTGCTCAGATATTTATGCGCCGCACCATTTCTGGAAGAAAATGTTGTTCGGATGGTACTATAGGGAGGTTATTTTTTTATTTTCCATGCGGTTTTCATAATATCTGGGAAAAACAAGGATAAAATGTAAGAAAAATGGGAAATTCACAAAAATAATGCTTTTATTATTTGTTATTAATCAATTAAAAATATTCATGGGAACTTGAAATTTGGACAGAAAACTTATATTTGTCTTTTCTAGACGTGGTAAAATTTTCAAAACATTTGGGCCATTTTAAAGCTTTTTATAAACTTTTTAATTTCTCGAGTTTTGTACGTAATTTTTATTCAATAGGTACTTTGTGGTAAAATTGTTAGACTTAATAGAAATGCTTGAACATTTAACAGGAGGTTCATTAAGAGTCTTATTTTGTGGTCAAATAAGAAAATTTGAGTTTAATGTAGTATTTTTATTATAAAGTAATTTTAATATCAAACTTTGACAAAAATTGTTGAGTAAAAAATGATGTGGAACAAATCTAATTTTTAAATTTGTTTTTTTTTTTTGAACATATGTATATTGTTGATTTAATAATGATGGTGAAGTCAGAATTGATCGGACTGACTAAGTTTTGAAATTATAGCTTTTTAAAGTTCTGATATAATGCGGATAGTGTATTTTATTTTAAGTAACTAAATATTGTCTTCTCTAAAGTATGTTTGTCGTAGCTAAATGGTTATACATACCTATTTTCATCCTAGAGTTCGCGTGTTTTAAAAAAAAAGTTATTTGTGTTTTCTTTTTTCCTTTCACCTAAAGAAGGAAAAAAACAAATGCATTTTGGGTATACCTACAGACCTAAGCCATCACTTGCACTATTTTAATCCCAAAGTACCCCTCAATTTGTTGTGCAAACTTTTCTATCAAAAATCTTGTTCCAATTTTTTAAATGTAACTAATTTTCTAAAAGAAAATTTTATCCCGATGGTAATTTGAGAAAAGTCATTTTTTGATTTTCCCAATAAATGGGACAATTTGTGAAGAACTGAGAAAAATGTACAAAATCTTTTGTAAAATTTAGTAAATCTGGTTTATTCGAATGTTAACTCTAGGTAATATAATTAATAATTTTTATTTTGTCTTTAATTCCCTCTTGGAGATGAAACATAGTTTAAAAAATAGTTTTATTTTATAGTTCTAAGTTGTATTATTGTCTTGAATGTTTACTTTATAGTTCATAGTACTGATATTGTTTTACCTGACTTATTTTTGTTATTCCTTGTTATATATATCTACACTATTTACCAAAACAATTTTAACAATTATATATTTATGTAATAATTCTTCACCTACTCTATGCCTATCAGGTGTTTATAAATAAATAAAATATATTAAGATTATTTTTTCTGTAGACAACTTTTCTACTAGCAATTTTGTTTTGATTTACAATGATATCTCTTTTTCTAATAGGAAATCTGATTGGAAAGGTACTTTAGAAAAGTCATTTTTCGATTTTCCTAAGAGTTCCCAGCAAATGTGAAAAACATAGAAAAATCGGTACAATATTAAATAAATATTATTAAAGAAAGTATATAATGTCTATTTAATTATTTTACCATAATATGACATATATATTGTTGACAAAACATCACTATCAACTAAACGGCAATCAGAATCATCATTCTTTTGTTAGCAATGGTTTGTCGTTGTTTACAGGTATTCATAACTTATATCAGTGACTACACCCGATTCCATTATCCTAGAACGTCTTTTTTCTGTTATTTATTTTTTTACATTTTATTTTATTTTATCCCGTTTACAAATCCTGTCATTGAGATAAATGTTTAATATAGGACCCTTATCGATCAAACTATAAAAATATTGTTATTAAATATTAAACAACTCAAAGAATTATTACTTATCGACTATGTGTTAGTGTTTATTGTTTTTGCTATTAATTAACTGTTAAAATAAATAGAAAATAGAAACTCGAATATTGATAACATTGATATCGGTAAAATTTGCTCGATATCGATACCATTATACAATATTGTTGTGCATCACTATTGAATACAATTAGAGACAAAATATAGTATATGATTAGACTTGGCCTAAGACACAAAGATGAGCTTCTACATACTATAATAGAAGGGAAGATAAATGGTAAAAGAAACCGAGGACAGTCAAGAACATCTTTTATCAAAAAGTTAATGTACAATGTAGGACTAATAATAAATTACCAGGAATTGTAGAGTTAGTTGGTACTATAAATAAGTGGAGGAATTATGGGAAACCAACCTTAGGGTTGTATACCAAAGAAGACCAATGTTATTTGCCAACTTAATTTGTTTTAAGAATACTTAAACTAAATTGTTGTTCAACTATTGCTTAGCTATTTAAGTATTTCTTGAATATGTTATCAATATTCTTTAATACATGAAATTGATATTTTGATGTTTGTGAAATATAGTTTACTTAGATTTTTAAACACTAATTCACAATTTTACAGTTATTGAAAATTATTAGTTCCTAACCTCATTACAAAATTGTTAAAATTATTGTTTAGGAACAAAAATATCGAAAAAATTACTTTAGGTGTTCCTTACCTAAGTATCTTTAAAAACTAACAGTGTAACACAACCTAACTTTATCATTATTTAAGGATAAATTTATCATTAAGCAAAGTATAGTTAAGGCGAGTTTAAATATGAATTTGTGAAAATGGGTATTAGTTTCTTAATCAAAGTGTCCAATAGTTACCTAAATAATCGTATTTCTATCTAACTGTTTAAAAAATTATTTTATTATTGTTTGGATATTGAAGAATGTATAAAAATATCAATTATGAGTTACCAGTTCATTGCTAAAATTATAATTTATAATATTTTTTTCACAATCCTACAATATTCTCTTTTTTATTACCTAGTAATTAGTAAGTATGTCAGTTTGATAACTTTGTTTTGTTTTAGATGCTGACTCATTAATTGTAATACCAAAACATTTTTCAACAATAGAAATAATTGCAGATTAAAAATGGCTTCTGATTGTGATTCAAAATCAACCCAATGTTTTTATGAAGTAGAGATTAAAAACAATATAACTATAGTTAAATTGTCTGAGTCATTTATTGATGAAATAACAGAGGACCAGCAAAAAAAGTTAGAGGAATTAGAAGAGGCATTTGCTTATCGATATACAGATGAAGATAAAGATTATGTTGCAATGAAACCATGTAAAACTCCGCCGTTAATTCCTTCTTATAGACCATTTTCCAATCGTAGTTTCAATAACAAATTTAGAGGATTCAAAAGAAGTAGGGATGACGGCTCAAGCAATAAGACACCATATAAAAAAAGTAGATATTATAATGATTATAGAAGATAGGATAAATTATTTATTGTATTTTTTACACTCCATTTACTCCAGTGATTTCTGATGTAAAATATATTGAAAGCCAAAACAAATGTTATATAATTAAATTTAAATTTTCAATTTGATTGATTTAATTTTTTCCTTTTCAATTAAATATTTTAAAGTTTTTTTTTTGTTTTGTTTGATTGTATATTATATTAGAATATAAAATTTATAATATCAATTTAAAATAATAATTTTTTTCTTTTTTTTTTAATACAAACAAATCATACAATTATATAATTTAATTATTGTAAAACATTTCAAGATGCGATAAAACTTGCTGAAAAAAAAACACTTATTACACACTTAAAAATTAATATAATTTTTAATTTAAATGTATAACTGTAATCTATCTCAGAATCCTTTTTGATTTACAATGATTTATTGTTGCACAGATTATATATTATATAAAATATATAAATATATAAATATATAAACTATTTTATTGTGTTTTGGATATTGTTTGTAAATAAGAAAGTCATGTTTTGATTTTCCATGTAGTTATCTTAAAAATTGTGCAAAACCGAGAAAAATGTGATAGTTTACGTGAATAACAGTTTCATTATTATTAATTTTGTTTTTTTGTTGTAATTCTTGTATAAAAATTGTAAAAATCTGTAATTTTCACAATACATTAACTGGCTTTTTTTTAGAAGTTT
The DNA here is from genome assembly GCA_902439185.1 of Cinara cedri. Lineage (NCBI taxonomy): Eukaryota > Metazoa > Arthropoda > Insecta > Hemiptera > Aphididae > Cinara > Cinara cedri. Next base: position 729,700 of record CABPRJ010001901.1, on the reverse strand, counting down.
TCAAAACATTTTGGTGAATTGTTGAGCTATTCATATGTGTTTGACATTTTCAAATTTTTTTTTAGTTTTTATTTATTATCTAAGTATTGTATAAATAAAATTGTTTGAAAAATTTAATATGAGGTTCATTACAAATTGCTCTTAGTGGTTGGTACAAAAAGTGTGAGCGTAATGTCATTTTTTGTTGGTACAAAAAGTGTGAGCGTAATGTCATTTTTTGAATAGTGTTCAAATTTGGTTGAAAATTGTAAGTCATGATTCATGATATTCCAAAATTGAAAAAGTCCTGATTTTCAATACATCTTTGATAACTGTTTTTTGACTGGTTAATGTTTGGACTTTAATGTCACTAAAATAAAAATATAAAAATATTTTTCAGATGGAATTAAACTAAAAAATGTATACCAATCTATAAACCTTTAGCTATAAAATTAAATATATTCTCTGGGCTTATTTAATATCAGTCTACAAGTTTAATTTTATCCATACCATGGTTTGTTTCCAATCAATAGACCAATAAATGTTCACCTAAAACAAAATTGTTTGTCATACTCAGTTCAAGTTTCAAATTCAATGGTGGCGCCAAGAGTGGGCTATGACCCACCCTGAAAACTTGTGGCCCTCCTCTTGTCCCATCATACAATTTAGATTTAAATCAATAGTTTTAAATTTTAATTAGATTTTCAAATTATTGTGGTAAAATAAAATGTAGTCAAATAGTCTTAAAATCATACATGTATTGTGGTTTTCCTAAAGCAAGTGAAAACAGCTCTATGTATGTAGGTATCCCTAACATCACGAGGAGTCCCAGGGAGCTTTTATGGAGCATTTATTATTTGAGTCCAAGAAGGCTATTACGTTAATCTGAATAGTCTATCCCACTGGGCATGGATCCATGGGGGGAGGGTGAGGTAACCCCCATGATTTTTTTAAAAATTATTACTGTTATTATTTTATGACTAACGGAAAATATAAATACTTATAAAAATATATTTTACATAAAATAGAAAAAATTACTTTGTCTCATAATTTCTAAATAAATAATTGGTTATTTTTAAAGATGTTTTAAATTTTCATTTGATTTGGTATCACCGGAAATTGTTCAATCTTTAATAATAAATTATTAATAGTCACAGAATATGTTGGGAAACAGAACACACATTATCTTATGTGTATTTCATAAAACCAATGATTTTATATTTACGTACATATGTCATATTAATATATTATACAACTCATTCATTCATATAGTCATATACTTGTATACCATTTATTTTATGAATTTATAGAAATAATAAAAATAATTAGCCTCCAGTACAGGTTAAATAGAAAAAAGGAGGTAATTTAATTTGATTAACCCTTGGGTGATTTCTGGATTCGTTGCTGTATGCCACAGAACTCCTGCTTGGGATTCCTCAGGAGGTTCTAAGTAGGTACATAATATTGGGCATACTGGATAGCTCCAATCAGGACACCTATAGGATCCTATCTATTATGAAATCATTAATTTTAGAATATTTTAAGATATATTTTTTACCTATTATATTGGGAATGAAGCGTTTCGGCGAAATGTCAATTCGATAATGTCAGTTTCAGTGTGTGAACAATTCGGCGATACGGCAATAATACAATAGTGAAAAAAATAAAATGTAATATAACAGCATACTAGATAAAACTAGCTGCCCGTTTATGTAAACATCAACTTCATGACTTATGAAGGTAATTTACTTTTTTGTTTCAAGTATATTTAGTTAAATCATAAAATATTTGAACATTTTAAGTATACAATTTAATTATAAACCTATTGGAATATTATATTATGCAAGTAGTTGCTTGAAAACGTATATTTTAGATTCGTAGGTATCCATAGAAATTTGACACTGACAAATTTAACTTAAAAATGCTCAGGCCAAATGTCCAAATTCTTTTACATCAATACATCGTTTACAAATATTACAATTACTGAGGGAGCCTTGTCTATTCTTTCACTGTTTAGTGATCAACAATGTTTATAATTATTCATTGTCCATTTATATAACTATTATAATTCGTATAATGGAATGTTATGCTAGGTTGCCTACTTTTGAATAAATTACTAGAAATATTTGTCCAAAAAATAAATAACACTTTTTATAATTACTAATTTGGTATAGTATTTATATTAAGTGTAGGTATATAGTTTCAATACATTTTAATTAACAATAATATGAATAAAAGATAGTTGGATCATATGGTGTAAACTATTTACACCGGTTTCATCCCCTCGAAATAATAAACAAACAGATAAATGATAAGTAATAACAATAATTAAATTGATAACAATAAATATTTAAAATTCAAATTAATTTTAATGCCTGTGATATCGATAATTCAATAAAACTATATACCTAACAAAATTAATACTTATATACTAATACTAATAAGCGGGAAATGGGAAGAACAGGTAATAATTTAAATAATTGATTAATATTTAATTGATATGACCATTGTTAATTTTGTACAATGGTGGAAATCATTGGCGCAAAGCCCAGGGGTGCCCCCAAAATACAAATTAACACCTCCAATTATTTTACATTGCATTCCGTTATACCTACTATAATTAATAATTTATTGGTGTATAAATCTACCGTAGAGTGAACATAATATTTATTGTTATTTTATTTTCAGATTCCATAGAGTAATAATATAATATAACCACAGATTAGATAAAATTAAATTTAGATGTTATTATATGTTATAATGTCTAATATCTTTGATATTACCCTATTATAGAGGTAATGTCGTTTATGCACAGACTTCTATACTAACTATTAACTAATATGGATTATAGATGTATGTTGGTTTATGTAAGATTAAAATGATAAAGATAATGATTACAGTTGATTATTGTCTAAGAATAGAACGAACTATGGTATTATTGACGGCCCTGTAATAGTTTAAGCTTTAAAATAATGGAGAAAAGTAACAAAACTAATGTTAATAATTTATTTTTGTACTTTAAAACTCTACCAAAGCAAATGACAACAATAAACGATGAAAATACGGATGAACCTGACGAGGTAAGTTTTTTTTAACTTTCTTTTACAGCTTTCAAAAGTATGCTTTTAAAATCGTGTTTTGGTTAAATTTTAACCGTGTTGTTAAAGGTTATTGTTTCACTTACCAATGCTAAACTGGCTCATAACAATATTCTTCTAACAATATTTGCTGTAACTCAAACTTTTGTAATTAAATTAATTTTCATATATCAACAGGTCTTTCAAGCAAGAACAGATGTCCCTGTGTATTAGATATGTTGATGAAGATTTAAAAGTAGTATATGAAAGATTCATTGAGTTCATTGATGTTTCTAGTGAAAGAGGATCTGAGAACCTTACAAAAGTAATCATTAATTCAATAAAACAAAATAATCTACATAAAATTCCTTTGATTGTCCAATTGTATGATGGTGCTGGTGTGATGTCAAGATCATTGTCAGGTGTTCAAAACCAGAGTCCAAAAATTATACTCTTAAGCGGTGTATATACACTGTTTAATGTTTAACTTGTTTCACAAGTTAAATCTTGTTGTTTGTAGCACTTGCAATGATATTAAGGTATTTAATGTATATAGTTTTCAATTATAAAATATGCAGTTTTTTGAAGTAAGAGTGCTAAATATTTAATGTTTTTTCTCATTTCTAGGAATCAAGAAACTTTAATGCTTTAGAAGCTATATATGAACATTTTGCTTAGCCAAGTTGTAATACTCAATTAAATGAATTACTGGTTGATACGAACCACTATCTATATCAAGACTCTGTGAAACGTGTTAGTCTTGTTGTTATAAAAATTGTGCAGCAGTATTTAATAATTGTGGTGTAATCGTTAACATTTTGGAAAAGGAAATTGATGAAGGTGCGAATAGAGACACACCTCAAGCTATAGGTAAAATTGTATAATTAGCTTAAGTTATTTAATTTAATTATCATATTTTATATGCCATAGTTAATTTTTGTACTCAGAAACTATACTAGTAAAATATTTGTGATCACTACTGAGTATTAAATTGTAGTTAATGGTAGGTATATGTTAATTATTTTCTTAACAATTCACTTTGTAAAAGATGGTAGTTTTTAAATAATTTTTCATCAGAATGAATAACTTCTAGATTTACAAGTTTTTGTTGAGTTGCTCTTATTTTCTTTTTTTTTTCTTTTGTAGGTTTTTTAAGCGTTTTAAAACAATTGTCATTTGTGTTCAAGTTGTTTATATTTTATGATATTTTACAAGCAATAAATATTCTGATAAAAAAAATACAACTTTAGGCAAAACTACCACTACAATAAATGGTCTAATAAATAAAATCATGTATACTATCCTATAATTGATTCTATTATAAACCATTGAAAAAAAAAGATCTTCTGAAGAAAGTCAACAACTTGCAATGACAGCAGACAGCTTTTTAAATTTAGATTATAAAGAAGCATTACTTTTTATTAACCATTATGAGGTATTTTTCTGATTTACTTATTTGGATAATGATTGCAGTTGATTTATTATTTAATATTAAGCAATTAATTTACATTTTTCAGAACATTTTTTTAATTGATAAAAATCTATTAAGTGCTGAAATGGTTGTCGTTAAAAATTTTGTAAAAACAACTAAACTCACTTTATGCTCACAAGACAAAAAATATCATTGAAAAAGATCTATTTTAATTTGTATACATAATATAAAGTAGCCTTATTTTTGCCTATTTCTTCTGCTTCTGTTTTTTAATTTGTTCGGTAACAATACCTATGTATTACGTCTATACCTAAAGGTGTTACTGTTTGTTACTTTTTCTATTTTTTTCTTCTTTTTACATTACTATCCAAATATCGTAAATAGGTACCTACCTACCAATAATTATTTTGATCTATTGTTATCACTGCTGTACTACATATAATATTATGCACATATTTGTAATTGGGCTTCGTATATTTTAAATCAAATACAATTAAATAGTCACATAATTTATACAGGTTTTTAAGTAGGTATATAAATATAATATACTAATAAAGAAAACAGATTATAGTAGTACCGGTGCTGGAGTAAGGCAAATGGGACACATGTTCAGGGTGACTGGGTCCCGTGTCTGTTTTGATTTCGGCGGCCTGCGGTAAATTATTATACATTTATAATTATTAGTTATATTAAAGCATTATCTAGGGCCCCAGAAAACCCATCTCTGGATTATAGCTTTTACAATATAGTAATATAATATGTATAAATAGTTAGGTATTAGGAGCCAATGGTGTATTTACAATTTTTATTTTTTTTGGATGCATTGAAATAATTCAAATGATATAACCGCACCAAGCCCATTAATATTATAGACGTTCGATTGTGGAAATCTCATTGTTGTCAGGTTTTCTGTTTTCACTGTCATCGATAGAACACGATTTCTGGCCTTGATTTAAATATTTAATCAACCTAGTAAATATAGTAAGACAGAAATTATTCATAATATAGTTAGTTCATTTTTTTGTTGAGAACTGTAAAGTGATTAAGGGTGAGGATATCGGTATATTCGTGCAATATTAGTTCAGGTTAAAGGCGCCCACAGGCAATAGAGACAACCCCTATTTCTATTGGAAATCAAAATAAATTCAAATTAAAAGTCATTGTTTCATTTACATTTGTTTAAATTTACTTTTGCTTTTAAATAATTTATTGAACTCTAATAATTGCAATTTGTTTGCCTCCTTAGTTGTGGTTATTTACCTGCGGGCGTATACCTACCGACTTGAATTTCATTGAGTGAGGGTACATTTATGATAAACATTAATTATTTTAAAGTTATGGAGGATGGGGAGGGGGTTAGGAACAACTCTAATTTTCACAAGTTTTAGACCAATAGGCGGTGGGAAAGGGATATTCTTAGACACACTTTCCAATCTCCAATTCAATTTTTAAATATGTATGAAATTGTTGACAAAGTTTCTAGATTTTTTAAGAAGTTGATATTTAATTTTCAATTTTGAACAGATTTGGATAAAATAATTTTTAAAAGTACTCAATTTACAAGTATTATGAAAAGTATTCAGAATATTTTAGGAATTTCAAGAAAACAAATTTAAGGGCACAGGCTTTAGCGAGGGACATTTTCCATTACCCCCTCTCAAATACGTGTATGACATATTGGTATAAAACATAATATTGGTGCTAAAACGGCTGTACTTCATTTTCCCTATGTTAGAAAACAAGTTAATTTTTCAAAGGAACGAGGAATGGAACGAATCCCTTTAGGTACGAGGAATTGAACGGGTTTCTATGTAAAAGGAACGTTAACCTATGACAATATATCTATTATTATCTACGTACTATGTTCTACATAATATATTATACTATCGCATACGATTTAGTTATTTTATTAATTTGTTTAGCGTTCAAAATATATGACGTTATAAATAACATAAACAAATACAAACGTACGCCGTTTCCAAATAGGGGGAAGCAAATATAATATCTGAAATCGTTTCGAAAACCAAAATTAATTATTGTTTATCTATTTGACAAATTAATAATAAAGATTAATCGAGTAGGTACACAGATCCAAGTATCCAAGTAAGATAACACTATTAACACTACCTACTATATAATTTATATACCTATACAAATTAATATATGTGGGTAGATCGCGTAGGTACGCTACGAATACCAGAATATTATTAAATTAGCATAAAAAGTTGACAATAGATTATATATATAAAAAAGAAAAATACTTACCAAAAAATGAGTATCAGTGGAGCTGTCAGGAAAATGCTAATTAAAAAAAATGCACTGGGAATTGATTCGAGTGTATTGTTATATATAATATTATACAATGGTAAAAATCCACTTTTACTCGTACTTTCTATCAACTGTTTTACCGAATTCATGGCGCCTGTATCGGTACAATAACATTAAAAACATATTAATATAGGTATATTAACAATGTAGTTTTATCGGATAGGTATTGGTTGTTAGTTATTGCAATTGCGTTCAATAATAAATTACCTAATTCTGTGGGTTCCACAAATTTCGAAGCTATAGAACTTGTTATCGCCAGAGAAGCGCCACGGAAGAGTTCTAAGGGTGGCACTGTAATGTTCAATTAAATTATATTCAAATACTTGGAAGTTCTAAAATAATAATAACAAACATATATGTATATATATATATATTTGTATATTATAATGTATAATATGTATACATTATACATATTGTATATATCATACTGCTATTTGTTTATATTATATGCATAACGTATAGGCATAATAAAAACAAGCATAAAATAAATTGCGCAAATAATCCAATGTACAAAATTGTTTATTAATATTATTTAGTAGGTTAGTACCTATAAAATATTATTAAATTCGCGTACATATCATAGTGCATATCATGCGTATCTCGTTGGCCGTCTAATAATTAATTAACGTGATAATATATTATCTTACCTAAATAGACTTGCCATGTTTGGGAAACCAAAAAAAAAGCGATTGCTGCTAGTAAGTCACATATTGATGCAATAATACCAATCGATGCATCGTTAATTCCGACTTTATGACTTAAAATGCTCAATGCAAATATATTACCTATATAATGGGGAACATAAATTATATTTATTAGGATTAAACAATTGTTTAGAAATTTATTTTTCATAGCTAGCCAACTAAATGTAAATGTCTTCTACTGGCTCTACAGTTACTTTAACATTTACCTAAAAATACGACAGCCATTATGTAAGCATTAAAAATGCCGAACTCGATTTCTCCAAATTGAAATTTGTATCTCAGAAATAAATAAATAACCGAAAATTCACCTAAAAATATAGATAATAATGATTATTATTATTTTACTTATAACAATATATAGCAAATTCATATATTTGACATTTTTTTAACTTAGTTATAAATATTTAGTTAATATGCTGTTTAATTTTCAAAAGAATTCTAATAATTTAATTCATTAACTCCCTCAATATTATCATGTAAATAAATATTCGCGGTAAATGATTTGACGCGTGTATCGAACAAGTGAAATCCCGAGTGCCGACAAACAAAATCTAATCCCACTGACCTTCAAACGGTACGCATGTGAGTGGCGCGCACGCCAACAAGACTAGGCACAAAATCGCGGTGTTATGGCCTTGACGTCGTTTGGTCAGCACGCGGTAGCAGTTTCGGAACGTCTCTATCGGGTTGATGGTGCGGACGATGTCCTGGCACAACGTTACCTTGTCTACCGACGTTTGTTTATCGTCAACGTCGGGGGCGGCGACTTCGTTTATAAACGCGTAAGTCAGCACCAGGGCGACGATACCCAAGCCGACGCACAACGCGTACGCGGACACTAAGCCCAAGCGGACGATCACGCACCCGTAGACGAGCATGCCCATTATACAACCGGCGGTCATCACGCCGTTGAGCACGCCGTACTTGATGGTCCTCCATTCTTCAGACGAAGTGTCGGCCACATACGAGTTCACACCGTTGTACAGTACCGGCGGGCCACCCGAGAAGGACAACATAATCACTTGCAGGACGGCCGTCATCGCCGGCGACACGGACCACTCGACGGTGCAGTACATCGACAGCGCGTCCGACGCTATTTGACCGACAATCGGCAACACTATGAGCGGCTTCCGGCGCCGGCCATGTAGGTCGCTCCAAGTGCCCGCGATCATGGCCAGCGCGATGGGAACTAATTGCTGGATCATCGTCTTCCAGGCGTTGATCGACGCCACCACGTGCTGCGCTTCCTTTTCATTGTCGCACTTTGATCCCACCTGCGGGGCGCTTGTCGGGTCGCACGCCTTGTACAATAGTAAGTTAGTGTTCAGACAGCTGGAGATGATCATCACGACGAAGTAGAAAAACAAAGCTGGCTCCACCGAAACTTCTGACAAAAGTGACATCTTCGACCCAATCTACAATACAAGGAAAATATATACACATGTGTAAATAATATTTGTTTAGTGAAACAAAAATCGTATGTTACTTGCAATACTATTAGTATTGCACTAGTTAAAACACGCACTCTAATCATTAGGTATAGATAGAATTTTTATTGTTTAATACAAATTATTGATTGAATTTACGAAATTATTTTATCCGGATGTTGATAACCTTTTTAGTTATCAGACTAATGCAATAATTTCATTTAAGTTTAAAAATCAAAGTTGATATTACGAAAAACAAATTTATCCAACGAATAAAAATAAATTAACTACGCCGAAAAACATAATGCACAGAAAAAAACACTTGTTCTTCTCGAGTTTATTTTCCGTATTCCAATCAATTTTCCAATTGTATCAAATCTATCTACGTAATAAGAACTGACCATGGAATACTACGATGGTCTACTACATATATACAAATTTGAACTGCTTAAAAACTAAACAATTTCATCTAATTTGTGATAAATATATAGGTATTATACCATATAATATATTACAGTGAACAATAGTTCATTGCTTGTATTGCCGAGATAGCTATCGAAAATGGTCGATCTATAAGTGTGCAATAGTCCAGGAGTAGACAAACCACGTGGTACTAGCTTTTAAAATTATAGTTTTCAAAAAGAAAATTCCCAAAGATGTTGATAAATTCCAAGATAATGAGTGTCAAACAAATGATCGCAATGTATAATACGTGTCGACGTGTGCACAGTGAGAGTGCTTACCGAATACAAATTGCGTGAAAAAACTCTCAAAATTAAAATGTCTATAAATAGTTAAAAAATGGCTAAAATGTTATGCAAATTTGATCATGTTTAGAAGAGGTAAATATAATTTTTCTGTCCGAATTCTAAGTCTCCACAAATAACTATGTATTATATCGAATAACCGAATCAAAACAAAATTAGAAAAAAGAGATGATACTGGGGGTGGAAGCAGCCACCGTTGTAGGTGAGAAGTTGGGAAGGTAGGATGCACAAGGTTATTTCATTTGTATATGTAAGCAACGATAAACCATTGCCTGACGAAAGACGATTCCGAGCGCAGTTCGGTAATACATAATTTGAAGTGCCGTAATGTTTTTTGAGAATTTGATTTCAAAACGCTTATTAAAAAAAAAGTCGTCCGACGATTTCGGAAATTTTACCACGTCTAGGAAGGTCCAATATAAGTATTATTACCAAGGTTCAAGTTTCTACGTTTATTTATAACCGAATTACAGCAAAGTACTCAAAAGTTTTGGCAACGATACCGTAAGAAAGTAAATCAAAAAGGCAACAAAAAAGGTGTCTTATAATTTTTCGATTAATAAAACGTCGTCCGTGTTTTTATAAAATAATGAAATCGTGAAATTGTACGTTCTCCTGCGTTTTTTCTCACTTAAGTGCTTTTATTTAAAATATGACCTCCTTAAAGTACAAGCTAGACAACTTGAGCTTTCGAAAAAAGTGCTACACTTACATACATCGGAGCACAAGTTTATTAGGAAAACGTGTCCACAGGCTAGAAAAAAAAACTAAACATCCAGTAGTAAAACCAAAAGCCTTCGCTCGGAATCTAATAATACATTTCGTAAATTTTTCCATTTTTCCTACGTTTATTTCCGGTCTTTTCAAACGATTATGAAAACCGCTTGGAAAATGAAAACGCACCACCCGTGTAAATATATTCCCGTTCAAAAAATGGCGCTAAACTCGAAAATCGGAGCGAGTCATTCGGCAGAAAAGTTGTTCACAGAACGAAAAAATAAACTCGCTCCGCTCGGAATCTAAAACAAAAATTACGGATTCGATTATTGAATGGGGTCCGTGGGTGATACGCATGTTATAATATTATGGTTTTATGCGTTTACGGCACGTAACGGACACCGCTACGCGCAGTGCAAGTAGTACAACTCGCATTGAAACTGTTGTGGATTTTTATAGTTATTGTGAACGGAAGAACCTCGCGTCGGCAACAATGTCGCAGTGAATATAATTCAAACGAAGGAGAGAGGAACAAAAAAAAAAGGCCAAAACGAAACGAATATCGGATGACGACGACGATTCGATGACGCGCGGTCGTCCGGGCAAACGGTCCGAAAACGAGCGGCCGTCGGGCTGGGAATAATTCAAGTTCTCGGCTCTCGTCGTATCGCATCGTTCGTTCGTTCGTTCGTTCGACGAGGCGGCGCGGAATCGAAGACAACCGGCCGATGTCGTCAAATACACGGCAACACTATCGTTCTGCGCCCGAACATAAATATCGTTCTGGACATTATTGAAATCGGACGATAACAACGCGTTTTCACCACTCGCGCGCCGGTTCAACCGCCGCGGCGCGTCGTTCCGCCGGGATTCGGGCGCGCCGCCCGCACGTCGTAATAAACGTTTAACGGGCGAACGCCGATCTCGGGATATTATCGCATTGTTATTACTGTCATCGGCTAGTTGTTGTACAATTGTTCGGTCGACAACACGCCCGTGAATTCAGCACAGCACGCACCGTTCCGGGTTAATAGTAACTGTCCACGGGCGAGCGACGTTCGGACAACCGTTCAACACACGTCCGTCAAACCCGCAAAATCCCTAAACACCTGCCGTCGCGCGGACCGCGAACAATGCAATAATTGAGATTTATTTTTAAAACTACATTCGTTTACAACAGTAATTTCGAACTAAAAAGTTCAAGTATGCGCGCATACCGTCGGGACTCTTTGACGGCGTGAGTTTTCAAAAAAAAAAACCCGGAAACAACAAAAAACTATTTTTCCGTCGGTGATAAACAACGGAATTTAATTAGGGCGCCGCCACAACGCGGGGTTGTCGGTTGCTAATGGCCGCCTCCCCGCTGCATCCAGTCACACCGACGAGTCCGGAGTCTAAACCATGCGGAAACGTGGATGGTCGTGGGGAATCGTGCGGGGTTAGCGTGGGCGACTTTCACGGCGGATCACGGCGCGGACAGAGGTCACAAGAAGTGTAATAAATACAAATCACGCGTTCGTAGTTGTTAAATCAATTTTTATTTCTGAATTTCGTACAGTACACCGGGGTACAACTTTAAATTGAATAAATACGATTAGCAATAAATTATTATAGACAAATATATTAGACAAATAGTCGGACGAGCGAGCGGTTGTCGCGGGCGAACGGGCCCGTCTCGCGTTCACTGCGCCGCGCGGCGTTCAGTACGCGGTGTAGGACGAGTACAGCGGACCGGCGGTTGTGCGGTGCGCCAGCAGCGTTCTCTTCCAGTGCTGCGGCCCGGCGGGCGGCGCGGGCGGCACGTAATACTCGTACGAGAACATCTTTTTGATGTTGCTCATCAGCGATATCATGAGCGCCATTTTGCTGACCAACAGCGCTTTGCCGCCGAGCGTGGACATGAACATAAAACCCATCGGTATCAGTACGGCCGACATTATCATGTACGTGCCGACTATGATCGGGAAGACCTTCCGGTAAGCGTGCCGTCTGCGCCCTGGCAAAAAAAAAAAATAATTAATATATATATATATATATATACGAGGTCTGTAAATAAAGTAATGAGACTGATATCGTAGCTTGTTATATGATAACACTAATGACTTTCCGTTTGAAAAGGTTTGTAGGTAAACATTTAATGTACCTTCAGTACGAATTTAAACTCCGTAGTGTCGCGTGTTGGTCTGTGACAATTATTTTCGTAAACCGATTTTTTTTAGTACGTTCTGAAAATGAGTGACAACAATTTTGAGCAGCGGTGTGCTATCCGATTTTGTTTCAAACTTGGACACAGTGCGTCAGAAACTTTTCAAAAGCTCCAACAAGTATATGGAGAAAGTGTACTTTTAAGGGCTCAGGTTTTTAGGTGGTTTAAGGCATTTTCTGAAGGCAGAGAGGCGATTGAAGATGAACCTCGCAGTGGAAGACCTTCAACTGCAAAAACTGATGAAAACGTCATCAGAGTTCGAGATCTTGTCCGATCCGATCGTCGGTTGACCGTCAGAATGATCGGAGAACAGTTAGGATTGACTCACACCACCGTTCATCACATTTTGACCAATGATTCGTGTGAGACCAAACATCAAAAACACCTGGGTGCTGCATCATGACAATGCGCCTTGTCACACAGCCATTTCAATCAACCAGTTTTTGGCAACCAAAAATATTCCTGTGGCCCCTCAACCCCCTTATTCACCCAACTTGAGCCCTTGTGACTTTTTTCTCTTTCCACGAATAAAGATTCACCTTAAAGGACGACATTTTGGGACACTAGAAAATATTCAATCATCTGTGACCGATGAACTGAAAGCTATTCCAGTAACTGAGTTCCAGAACTGCTATAAACAATGGAAACATCGACTCCAGCGCTGTGTGGATTCTCAGGGTAACTACTTTGAAGGAGACAATGTAAAGTAGTCATTTTAGTTTAATAAAAAAATTTTAAAAAATCAGTCTTATTACTTTATTTACAAACCTCGTATATAAAAAAAGAAGAAAAACACGTCTTCGTTAAGTCGTAATCCGTGAATTTTTTTTTTTTTCAGTCATTACGAAAGCGTTAAAAAGCAATGCGCCCCCTTAAGCAATTGAGCTCCGACCTCGGTTACATTGTATCAGGTACACAGAAATATTATTTCAATATAATGAATAAGCGAATACTCATACTATTTATGAAAACAAACAAAATGTTAGGGGCGTGGGTTGAAAGATGAAATCCACAAAAGGCACGTCTTTGATAATTAACGTCATGCATCCTTCTGACTCAACTCGGGGAGTCTGTAGATGAGTGTTGTGATGCTGAAGGACACCCTACTCCAGCAACAACACGGCGAAATCCGTATTGAAATTTCACCAAACTTTTATCACTTCAATCCGCTTACAAAACAATTATAACTCCCGAGATTAAACTAATTTGTTCCCGAAAGTACCGCTAACAGTGTTCAAAAGTATCGGGAAAAATATAAATGTTACCTTCTGTATTGAGGGAGTTGGAAACGGGCTTACAAAATGTTTTACTCTTTTGTAAAATTCGAAAATTATTTTTTACTTTTCAATGACCACTTTAATGATAACACTTTTCTTTTTCCACTAATCGCGTGTTCTATAACCATTTAAGGAGAAGGGATAGGGCCGTTTTTATGGATGCATGATGTGACGTTTTAAGAGTCTACAATTTAAACCAGTATTAGCGGTGGAAGATCAGAAATATATTTTTTAATGTCCGATTTGAACTTTTTAAGTATTTATTCTGATAAATTGTCTAGTTTAAGATAGTCGATTTTTCGGTTTAAAATTTGGCGCGTCCAAAATACACACAAATATAATGCGGTTATTTCACAGAATTTACAAAAATAATATCTTAGCCGTGGAGGCCTTTAATACTGAAAATTGAAAATCGCCTTTCTAAATAACCTGGAAAACGTGTCTACTAATGTTGAGTAATGTCTGGAGAAAATTCGATTGGTATGGTTTATAATCGTTGCCATAGTATTCGGTATCCACCTACCTATAATCCATCTTGTATACAAATTATACATAATAAACAGTCGGAGGTTGTTTAATTTTAGTTTCTGAGCGGAGCGAGAAATGTATTGGTTTTACAATGATGTTTATTATTTACTTTTTTTTTCTGTGAAAAACAATTATTCTACTAGAAATTTGCTCTGATTTTCAACTATAGCACTGTTTATGAAAGGAAATCTGACTGGGGCGGTACTATAAGGAGGCCATTTTTTAACTTTCCAGGGGTTTTCATAATAAATGGGAAAAACGGGAAAATGTACAATATGTATTGTTTTCAAATCATAAATATTACGGCCTTTCAATAGGTACATGTGTAACCGAAATCCACTCAGAATCGTTTTTCGTTAGCAATGATTAATCGTCGCGTAAAGATAAACAGTTTCCCCTCTGTATACCTTCTCAACTTTTCACCCACAACAGTGGTCCGCCCGTCGTGCAATATATTATATACGTTTGTTTTTAGTGTTAGTTTCGGCAGTACAGTTTACGCCGTTTCAACGGAGTTCAGTGTTTACATTGCAACCCGCTGCTTTTAAATACCTTTAAGTACTTAAGTACAGTAAATTCTTGCGGTATTCTTTGTATAATAATATAATATCGTATTTGCATGGTATAAGTACATTACGGGTGACGCGGATCTTGTAAACGATAATATTTTGTGCCCCTGAGGTGTACCAAATATACCTACCCCGCTACAACGGCTATATAATAAATACAAAATAATGGTAATTTTAAATAGATTACGTAGGTATTGTTTGCGTGTTTGGAATAAATATTATATGTAAATAATTGTGCGTTGGTACATTGAATTCATTTTATGTGTTCGCAGACCGTCTGTAAAACCTTTTCTGTAATTTTAAGAGGACGTATTACCCGCCTCCGCGTGTGCTGTCTCCGTATTACGAATTTGTCTTTAGCGAGACCGATTTCGCGTTGTTGCAGGTTTTAATATTAGAGCGGATCGATATTCTATCAAACTTATAAAGTTAATTGACTTTAACTTCCGTGTTTTTAGGTAGGGTTTTTCGATGTTTTGATTTTTAAGCGAGATGTTAATTTTATCTACTTACGTGAAACGTCACAATTTAAAAATGCTCTTGTCTCGCGTTAAAATTAAAATACCGAGAAATAACCAACGTACAAACACGTACATATTGTTCGTATCTTTAAGTTTAATCGTAATATTACGTTCTCTTAAACGTGATCGCTATTATTTCTTCCCGGCAGTTGTTCGAGGGTACCTATCAGGATATGGGACGCAATTCATTCACACCGATTTAAGTAGTTTGCCGTTTAAATTCGCGTATGTTTGTAATTTAAATTTTTGTTACATGTATTAAATGTACGTAGGATAGCTATAGTGAATAATTAACCGAGAGCAGAGCCTGTAACTTGAATATTTTGCATGTATTAGTTAAGTACTATTAAAATGATATTGCAAACCTTCGACGGTGACGTTATTGTCCGGTGTCCAAAGATCAATTTGTAAGGAATGACTGTCCATAAACGAAACTATTCTATCGATTACGTCGGAAGAACGATTCCTGTATAGAAAAACGATATTAATATTATTAGTACACATGATCGAAATAATTCCGAAATTCACACGCGCGAATATCTCCAGTGTAATAAAGACGCAATGAGACGATATTATTGTATAGTCTCTAGCTGTGGCTGCTGATCATTAGCCTATTTTGTAGGATATTTTGTAAAAAGGGGTTAATGTCAAATTTCAAGAATAAAAATAAACTTTTTTACTGTTATATTGTTATGTAGATACTCTTTTATATCAAAAACATTATTACAATTATTAATATTTTTTTTTTAATAATATTATAAAGGCACCAAAAACAGTACGACGAAAGGCTTTTTTTAACATAAAACGGCGTGATTACGTCATAACGTAGATACCATGAAACTATATTTTTCTTTAAAATTGGACCCCAAATATGACTTATCAGGTTCCTTTTAACGATAAATAATTGAAAAATATAAAATTTTATAATTTTACCGTGTTTACCTGTGAAGATTATAAAAGTATTAAAAGTCGAATAGTTTATTCGACATTTAAAACTAATTATTTTAAACGTCATTTTTGTTTGTTTATGAAATGTTCTAATTGTAAATGAAATTGTCTGTTTTAAACATATGTTTTTTATTTTTTATTAATTTACAATAATTAAAGTAATATTATTTGTAGAAAGTCGAATTTATACTAATGAATAATTATTACAGGTTTTACCTTTATGGCTGCTATACTTTTACTTTATATAAATACTATATAAGTACAAATCATACATGGCCGAATTGTAGATTTCATTCATGTATATCATAGTAATTATATAATGGAACGTGGAACCTTTATTATTTGTACCAACTTTGTTCAGTGTACTATGTTTGTTTTTCAAAATTATATTGACACTATATTACTATTGCCGTAAAGTAAGAGTTATAAAGTATTGTAGTTTTGCTTCAGGGTACTTTGTTAGTGTATATATATATACCGTATGTTATTTTTCTTCTTTAAAAAGCTGCACGAGCAGATATACGAAACCTTCCCCTTAACTTTTGGACTTTGTCCAGGTACCACTTTTTCTATCAGCGAGAGTTAGTTCCTTTGGAATTATATTTTGTTATAAAGTCTATAGTAGTTCGATAATTTACCATTTATTTTCGAATGGGGACACACAATAAGAAAACTATTACTATACTGGGTGTTCATTTTGACATGGGAAACTTCCTTAAAAAAATATCCCGTTGTACTTTAATTCATTCAATAAATTACATTTTTGTTTTTTTTTGCCATGAATAATTCATATGATAATATTATTATACGTCACTATTGTTCGCAAACGGCCGAGTTGCTGAATCTGATTTACAAGACAATATAGGTCGGAAAATAAATTTAATTTAGTTTACGATAAGTTGAATCGTTTCAACAATGTACAATATTCCGGAATCGACGATTTTCACCCCAACGAGCGGCTTAAAATTATAATACCCAAAGACGCTCAGCGAAGTAAAAAAAAAATAAAATTTTTTCATCGAATAATGAAATCCCTTTTTAATATTATAATATTAAATAAATAATATGCAATATAAATATCAAGAAAAGCGTAGAAAATATAGGATACTGTATAATAACTTTATTTAAGAATGGACCTACTCCAATAACTGTTATTTATTATTGAAACGAAAATATAATTATATTTTGCATAACAATTTTACTTGGAAAAGATAAATCGATATTTCGAAATTAATAATCTATTCGGCGAGGTGGTGGGGAGTAGGTAGCTAATCTGAAATCATTAAAATATGTAAATGTATAAAATACATCAGTTTTGTGCAATACATTTTAATAACATTTAAGGAATATGAAATAATCGACATGAAATTTGTTGGAAAATAAAATTATCAGAATTTGATAACATGATTATAGTCAATTTTATATGTTTTATTATGTGTTATACGAAACATTAATGAGTTCAAACACTCTGAAAATTATAGGTTATAGGTTAAGATAACCTATAATTAACTTAAGATAAACTTTTAATTTATACACATTTGTCTATTTGATGTCTTGAACAATGCAGATTGGCACGCATCAAACTGTCATTATGTTAATTACCATCTATAACTCAGTGTCTCAGTTTCAATCTACCTTAAACCCCTTAAGACTCATCCTCATTACATCTGTCACGCAATTTAGGCAATCTGCGGAGCTGTTACAGATAACTGGACCTAGTTGAGAGAACGCTATTATAAATTTATTATTTACTAGCAGTAATATAATTTTTAAAAATAAATCATTCAATAAAAAAAATCGTGTTTATTATGTTATCTATTTTTTTTATATTTATATATATATAGAAACGTTCAAACCGCAGAAATGAGTTTACAGTGGACTTATCGCTTGATTTTATTTTAATGTATACGTATAGAATGCTTTTATTACTGTCCATTCAAGTATACAATGACAGTAATTTTATAGCTGCAAAGAGTAACTTTTATCCGTGGGTTCTGATTTCAGTATTGAGTTACTTGGACCTTTTCTGGTATCCATGGTTAGGTAAATTGAATTTATTAAGTTTACATAAGAGTTCTTTTGATTAAAACTTCATCGAACGGTAGTAATATTTGATTATATCTTATTTATTCGAAAGCGAGACTTTTTATCATTTATTTATTAAAATATATTTTAGTACTGTAATTTTTCCCACGCTTGGAATAAATCCGTATTATTTCTTTTCACGGAAATAATAATTTACTTATCGGGGTAGTTTTAAAAATAAATTTTATTCGATATAAATTTCAGATAACGATAAACCTTACAATTGTGTTATTTAAAAACCTATTGAATTATATTTATTTTTTAAATATGAAAAACTCAAATGATCAAAGCGTTAGTTGATTATAAATAATATAATAATATGCGTTTGATATTTTCATCGTAAAAAAAAGTATATTTGTTTTAAAAACATTATTATTTGTAGGTAGATATTCGTTTTGGAAGCTGAAAAAAATAAAATAAATTTCCATAAAACAAATCCACTTAATGAACTTAACGTGTTTTAAGCGTAACGTAAAATGAAAACGTCAGAGAAAACGAATGGGGACCATTTATTTTACTCTCCCGAATTTGTGGGTTTTTACACGGTAAATAACACTTTCTAAAGGTATGAAATTTAAAAATCAAGTGTCATTATGTATTACATGTTTCACAAATTATACGTCCGTAAAGTAACGAACCGCGGATCGGTACATATTATTGTAAAAACTTGGCCGTTTTATATTAATCAATTAAATTTTGTCATATCGATTACGAATGACATGACGCTGTATAATATAATAGTAGCGAATAGTTCAATATTTTTAATCTCGTATCAATCAACCACAATGCAGTCTTAAAATATAAACAG
This sequence comes from Cinara cedri, assembly GCA_902439185.1. NCBI lineage: Eukaryota > Metazoa > Arthropoda > Insecta > Hemiptera > Aphididae > Cinara > Cinara cedri. The sequence goes on along the minus strand of CABPRJ010001901.1, from coordinate 710,327 downwards.
TAAATAAATAATAAAACAAATCGATAATAAAAATATCACAGTCTAACACAAAAGTACACGCGCTTTCATATAGATTTTCAAAATAAAATTAATAAAAACTAAACAGTTAAAAACCAATGTTAGAAGATAAAAAGAGTTAGGTGGTTAGGAGGTAGACGGGGCATTACCTCTTATGGCATTAGGAGATACAGAGGGCTCCTGCAGGAGTCCCCAATGAGGGAATCCACGAGGAGTCCTGTCAGTCGTCGAATGCACACCGAAAGGATACCTGTTTGGGTGTTCTAAAATGGTGATCTTAAGGTATCCTGTCACTGCCTGAAGTAGAATACGACAGTAATGGGATAGTAGTGGGAATTATATTATTTCGGGAATTTTGTCAGGAATTTTTCAGGGATTTTGTGTGGGTATGTTCAAAGAAGTAAAACTCAAAAAGAGTCCCACATAGAACAGTTATTAACTATCCGACAGGAATCTCAGTGCTATAAGGGACTGTATATATCGTACCTACTGTATACCTACGCGTACGCAATTTAAGACGAAAAGTAAAGGGGAATAAATTACGTAGAAAAAAATTATAAAAAAAAATAAAAAAATTGACATTACCCCTTCTTGGTACCCGGGACCAATGATATAACCGCGGATAAGAACCACATAATATTATTGTATTGAAAACACCGGTCAATTCGGGTCCCGCGTATAAAACAAATTTTCATTGATAATACTTACGTTGGATGGGTCGTTCTGGCGGCTGTCCGGACCAAACGCACGCCTCCGGCTATCCGCAAGTCGTCGGCGTCTTCCAACAGTTTGAACGTCCTGTCCACGTTTTGGGCCACGCAGTTTGGCCATCCGGCCGACCGGCAACTGTTCACCGTGGCCTGGAACCATTCCGCCGCATACGGTCGGCCGGCCGAAGCTGTTGTCGTTGTTGTCGTCATCGCCGCGACCGCCATCAACGACAACACCGTTGTTCCTCGTAGCCCGTCCATGGTCCGTGTACGGTCACCGTGACTCCGGTCGGCCGTTTTTAAACGCGTTCACTGTCCCATAATCTTCCGCGCGAAAACGGAATTGACAATTCGTTGATCACTATACGTGACCGTCCGACCCGCAGCGCACCGGATATTTCCGATTGGTACCTACGACGCATTCGGGTAAACGAGTTTCCGGTTCGATTGCAGGCGGGTTTATCGGACCGAAGAAAATTGTATGTTCGCGGACACTGCAAACGCCGCTGACCCGACTACGCATCAACACAATACTGTCGTCGATTCGCCAGATCGGAATACGCGTGTGACGTTATTATAACAATAAATAATGTGTTACGTAGGACACAAAACGGATTGAAATTTCCCAAGAGATGACCAGTTCGGAAAATTCTTTTACAAAACTGGTCAAAATGTCCTCCGAAATGTTTTTACCCCGTACAGCTTATGATGAACCTACATTGTACCAGAATTTTTACGAAGCCAAAATAGTTATAAATATATAAAGTATATAATAAACAATTAAAAATATTAACAATATTATTTTGTAGGCTTAAGTTTGTTAGCTAGTGCTTGTATAATGTATATATTGAAATCTGGATATTACACCAACTTCTTATAATATTTTCGTTATCAGTTTGAACACCATTTAATATATCAAGGAAATTGTAAAATATTTGAGCGTGGTGAATAAAATTGAGAATCAAACTTAGAATGAAAAGATTCACATGAATTGGTTTTCTTTTTCATTTTTTATTTTTCGACCGAAGCGTTCAATAATCAAAACTATTGATATATGAATTTGGCGAACTGTGATTACTGTATTGTACGATATCGAATCCAATTAATTTTAAGTACTCGATAACCTGGTGTACACATATCTAATATGGTTAAATCGTGACCGTTGAATGCTTTATTGGCTGAACGATTAGATATTTTTAGTAGCAGTTCGGCATTTTGTTGCTAAAAATATAAATTTCGCATATAGGTACATTTTCTATTTTGAGATACACTTATTAAACATATTATTATAAGCCAATTCAATATTATGTTTCTTGGGAGCAATGGTCGATGAAGTACTTACCTGATATTGGGAGCCTGCAATTCAATGGTTATCAGTTATCTATATATCTATACTACTATATAAAATGTGGTCGCATTTTTTTGTTCGGGATAAACTCCGAAACTACTTATTCAATCGTCGTGCAATTTTTTTTAAATTAAAGAGAACATCGCAGAGAAGGTTTAAGGCAAAAATTAGTCCGATTAAGTTAATAAATAATTAGTTATTATTAATTAAAATAAACGTGTTAATTGTATACCTATATATATATATATATATATATATATTATTGTACATATTGTGCGGGCCACAGGTTTCCTGCTACCTGCTACCTGACCTTTTTGTTCGTCAAATTGTATTGCGTTTGATATCGGCGGTGTTCCGAGAAGTTTATCACACGTACACCAACGACATGTATATCCAATATTCATACATATACATACATATACATTTACCACTACATACAAAATAATTTTTTTTAAACATTATGAAGAATCCGCGGTGGTGACGCTAAATTTATATGGCTACATTACCACGAAGACGTGACTAAAAGTGGTCTAAAATAAAAATAATTATTTAACATCCAGAAAATAAATAGCAAATTAATATCTGAGAAATCTTGCAATAGCGAAGCATTGCCGGGTCAGCTAGTAACTTATAACTATAAAAAGACGTCCTAAGAAAATGGGGACGGGTGCAGCTAGTGTATAGGTAATCTAATGCATACCTGTAAGCAACGATATACCATAGCTAATGAAAAACCGATTCTGAGCGGAGTTCAGGTGATAGTGATGCTTTGTCAACAATATATACGTCATATTATGGTAAAATAATTAAATAGGCACTATGTATTATCATTAATAATATCTGTTTAATGTACCGATTTTCCCGTTTTTCTTACGTTTTTTCGGTTTTTTAATATTAAAACTGAATCCTTAAAACCTTAAAACCTTAAATCCTTTGGTACCTCTCCAGTCGAATTTCCTTTTAAAAACATTGCTATCATTATAAATTGGAGCAAAACTGCTGGTAGAAAAGTTGTTCACAGAAAAAAGAAGGCCGTTATATATTTTAACTAATACCTAAATTTCTTATATTTTCCCGTTTTTTTCGATTTTTCAAATTTGATGAGAAAACTCCTAAGAAAATCGAAAAATTACCTTTTTTAAGTACCTCTTCACACCGATTTCCTTTCAGGAAAAGTGCTACAAATAAAAATCGGAGCAAGATCTCTGGTAGAAAAGTTGTCCACAGAACGAAAAAAAAATCATTTTTATAAAACCATAAACTTTTTCGCTCCATTCAGAATCAAAAAAACGAACAAATAATAAAGTGTTACGGAACTGTGTGGTACTCACAATAATACACGGAGACTGGCTAACGCAATCTGTACTTGTATTTATTAATCAAAAATACACAGTTTTAAGGCTATTCCGGCTGATATTTTTGAAATATACAATTTTTGTAATGCAATCCGGATATTACGTTAAACAATTAACACGTGGCGCTAATACTCACACGTGAAACAATAAAGAATGAAAAGCTAAAAAAAAAAAACTACGAATAACGATAATAATAATATTAACAGACTTTGATAGATATTGATGAAAATAAACGCAGTTCATGATTTTTACCGTCGAATTTAACTGTGCTACTGATAAAACATAAATCATAAATAATGTAAAAAAAAATAACAAAATCAACATAAATATAAGTAGGTAGATAGGAAGAATACATAAATAATTAGTTGAGTGATGAAAACTAACACGTGTTGGGCGATAATAATATAATATAATATCTATAATACCTTTATTAATCTGTACGTCATTGCGGCGGCAGGTTACATTTTTATGGGTCTTAAACCTTAACTAATCATAGTTTGTATACGTATTTACGTATTAACATGCATAAACAAATTAAACGCGATTATTAAATTTGGATTAATTATCCAATTTTAGATTCCGAGTGTAGCGAGAGAGCTTTTACAATGCTGTTTAGTTTTGATTTTTTTTCTTCTTCTTTGTTCTAGTCTGTGTACACGTTTTTTCCTAGTAAACTTGCTTCGATTTTTATTGTAGGATTTTAATTTTGATTTTTATTAGATTTTATGTCGTAATTTATAACGTAAAAGAGAAGCGTCAGGTATTTTAAGGTGTGATTTAAGATGGTTTGGACTTATCATGAGGATAGAAGAATCAGAAGCAGTACGAATAGTTATGAAAATAGATGTGGGAGGAAAGAAAGAAAGAAAAAACTGAAAAAGTAGTGGTTGGGTGCGATTGAGGTGATGATATGAGGACATTCAAGCAGCCCTACCTGATCATAACCATATAGCATAATATTTATTAGGTAGTCATAACATTGATTATAACTTCTATAGAAGTATAATCAATGGTAAAATATTATCAAACTCGAATTAAGATGATTTTGGGTCTGGGGCCAAATAATTTTGGTGGCCCATAAACATAACAAAAATGACTCATAAATAAATATATTTCAGAGATCGTCGTACATTTGCAATCGACGGTATTCCCTTTTCGTCTCATCCTGTTAAATATATACGATATTATGATAGTATAAATAATAATAATACATCCATTGTCCGTAATATATTATAGGAAAGGAACTGCCCGCCAAATCCCCAGGGGCCTAAAATATTACGATATCCAGGGACCTGGGGCCACAGCCTCTTCTGGCCCCCCCCCTCTTAATCCGGACCTGAATATTGTCATTAGAAATATAATCCGTATTACGTTTGTCTATCGTCGTCTGTATCGATTGTCGAATTCGAAAATAATTCCATACGTTTGCTAACGCCCACGATTATCGCCGCGGCCAAGTAAGAACCGAAACTTCACGAATATCATTCGCTACTTACGCGCCGTTATTTCCATGATCGGAAAATGTCCCGTTCGTCGCGAACGGGCGATTATTCAATACCGTTTTGCTACCACCGTTGAAAATCCGGGTATACTCCAGTGGAGGCAAATGCTCTTCCTTTGGATTTTCATTCACACCCCTAACAAATACAACCGTCAACAAACACCCGTTACATTTTTCATAAAAATGACCAGGGATCTCACGGATCGAGACGCATGCCGTGCGAATGGCCGACGTGGTAGTGATAGGTGCTCGTTCCGGGCGACCGTCGGTCTCTGTCGATGAAAAACCGGTGCTGATTGTAGTATACAGACCCGACGATGCACTAGGAGAGGATCAATAGAGAGGTTTAGGCGCGTCTAGAAACGCGGGCTGTGGGATTGTGCAGACACGCGATTTGGGATCCCGGCCTAACGTCCCGGGTTCGGGCGTTCGGTGTAATGGCCACTGTATAGAATAATAGAACGGACAAGCGGACGAAGCGGCGCTCGCAGGCCGCGTCTCAACGGCGAAGCAACAGTTAAGCTGCACTTGATCGGGCTGACATGCGCACGAGCCCGTCGCCCGTGCAGCAGGTACCAACGGGAAACACGGGGCATTGGCCGCCACAAAGGGTGTGCATAACATAAATACCTGTTATGTTGGCTGTACTGTTTGTTTTTGCGTTGAAAATGTTTCTTTGTTGTCGGCCTCCGTGTAATTGTTTAGGGTTATTTTCGGTACGCGCTGTTAAATTTTCGTCGGCTACCGGTTCGAGCGTTTTCGTGTGCGCGTTTAATGATGTTACATTATTATTTGGCGGGTTTATTCGTTTTCTATTGAGAGTTAATGAGAGTTCGTTTTATTTTTGTTTTTTTGGATTACACGAGAAGTGACGTCGCACCGATAATCGTCCGACAAAAGAAATGACGGCGGCGCGGTAGTCGGTAGTCGAATGGCATCATCAGTGGGTACGTATCTATTTCGACGTTAATTAACATTACTAAGAAACGTGGCCGCTGATGCCCACGACGTTTACGTTTTATTAAAATTATAAGCTACGGACACGATGTAAAATTATTTTACGCCGTCTTCGCGATAGGTGTTATTATTATCTTTCATTTTACAGCCGTTTCTCGTCGTATTATTTTCACTCAAGCCCGGATTTAGACGTTCAGGGGCCCAGGGGCCAATACATAGTTGTGGGTCACCACCAATGAAAACAGCTTTTTAAAACAATACAAATGTATAATAAAACAAATGTAAACCTTTTTAATTAAGTATAATACAAATATTAAAACCATATTATTTTTTTATTACAATACATACAAATAAAATAAAATTAAGTACGTATTTTATGTAAAAGTCTTTTTCTTGTTTTTTGTGCGGCAAATGCTTCTAAGGTTTTATCAAAGTTTATATTTTGTAGAATGTCATTTTCTGTGAACAATATCATTAGTGATGACATCTTGAGTCTGTGAAGATCTATTTTTATTTTTAATTCTGGGCAACTTCGCAAATGCTCTCTCTGTGGTACAATAATTAGCAACAACTAACCGTGCAGTTTAGCTTGCAGACAGCAGACTGTTTTAATCTGTAGGTATCTGAGTTCTGAGTAAATACGATTGTCACATATTCACTTAAGCTTATTTTCCCAATAATTCTATTTTAAATACAGCGATAACAAAATAAATCCTTATTCCCTACACACACAAACCTGGCCATGTGCCCCCACTTTCCATGCCCGTGGTATTAAACACGGTAGGGGCGGGTTGTTGTGGCAGGCCTGTTAGTTCAAACAAGAAAAAATAATAAATGAAAATATTCTTGTGCGCCATACAAAGCACAAATTACCACTCAATGTGATTTTAAGCCGAGAAGACTGTGGGCCCTTTGCACACGTGGGCCCCGGGTACGTTGCCCCCTCCCCCTTTAATCCGGGCTTGTTTTTACTTGTGCACCCGGTGACTTACACTTGGTTTTGTTTATAAGGTGCGAGTCGCGTAAAAATAACCTGCGATTTGTACGTATGAATTTCACCGTGATGTTTCGGGAGAAGGGTGTTTTTTTTTTTTTGTATCTACCCCTGCAGGCCTTCTATATGAAGCCAGAAGATAAAATTTCGTATATTATGAAATATACACGGCGTGAGTATCGAAAGATGTGTCCCGATGATATTACTTTATCTACTATTCGGTGAAACTTTTTTCGTTTGAATGGTCATAGAATAATCATGTCTAGAGTCATAAAATCATGACCACGGTAGTGGTATACTATACGACCACGGTAACGGTATGCTGTACGGCCGTGGTCATTGGTGATTGAAATACCAAGGTGCATAATACTATAAAATAATGGAAGTACATAATATATCCATGGAAAAATGACGGACATCGCTGTGATAAAATGACACTGAATTATTATTAAAAATTAAAATTTGTCTTCTTTTTATTTTCAGTGTTGCTCCGAGTTCGTTTTACTTTTTTTTTTTTCTATGTTTATGATAAATCAATCGTGCGCCTTCGTTATTGGTTCGTCAACAAGAATTCCAAGTGCAAAGTATACGGCGGTACCCGCGATAATGGCGGCCGTGGTGTCAAAGTCGAAACGGTGAGTACCTAAGCATTTTCTTGCACGTCATTATTTTTATTTTTTTTTTTTTACATTATCTCGGAAAAGGGAACTTTTCAAAAATACAACTATAACACCACTTGTGTACAATATTTATTTATTTTTCCCATTCGATTGTAAAGTACCTATTTTAATTTTATTTCGGTTCGTAGCCGTGAAATATCATTATAGCGTTTCATAAAACCCAATCACGCAATTTAAAACTTCGATGGTAATATAATATTGCGTTAAATTCCATTGAAGGTGTAGCACTTTAGGCGGGCACCTATTCGAGTAGAGAGGTCATTGAGATTTCTATCGACGACATTGTTATTTTTTTATCGCGGAATTATGTAATATTATCGTTATCGTTGTACAAACCGTATACAAACACGGTTATACGAAATACGTATCGATTTTGAACCATAGCTATCGTTAAATTTGACGTCATAAATTTTCGGCAAGCACAGTGTATTATTATGTTAACAGCATCGTGCACAAGTTGTAAAGTGACCAAAAATAATATTGTAATCAGAGCCCGCTGATTCTGTAACAATATTGATAATAAACGAGCTAATAAATTATCATAGGCTACCAATGAAAATAGTAGAACCTGCTTGGATTCGTTTGTTTTGCGCATCAGGAATTAAAAATATTATACAATTATCCATGTCTCATATTTGAAGAATTTTAGATTTTTAGTGTTGATTTTTTTTGTTATTATAATTGTGGTTTATTTTGTGTTTTGCGTAAATCTTGTTTTAAGTTGATTGAAAAAAGTACAATGATGTGTATTTTAAATAATAAACCATATATTTGCTTTTTCTAGACGTGGTATAATTTTAAAAACATTTGAGCAGTTTTTGAGCTATGTAGGTCTAGGCATTTTAATTTTGCGAGTTTTCTACGTAATTTTTATTTGGTAGGCATTGCAATGTTATGATCACACAACGTGTGGATAAAATTGTTAGACTAAACAGAATTGCTTAAAAACTTGACAGTAGAATCATTATAAGTCGTACTTAGTGGTAAAAAAAAAAAACAAAATTGAGAGTAATGTAGTATTTTTTAAATTTTCGTATAAGAGTTTTAAAAACAAATTTTGATGAAAATTGTGAGGCCCGGAGTCCACCAAAGTAACGTGACGAGTGATTTAGCAAGTGACATGTCATACTAGTTATTTGTCATTACATACATACAAAAATCATTCATGTCCGTACACTGATCAAACCTGTCAGATCATGTATCAGTTTTGTATAACTTCTGAAATTTTGTTGATGACAAAAGTACTGCATGTTCTACTTTTGTCACTTGTTATATCACGAGTCACGTTACTTTGGTGGACGCCGGGCCTAAATATTACGGCCTTTCAAAATACGTACAACCAAACTTCGTTCCGAATCGCTATTCTCTAGTAATGGTTTACCGTTGGTTACAGCCTTACAGGTATTTTTTTTTTTTTAATGTTTATTATTATTATATATAAATTCTGTAATGATATTTCTGATGAGCGTATGAGCGTTCAGATATATTAAAAATGACATGAGAGAGTGAGGAGAGAAGCTACCTAGCAGTAACACTGAGACGCGATTGTTAGATTATGGTACTTGTGTAGGATTTTTTTTTTATATCTAATGAGCCAAATCACGAAACCAACGTCTCTTAAGCCTTCTTAGCGGGTTTCCGGGAATGTTGGTTGAGTTTAGAGAAAGGATAAGAGGATTTGTGTTGTTCATGAGGTGTCAGCGAAAACGCTTATAGTACGATGTGGCCACTTTGGCGGCAGTCTGTATATTAAGATCGGAGTGCAGAGTGTGATTCGAATCGTAGAAGGGCGCATTAGTTATTATTCGGAGGGATATGGATTGGAAAATCTGAATTGTGTAAATGTTAGATTTTATAGCCGCTCCATATAATTGGACACCATAGGCTCAGATGGGCTTGAGGAGAGTTTTGTATAGCAGCAATTTAGGTTACAAGTATAAATTAAATAACTTTATGCATCCCACATTCCCAATTACCTAGTCACAACGGTGGCCGCACCCGTCACCAGCATCAGCTATTTTTTTTTTTTAATACTATGTGTTAATTAATACGTTTAAACGGTTTTTTCGAGAAATTAACTTTTAAAAATACTAATATCTATATTTACCTCTACCATCCATAATATAACATTAGCCAATTATAAATAAATCGCTGTACGAAAATTTTCAAATGGTATATGTTTCGCGTAAAAATGTGTTTATTGAAACGCACGTATTATTGAACTTTAGACGGAAAACTTATATTTACCGTTTTTAGACGTGGTGGCATTTTCAAAACATTTTGCCATTTTTTAAGTTATTCATAGATAAATTAATTTTGCGCGTTTTTTTATACAATTTTTACTTGTTAGATACTCGGCGGGTAAAATTGTTTGACATTTTAACATGCGGTTCATTATAAATAGTACTTGGTGGAGGTTAAATAAAAATAGTTGAATTTAATGTAGAGTTTTTTTTTATAAGAATTAATATCAAATTTCGACGAAAATCGTAAATATTATGGCCTTTTAAAATATGTATAATTCAATAATTGAACTTCGCTCTGAATCGTTTTTTCGTTAGCAATGGTTTATCGTTGTTTACAAATATAAACTAAATGACTTTATGTATCCTACATTCCTATTTCTCATTTAAAACAGTGGCACACCCGTCCCCAGTATCAGCTTTTTTTTTAAAATTTCGAATGTTGTATAAATTCCCGTGTTATGTTTATATTTGTTTTACATTTTAAATTAAAATATTTTTATTTATATTGGTGTTAAATTATTTCGCATTTTTACTGATCAAAAATAACACTGTCCACAATATTCTTTCTTCAGCTCTATACACTATTTAAGCCTAATGCTAAAATCATACACATTTTTCATTTGTCTCTTACTATAATGCCAACTCTTTGTAATTTCTTAAGCTTTCCAAATTTACCTTAGCTTTGTTCAGCCACGATTATTTAGGTCTTCCTAAAGTCTTTTTCCTGGAGGTTTCCAATTAAGGGTATATTTTTCTCTCGAGTTTGATTTACATGGCTTGACTAGCTGAGTACTCGACCAACTAAATAATAATAACATAGTTAGTGGGTTCAGGGGCGTAATTACGGGGGGGGGATATCGGGGATAGATTTCCCCCATGAGGCGTATTTATGTAGTTTATTGTTATTTTATACAAATGTACCAATGTTTTATAATATGATTTATATTTAAAGTGAAGTATTGGTTAATATTTTTATCTGTGTAAAACTTTGTTGAGAAAAAAATTATAGTACAGAAAAATATATTAGGAATAATGACGGTTCTCATAATATAATACTTGCCTTCTTTTATGTGAAGACAGTTGAAAAAGACATGCACTTTATAGATTTTTTTTTGTGGCAATATAAGGAAAATAAAATTAAGGAGGAATGGATGGTGGATTTAATAGTAGATCGATCGGAAAATGTCGATGGGATATCAATTAAAGTACAGTATTTTGTTTAATTTGTTCCAAAAAATACACTTTTATATGACGTATTTATGTAGTTTATTGTTATTTTATACAAATTGGAAGTTCAAATGTCAATTTTCAAAACTATTATGAAGTTTTAAATATTTATATGTTTAATTGTATTGGTATGTACCAAAATATTCATAGTTTATATTAGATAAACAAAATTATTAATAGTTTAGTAGTTTAATAGTTTCAAAATAAATGGTAAATTTTACTGAAAGCTTTACTACTACTACTACTTTACTTTACTACTACTACTTACTAATATTACGCGTTCGAACGTGATTTGAACGTTGCGATTTTGAAAACGTAGACGTGCCATTTAATATACAATTTCCGTGCCATGGTGATGAGTTATTAAATGTTTGTAAGGAGGGGGGGTTGTGTGGGGCTAATCTCCTACGAAATTGCCATGACTATTCATATCCCTCCCCTTAAAACATTCTCAATTATGCTACTGCGTGGACTAGTGGCATCACATGGTTACCTATGGGTTATGGTGTATGACAATTAGTAAACTAATTCCTTAGAAATAGTTCGGTATTCTTATTATTTTATTAGTTAATAATTATTAATTTGAAACTGAAATGAAGTCATGATAAAAAAATAATTTGTAAATATCGCGGATTACTTTAGTAGAACAGCAAACTAAAGGGAGGGGGGAATGGGCCTGATCATGTTTCTGAGTACTACGAAAGTGCGATGTTTTGAGAAAAACATCAAATTACCTCGCAGTATTTTAATTAACAATCATTAAAATATGATATTATTATTGTGAAACTTGCATTACATTTTTGGAAAATTCGCGATTACCTGTAAATTTATCAGAAAATAGATCAACAATCAAGGAAGATAATATATAAACTCAAAATACCTAGCTAGACAATTTAAATATCATACTATATTATAATAATAATATTATCATATTATTACTGTTTTAAATTTTATCATTTGATGAATAACACAAAAAAAACTTTGGATTTTTTCGAGAATCGGTTTTGGTCACGAAATTGTTACTTTTTGAGAAACAGTTATTGGTTAATTGGTTTTATTGGTAATTGGTTAGTTCTTATTTCAGAGTACCTTATTTATTCGGTTACCGGTAACCAGTTATCGCTAATAAATTTTTATAAATGAAAACTGTGTTGGTTTTTAGTCTTAAATTATTGGTACCAATTTTAAAATACTAATTTCAAGCGCCAAACAAAACCAAATAGAAAGAGAATATAAGACCCAAAAACCTCGAAATTTCAAATGGCTATAAATAGTTCAAAAATTTAAAAATTGTACCACTTCTTGAAAGTTTTTTTAACTTTGTAAATCTTTATCTATTTATATTATTTATGTATAATAGTCTAGGGTTTAATTTAATAATTATTTAAGTGCGTACTTAACAAATAAAAAAAAAACAGAATTTAATTTTGTATGATGTTGTAGTTAAATTATTGTTTAACGCCATTATGGTTAAATAACGTGCTTTTAAAATAACAAAATTCTCTGTCGTTTAATAAATATAAAATATAAAATAAATACATTATTTTTTCTAATTAAATTTAAGTACGCTGGTTTGAAATTATTATAAAGTATATAATCACAGTAGACATAATTATTTATGTAAATTATAATACATTTAAATAAATAAAATAGAATGGAATAGTTATTTCAGAATATTACTAACAAAAATCTCTCTCTATATATATATGTATAATTCTTGTTTAAGTTAGTTACGAACACGCTTTGAAAGAATAATTTTGTTTTTTTTATGAAATATTCCATAAAAGATTTATTTCGATTTTATTATATTTTTGAATTAAACAGCGTCATTATTGTATACATAATATATATATATATATATGAATATCTTTATTTAATATTAGATCTTAGCGTATGAAAAAAATATACGAAAATAAAGAATATTTTCATATCTTCTAATGCAAATCATTATAACAATATAATGCATATGACAGATGAAGGTGATTCTGTTATCTTGATTTCCATTATTATGATCAATATATTAAGGTGCATTATTCTGGCACCCGTACTTTAAAACCAAAATACATTGAATAATGTCAAAAACGTCAGAACAATTTATTTTTTTTCGAATTTGAGTGTTGAAAATAGATTAGGGGAAATTAAAAATTATTAATACTCGTGTATTCTAACGTCCAAAGAATACAGATAAACATTTGGAAATAATGTTAAAATTAAGTCAAAAAAACTAAAAAAAAAAAAAAACAGAAATCAAATTTACTTAAAATCGCCGGGTCATGATAAAATAATCACCATGTAAGTGCTATTTTTACTTATTTTTTGATATAAATTTAGTAAGTAATAATATAATATTAAGTGAACCATGAATTCGTGTGAAAGGTGCATACATTTTCCCAACAGGATAATATGATAAATAATGTTAATATTATATAGTGTGTTTTTTTATTAAGGAGATTGGAGACACTTTTGAAAATGTTCTTTTATCTTTAAAAATTAAAAAAGACTTTTTCACTTATTTTTCACTTATCTACTGTCTGATATCTATTCAATAAGGATAATGGGTTACGACTGTTTTTACGGACGAACATGACTACAAAAATGTAGCTTTGACGGATTTTAGTTTTTTGTAAAATGATTTTGATTGATTAACAATAAGTATATTTGATTTTGGATGAAAACAATTTTAAATATTTTTTTTTTTCAGCTGTGATATCGATGAAAAAATATATGGTATTTGTCTACTTTATATTTCTCATCATAACACCTAACATTTTTGGAATATTTAAAATTGCCTTCATTAAAACCTAGTAAACTTTTGTTAGTCAGTTAAGATTGGTTTTCTAAGTTAAAATCCGTCGAATTTAAATCCTACAGTTTTATAGATTAGGTTAGGTTTTGAAGCTTTTCAGTTTTAATACCACTTTTTTTTTCAACGATAACAATCCCTTTAATATTTTTAAACTATAATTCAATGGGGGTTTTTTTTAAAATTATTACTGTAAAAATTTAAAAAAAAATGTTTTTGTTAAATATACATAGTTGATATTCAATATATTATTATAATACATGTACATATATAAAAAAAAATAATAATAATAACTGAAAAAATAAAATAAATAAGAATTCGATATGGTAAATAATAATTGTTGTTGAATAATAAATAAATGTATAATGACATTATTTTGAATTAAATTTATTAATTCATTTTTCATACTCCTGTATATTAAGTTTTTATAAGCTGCATAATATACGTTTCTATATAATGCATTAATCAAATTGAAATTTTCTAAAAGAAAAAATGCATTTCCGTAGGTACCTACAAACAAATATATTTTAATATGCGTGTTGAATATTAAACCTATTTATTTATATTGTATAGGCTACAGTAGTTTGTTAATACATAAATTAAATTGTGTTACCTTAAAGTTTAAAGGAGATGATAAAATATAATGTAGGAAGTTTTAAATCACATTTAGGATCGACCCACATACATAAAGTTGTCCATGGGGCTTACATATTTGTTGGGAATATTAGGCAGTGTATGTAAAGTATAAAATTGTAATATAAGAAACAAAATTTTAAAATATATACAATAATTAGGTTATCGTTAAGGCTAGAATTTCTCAATTTACTTCAAAAGCTGGATGTGCGTTGCTTGTTTTAAATTCTGAGCACAGCGAGAAATGTATTGTAGTTTTATAATGATTTGTGCTTTTTTTTTTGTCTGTTAATAACTTTTTTGTCTAAAATATTACTCCAATTTTTGAGTATCACATCTTTTGTGAAAGTAATTTGTATTAGATATTATAGATACCATTGTATCTATAATTAGTAGGATAATAATTTTAATCTGAGCATATTATAAATTAAAAATAAACGGACATAATTTGCACGATGGGTAGGCTACTGTTGTAGGTGGGAAGTTGGGAAGGTAAAGTGGAAATTTAAAGTATATCTGTACGCAACGACTAATCATTGCTAACAAAAAACGATTCTGAGCGGAGTTTGGTTATAAATGTTTTAAAAAGTCGTAACATTTACGATTTAAAAATAATAAATTTCGTAAATTTCCATTTTTCCTGCGTTTTCCTTAGATTTTCACATTTATTTTGAAATTCTGTAGGGAAATTAAAAATGACCTCTATAAAGTATCACCCTAGTCAAATATCCTTTCAGGGACAGTGCTATACTTGAAAGTCGGTGCAAAATTTCTGACGGAAAAGTTGTTCACAGAAAAAAAAAACATTGTTAAACCAAAACTTTTCTCGCTCCGCTAAGAATCTGAAATGTAATACTTTGGTGTATATTAAATACTAAATCTTGATTATAATAAAGGGTGGCGGTAGGCATAAGCCACACTGGCCTATGTCTGGGGTGGCACTATGTAAGAGGCGGCATTTTCTTTGTGTTAGTAGGACTGTATTTAGGATGTATTGGTTCCTAGAACCAGCCTAAAAACTGAAAACCTGTTTTAAAATACCGATGAGCAAAAAAAAAAAAAATGTTAATGCTATATAGTTAAAATGTTTAAAATAATAACTGATATCCGGCGATAAACTAAATGTAGTCTTGGTTTAAACGGTGTACGTATAAGTACAATACACTGAAATTTAATTTATTATTAAGGGGATTGGAAGCGACGAGTTTCTGTCTTTGTCTTAAACACATGAGATATAGAGATTTAGACGTTTTTTATTTTCAACTTACTGATTAATGTAGTGAAGCGATACGTATTCTGATAGCAAATTTCAATTTGTCGTTAAGTCTACTTGAGGTTGACTTCCCACTTTTTAAATTCATTTCCTTAAATTCTAGAAAATAGCCATACTAATAAATTGTAATTGAAAAAGTGGAATATTTAAATTATTTGAGAAATTATAATCAAAAATTAAAATATCTGTACACCTATATACATATTTATATATACTCTATATCTCACATGTGTAAGACATAGACTCGTTACTTCCAATCCCTTTAATATAACGTATATTAATGTATACAAACATCAACTACGTAGGTAGGTTTATTTTTAATCCAAAACTTTTCTAATTTTAAAAATATGTTATACGTGCTATATTTACTGTAGGGTATGGGAACGTCAACAGTAGTTGATCCTTAATTACTAAATTTAGATTATTACATTACATTTGGTTTTTGTATTGATAATTTTTATGGATGATAATATTTACTTGTGGATTTGTAGCAACCGTCTATATTCTATAATAATTAATTTCAATAATAGTATTATTTGTTCTTCATCAATCGTTCTTTCGTAGGATATATTCATGATATTATTATTTATTATACTTTAATTTATTGAATTATAAAAATTAAACAAAGTTTAAAAGTTAAAAAAAAATTAAAAATTTTTCAAACAGCACTGATTTTTTACGAACATTATTAAAATTATATTATATGGTTAAGTAGTAAATAGAGAGATGCAAAACAAAAGGGCTGTAAATTTGGATTTTGCCTATTTATATATTCTGTCTAGAGCCGGCCCTGATCATAATCGTTGTAACAATAGCTAAATATCACTAAGTCACTCACTCACTCAGTCACTTCCTTATATATAATATATTATTAGTATAGGTAATGCAGATGTGTAATCAAAAATGTATTTTGGAAATTCGATCCCTAGAGGGAGTTTCACGCATATATCTATGGTAAATAACTTTACGAGTGGTATCGAAAAGTATAAAAGTATAATTCATTTTATTTTTGGAGAAAATGTACCAATGTTTTATAATATGATTTATATTTAAAGTGAAGTATTGGTTAATATTTTTATCTGTGTAAAACTTTGTTGAGAAAAAAATTATAGTACAGAAAAATATATTAGGAATAATGNCTTTATAGATTTTTTTTTGTGGCAATATAAGGAAAATAAAATTAAGGAGGAATGGATGGTGGATTTAATAGTAGATCGATCGGAAAATGTCGATGGGATATCAATTAAAGTACAGTATTTTGTTTAACTCGTCCCAAAAAATACACTTTTATATGACCACCTATTATGGATTGTGTTGTCGAAAAATTCGATATCGAAATTTCGTTATTATTGTGTTCGCATGACGTGTTGTTCATATGATATGTATTCCTATTCGCGTATTATTAGATTATTGAGTTGAAATCGAACTCACAAATTCCGTCGTTTGTTGTTTGTGTGACCGAGGCGAAGGATTTATTTAGAAACACACAATCAACGGTTGTTAGGTACGATAGTATCATACTTTTACTTACCTACGTTTATAAATGTCAAATCGTATTATCCCGAAACTTCTTTTTCTTTACCAATCTTCTATTTTATTTACAATAAAAACACGTTGGACCAAAAAGGTTAGGGCTCAAGGTATTTTATTTGGTGTTTTAAGTATTCTATATACTCTTCTTTCCTCCTCAAGTACACCCTATAAAGAATTTTTCTTTAAAATAACTTTGTTAAAAAAAAAAAGGAACAATATTCAAAAGTATAAATATAATGTATATCCAGTGCTCGAATTGGAAAAATAAAAGAAGGAATAACCATTAATATTTATTATTTACACATTAATGGGTTTTGTTATATTTGATTTGATTTTTTTTTTGTTGTAATTCATTGAAAAATAATCGTAAAGACTGGAAATTTCACTGAATAATTATGTAGGTGTATAGTCTTTTATATATAGCTCTTTCTAGAGACGGTACAATTTTCAAAATATTCTCGCAATTTTTTAGATATTCATAGCCATTTGAATTTGTTAGGATTTGATTTGGTTTTGTGTGATTAAAATTATTTTGACGAAAATGTTCGACTATTAAAACCTTGTGTAAAATTTTAATTATTATGAGTTGCAACTTACAATTAATGGAAAAAAAAGTTCAACGTAATACATTAATTATTTTGTAATCGCCTAACTTTAAATTTTAATTGAAAATAATTTTGATGAAAATGCAAAATATAGACCGGCCTATACGTTCTCTTCAGACTAATAGTAAAGGTATTTTTAAGTTCCTGAACAATTTGTTAGGGTTCTCCGTCTCTGTGCCTCTCCTCAATTCGAGCACTGTGTACATCTAAGGTTTGGAATAACTATTTTACTGATTTTAATTGTTATTAACTGTTTCTAATAATTAAGCATTAAAAAACATTTAACTTAATAGCGGCCGTTTTACTAAAAATAGTTTTAAATGTAGGATAAAGCTATAATAAGGGTATATAATTAAATCATTATAGAATTTTGTCTAAACTTATACAGTTTGTCTAACATTCACCTGGCACTTTGCCTGGTAAAACACAACGATATTTAAGTCATCTCTGGTAGAGAATATCCATTGAGATATTCCATAGGAAAATTCTAGTATTTGTCTATCCCAAAGTGTTTAAAAAAAAAAAAAAAAAAAAAAAAAAAATAAGAAATCTGTTAAAAATATAATATTGGGAATTTTGAGAAATGTTTCAAGTAAAACAAATCCGCATCTTTTACGGTATCTGACATGAAAGAAACCGGAGTATTGTTTGTATTAACCACAAAAGTGTTTTCAAAGAAAATAAAACCATATTTATACTAAGAATACATTTTTTAAGTAGCATAAAATTATGATATCATATAATAATTGTATGTATTTCTTTTTTATTCTACATTTGTGATAAATAAATAATCTCTAAATATGTATACATTTTAATTTGATGATTAAATAATAGTTATTTAAATATTTAAGATTCTAAGTGTATTATTTTTTTTTGTATCCTGTTGTTTTAAATTTTCGATTCGAAAAAATAAAGTGGTAGCTATATACCTACTTCGATCCGCGTTAGATATTTGTTCTCGTTTCAGTTGTCTACTTAGACTGTTACTTTGCATAAATTGATAAATAATAATAGCATCGCTTTATATTATGTATTTTTAAACTGTTTCTATTAAATTCGAGTTATATTATTATTGGTTATGCAAAATACATCGTCTCTATATATAATATGTATATATTATATAGGTAGAAAGTTTCAAAGCTTTAAATTCGTTATCATGGGAATTTCATTATCCGCTTAAACATACGTAACGATTAAAAATAATAATATAAGACGGTCAATTTTAAACCCTGAACGTAGTAAACAATTTTAGACCAGAAATCTCTTTCTCGGGTCATCAATATCAAGGGTGGTTTCTGCAACGGAATTTTATCCGGCTGGCACATTAAGAAAGTACATTTTTGATTTCCTTTATAGTTTTCTTAATAGCGGGGAAAAACTGGTAGTAAATTTAATTTGCGCTTTACCATAATGGTTTCTGTTGTTTTCGATTTCGTTTACCCGTTGTAAGTCTGTTTTAAAAATAATCGCAGTGACTTGAAATCGAATTAATAATTATATAAGCACTTTCTATAGACGTGGTACGATTTTCAAAATTGTCTGATGTATATTATTATGTAAGTTTACCATATTTTCGTTATCTTAATCCCGGAAATATATATGCACTGAAAACGTACAGAATGTAAATATACCTATATATGCTAACAAATGTAATCATTTTAGTTAAATTTATTTAGTTTAAAAATGTATAATATTGATAAAAAAATGAATTAAAAAGTTGTAAAATATTTTCTTTAAATTCAGAAATTATTAAATATATTTACAAACAGACGGTTTTATTTTTGAAATCTTAATATAAAACACGAACACACAAACGCGAAGTACGGCCGTACAAAATTTAACCATTACTAGTTTTTCATTATCGAGGATTATTTTTGAGGACATTTACGATTCATATATGTCCACGATCGTAAATTTCGTAAATAAATAAACAAAGAGACACATTTGCCATTTTTGATAATAATAATTCCGTTATAATAATAACTCAACCACTTCAGTACCTATATTAACCAAATTCTCCCAAATTTTTTTCTCGATTTAATATTTTTATTACGTTAGTTATTCGTTTCCGTCAAATGTATTTTTGTCCACCCGAATAAAGTTACGTTTTCCCCCCATGACAGTATAAATACAGACGTAGAATTATTATTGTCCAAATAAACTTTTTCCCGAGTACAGCTTTGTTTGCGGGCTCCCACGGCCATATATCCGTTCGGTCGTTTCCCACGTCGGGAGTCGGATCGAAATTTAGCCCTATAGAATCGCTATGATAATTTTATAATATCGTACAAAAGCCGACCTCCCGACGCGTTAATATTTATCCCGAAGGAAAATCGTCCCGAACCGTAGGGGTACTATACTTTCGTCCGAAAAATTCGACGGAAATCGGAGAAAATTAATAATTTCCGGGATAATTTATGTGGGCCACTCCCTTTCGCCGACGTGTGCGAGACCCGGTGATAAAATGTTATATTATTATTACATCATTGTTATTATACTCGCGCGCGCGGTATAATCTTTGCAGCGGCGGCGTCGGCGGCGGCGGTGGCGGCGGCGGCGGCGCGGACTTTTGCGACGCGGCGGCACACCTTTGCGCGCATCGCACACAACCGGCCCCGGGCGGAGGGCTGTCGTCGTCGGCGGCTGCCGGGGCGGTATATAAGGGTGGCCGGCACTCGGACACTGTCATTTGTACCGAAACCACGTATCGGGGAAAACACACGCAGACACACGACGACGACGACTACTCCAGGGAGATACGCGATCGTTTTACCACGATGAACCATCTGTTGCTAATCGTCGCCGTCCCCGCACTGGTGGCGGCCACCGTGTTCGCCGCCCGGGCCCAAGTACGTGACACAATAATTATCGTCAATAAATAATAGTATTATGATATGTTGCAGTATTATCGTGTTGTATTGTGATGCGACAATTTATTATAGATAATACGTTTCGCCGTCGCCGTCGCGCGAAAACGGTGCGAAAATGTCGATTTTTTTTGCCGAAAATTCCTATAACGTTACGACACGCCGTTTTTCGCGAACAAGGCATTTTTTAACGTAACGTTTTTTACAATCGGTCACTTCATTCGTGCGTACGACGATTTATACCGCAATATTTTATTTTAGAGCTTGGTTTTTTTATTTTTTTTTATTTTTGCAAAGCGCGGTTTTTGTTTTTAGTCCCCGGTCGGTTTCCTCTGTCTCTCCGCGAGTTTATTTCCCCATATCCCGCGCGGCTTAAACGATTTAATACGATTATCGTGCTCGCGGTCCAATCATCGTTGTTAACGTTTCAAAACGGGATATACCGCAATCGTTTTTTATTTCCATAAACACAAAACGCAATACGGGCCTGAATGCCTGACTCGGCCGAATATTTTTCTCAGGCATTCCTTTAAAGACACGGTATTTCAGTTACCGTCTGTATAATATGTAACGTGAGACCGTATTATTATAATAATGTTGTAATGTAAAAAATGTCGTTTGAATTCCGACAAACAGTCCACTCTCGAAATAATAGTATTATGTATTATAATACATTAAGTAGATTTTCTAACTCTCAGCGGCTATTCGAGTTCAGAACATCTCAAGTACCTATTATAATGGTAATTCCGAAAATCTCGGCGTTTGATTTTCGTTAAATGTGTATTTAATGTGTTTCATTTAAATTCCATCACGGTATCAAGCAGGTTTTCTAAATCTTCCCAGTTTTTTTTTTATAATTTAAATATTATTGTTTACCTTTGTATAATCGTCTTAATTATATGACTTTTTTAATTATCTACTGCCGTTTTTACGAACTAACATTTTGCATACATAATTGAATTTGTCTTTTAATCTTCTAGGTTTCGATAGTGACGGCTTTTGATAATCAACTTTATTATAAACACACCTATTAATAATAATAAAATAAAATATACCTTCACGATAATTCCCATTATTATTGTACACCTACCAATGTAGAACATTAAATTTTTCGATTATCATAAATCACCTAGATCAAAACCTAGAAAACTAGAATACAAAATTACCGAAATTTAAAATCCGCCAAGTCCAAACCTCACATTTTGTCTAGCTATTGGGTCGTTTTTTCGACCCCATTAAATCCTCTTTAAAAACAATGTTTTTTTTGTTGAAAGGTTTTTCTCACCGGTAGTTTTTCTTTTATTGATCGACAAAATAAAAGTAAAAATAATTAAAACATATAATACAAGTAAGTGTGTACCTACTTGTTTAAATATTAATATATATTTATCCCTTAGACACAAAATAAAAAAAGGTCAGTCGAATTTAAATATTCATTTGGTTTTTTAAAAACGGTGATTTTCATCGGGATTTTCAACTACATGACCAATGTTGTACTATAAATTGTAATATTCGATGTGTTACAACGGTAAATCATTGTTAATGAAAAATGTTTCGGACTGATGTTCGGATGTACATGTTTTAAATGGCCGTGATATTTAGGATTTTTGTCAAAATTTGTTAGTAAAACTTATTAAAAAAAATACTACGTTGCACTCAATTTAGTTAATTTGACCACAAATAAATTTTTCTACAGAGAATCTATCAAATAAAATATCGTAAAATCAAATGTTTAAAAATAATTTAAAAATGGTTCGAATGTTTTCAAAACTATACCTACCACATCTAGAAAAAGTAAACATAAGTTTTCAGTCAAAATTTAAAGTCTCCATGAATATTTTTAACTGAATTACAGCAAAAAAAAAAAAAAAAAATAAAAAAAAAATTGAAAATAATAAAAGTATTATTCATTCTTCATTTTTTTTTTGTTTTTGCTCAATTGTTAAAAAAACTACTGAGAAAATTAAAAAACCACTTAATTAGTCACTAACTAGATTAAAAATTCAATTAAACAGATCTCTTGTTATTTTTCTATTGGATCAATATTTATGGTAGAAAATCAACTAAACATAGTTTGCAAAAATTAAAAACAATGAAATCGGTAACGCCAAAGCGCGTCATTAAATTGAAAATAATAAAACATTGTTTTCGTAATTAAGTTAATAATCTCGTTATCAAGAGGCTTAAAGGAAGTTAATAAATAATATTAACTGTTAGTCAAGTTATAAGTTAATTGAAAAAAAAAAAATCTAATTAAGTTAATACGTTAAAAGGTGATACCCTACTGGACCTGGTAGAATGTAGTGGCGTAGCTGGACCTCATTTAAGGGGAGATAGTGGTTTAAGAATTGTAATAAACCACGAGAATAAATAATATTGTATTTTATTACCTATAGGTTATAGCCGTGATTAAAACATCACTACTAAAAATGCCAAATAGGGGAGGGGATGATCCACTCATTGTCAAGTGAAAGATAGTGGATATTCATTAAATAATGGCCTGGTGGGACTCATCTGAAAGTATTTTAGTTTTAATATACGAAAATAAATATTTCGTTAAATAACTCGTGTATAGGATGTCTGGGGACGAATAACGAAATATTAAAAAAATCACGCGTTTCCGTTGTGATTTGTGACTAAAGTACGGGTGTCAAATAACATATTATAACACACATACTTATAATATTACATACATAACACGTAAAGGGCTTTTAAAATTTAATATTCGGGTTGTTTCGTAGGTATAATATTATGAGAATTCGAGTATCTATATAGCGTGTATAATATTATGCAGATTCTACCTTTTCGCAGCCGTTTCGGACATTTGTGTTCCACCAACAGAATTTCAAAACAAACTAAAATTATTAAAAATAGATATTTGAAATAACACTGCAATAATTCTTTTTACTAGAAAGGCTATATATTCATGAATTGTCGACTTCTCTAAGTCGGCGTGGTTAAAATATTTGCGTGTAAAAAATAATCTGTATCTGAGAATAACTACAATCGTATCAAGGGTATATTTACGGAGATGGGGTATTTTCTATTCCCTAAATTTTCGGAAAATTGAGGTTTAAATAAAAGTAGGGGGGTTTCTAAAAGGCTTTTATAAAAGAAAAAAACCGCCAACTATCCCCGAAAAAAATCGCTGGATAATACGCGTCCGTGTCGGACTATCGGATATAAAATCGGAAAATCGAGTTATTTTTACAACATGTTTTATAATAATCAGGGAAGTATTGGTAAAAAAATGTCTTGCGTATACGCCATGTTTTTTTTACAAATTAATAACCGAAAATAATTGCAACATAAATTTTAAAACTTAGTCAAAAAATGATAACAAAAATTATAGTATAAAACTCAACTTAAATAGTAAAACTCCATGAATTTTTAAATGAGCATATAGTTAGGTATACAATTATTTTATGGTTATGAATACTATTTAGTTTATTTTGTTTTCTCCAATAAATTCATGTATATTTTAATAAACATTTCAACATATTTTTAGATTAATAGAATTAATAATTAAATTAATATCATTGCATAATATACCTATTTTATTAGTAAACATTTGAATTAACAATTTTATTATGCTTTAAAACACTAAAATTATAATTAGGTATTAATGTAGTAAATTAAAAATTAAATCTTAAGTGTGCAAAATAATATTAAACAAATCTTTGATGATTCTTTTAAAATATATTTTAAGTTTTAAAACATAATAAGATAAAAATAAACTAAAATTTACTGTCATGGTTTTAGCTACGTTAATGATATTATTAAGTTGTAACTACTAATCATTTAATTGTAATAATTACCT
The DNA here is from genome assembly GCA_902439185.1 of Cinara cedri. Classification (NCBI taxonomy): domain Eukaryota; kingdom Metazoa; phylum Arthropoda; class Insecta; order Hemiptera; family Aphididae; genus Cinara; species Cinara cedri. The sequence continues at coordinate 685,757 of CABPRJ010001901.1, read as the reverse complement.
TTTTCATCATTAAAGTGAAAAAATAAGTTATTTGTTGACGCTTAGAAGCGTCATGTTTAACATGAACTAATAAAACATAATATACAATGTATATACAAGATCATATAATATATGATCTTATATTATATTAATTATATTAATTAGATTCTATTATATCTTGTATTATATTATAATAAAATAATACATCGCAAGTACAAATCACAATTGAAAAAGGGCTAACACGTTGAAACAATATAAACAAGCCCGAAATGTTTAATATCTAAATTAAATTTATTCGTGACAGTAGTTATTAACCATATTATTTGATAAAGATAACAGGTGGTTTTTCATGAAAGAAATAACAATATAACATTATTAAGTAGGTAAAAATTAAAATATAATCAATTATAATAATCTATTTTTATCCACATTTGAATGACCGATATCATTAACGATATGATACAATACGATATCATTAAAGTAGGTATAATTTTTAAAATATGTTTATAAACATGTAAATATTTAATTTTAGAAAAAAAATAAAATGGACTGATACTGGGGATGGGTGTGACCACTGTTATAGGTGGATAATTGGAAAGGTGGAATACATAAAGTTATTTAATTTATACCTGTAAGCAGCGTAGCGAGGGAACTATTGGTTTTTTAATGCTGTTTATTTCTTCTTTTCTTCTTCTTTGTTTTTTGTTCTAGTCTGTGGATAAGTTTTTTCTAGTAAAATTACTCCAATATTTATTTGTAGCAACTTTTATGAAAGCTCAAGTTGTCTAGATGATACTTTAAAAACGTCATTTTTTTGTTTTTGGACGAAATTTTTTTAATTAAAAGCACTTAAGTTGGAAAAAACCCAGGAAAAAGCACAATTTCATGATTTTATTATTTTATAAAAACACGGATAACGTTTTCTACCAGAAAAAAATGATTTAATCGAAAAATCACAAGATACTTTTTTTGTTGCCTTTTAAATTTACTTTCTTACGAATTTGTTGTCAAAACTTTTGAGCCCTTTTTGAGCATTTAAGGAATTTTAAATTTTGGTAGGTATTTTGCTGTAATTCAGTTATAAATACACGTAGAAACTTGAAACTTGGTAATAATACTTATATTTACGTCCAATGACCTCCTTAGACGTGGTAAAATTCCCAAAATCATCGGACGCCTTTTTTTTAAATAAGCGTTTTGAAATCAAATTTAAACGAAAATTGCAAAAAACAATTACGGCACTTCAAAATATATGTAACCGAATTTCGATCCGAATCGTTTTTCGTTTGCAATGGTTTATGGTTGGTTATAGGTATATATTAAATAGCCTTATGCATCCCACATTCCCAATTATCTAACCATAACACTGACCGTACCCGTCACCAGTATCACTTCATTTTTTTAATATTATATTAAGTAATACGTTTAAATGGTTTTTTCGATAAATTAACTTTCTAAAGTACTTATATACCTATACACCTACCAGTCAATTATACCTTTCGTTAATAAATCGCTGTACGGAACTTTTTAAGTTGTATAATCCGCGTTAAAAAGTGTTTATTGAAACCCGCGTATTGTTATAAAAATAGTCATTATTCGATCTACGAACGAAAAACCAAAAAATTATTACCAAAATAAAATAATCGTAAAAAGGAAATGTGATACATATTTACGATTCTTAGTAGTTAAATATTCAAGAATAATTTTTTAAATTTAAAATACTTCGATAAAAAAACTTTGGTTCAATATTTGTGAATGGAATTGTAAACTGAAAAACTTCAACTAACCTCAAACAGCGTAAAATATAAAAAAGTTGATTATTACAGAATTTAAAAATGTATTACTCATCGATGTTAACCACAAAAAATGCTTTAAACAAAATGTTTTAAGATTATTTTTATTAATATTATATTTTTAACTTAAATATTTATTTTTTTTCTTTGAAAACTTATTATTCAATTGAGGATTTAGAAGATTTTTTTTCAAGACAGCCGTCGAAAAATGGCTACCTTAAAAATCTTGTAAACATACCCGATTCTGCTACCTTCTATCAACCCGTATTACCATATTCCAATAATATTCCTGGAATCTGTGAAATCCTTTTTAACGTAAGTCGTAATTTAATAAGAAATACATTTAAATAATAAATTAGTTTCATTCAAAATCTTAATATACATTATATAAAAAATATATGTAAAGCTACGGCGCACATTGCATTAGGTTTGAAAATTGAATAATTGTTTTTCTTATGATTATATATCAATTTTATTTTAGATTCTGAACGAAGCGAGGAATGTATTGGTTTTTCAATGATTATTTTTTTTTACCAGAAATCTTGCTCCTATTTTCAAGTGTTATACCTTCTCTGAAAGATAATTTTCATCTGTGTGGTATTCTAAAGAGTTAAATTTTTTGATTTTCTAAGGGGTTTCATAATAAATGGAATGAAACGTAGTAAATTCAGTAAATTTTTTGAAATGTATTAGTTTCAGTTTTATTTTTTTTTGTGATTCAGTTAAAAATATTTGTAGACTTAAAATTTGACTAAATTGTTGACTAAATTTGACTTAATATAAGCTTATAATAAAAAATGAGCTTAAGTATTGTTATACATATATATTAGTCGGGTATAGCTCGGTAAACAATCGTTTTACTGTTTTTAAGAATATTAAATTTAAATTATAATTTATGATGGTCGGTCATAACTAATAATTTTAAAGTCTTAAAGGTCTTAATTAATTTTATTAATTTATAAAATACATTAATAAATCCACATTAGTCCCAGCCAAAACTTCACATCTTTAAACTGATAAAGCTGTTAAAGGTTAATTTTTTATAGTGAATATTTTTAAAATTTACAAATGATTTATAAATCAAATTTACTTAATCACCTTGTGTGGTGTATGAGTATTATCAGAAATAAAAACAAACTGGGATTTTATGATTGAATAATAATCGAACTACGACGATTTTTCTTTAAATATATTTTATCGAATGGATTCACTACGGAGAATTTGTCGATTATACTGAGTTTCAAAAGTAAAAAAAAAGCACAACGCTTTCGTGGTCATACCGCGGTGGTAAGTTACAACTTTTCTTAATTAGTTGAGTTTATTGTTATGCAACAATAAGTTAGTTAATTAAAATTGTGTGAAAAGTTCTAACCAATTTTTATGAATCTGTTAAAAAAATACGCGACTAAAGGCAATTTTTACTGATCGTAGGAATTTGCTGTAGTTTTGGATTAAATAAATAAAAAGGTCAATATTATATTTTTTAGCCGTAGTCAATCATTCGTATTAATTTAAATGTTTGCAAAATATTAAACAACAATTAAGGTTGTAATTTATTGGAATTAATCATATTATAATATTTTATTTCGTGAAACATACGATTATTATATGGTAGGCAAATCATTTAAAATATACTCTTTTCTTATAATTTGTGTATAAAATGTGGAACAACAGACTTTATTTTCAATACGAAACGTAAATATTTCGTTATTCTTTGTCTAATATTAAAAAAAAAAAAAAAAAATCATACGTCATGTCAATGCATTGACACATTCATAATAATTTTTAAAAAATTTTGCACCTTTTCAGTAGTTCGACATTACGTTGTAAAAATCATATATTTTTTTTTTTCTTAAATCGATAGTGACATGCAATTATTATTATAGAAAACCGTAAAGAAAATGTACTTATTTTAAATTAGGTAACGAAAAGCAAACCTTATAATATAATTATATTATATTATAGGCATGCGCCTACTGAATGTTAATTTTGTACCGGGAAATTATTAAATGGGACACACTTATAAACATAAATCATAAAAATTCCTCAAGTACCAGCCTAAAAAATTACAAATATACTCTCAAAGTAATTTAAGGAAATAGGAGTAGGACAATGTGTATGAATCAAGGGCCTAGATGAGAAGGGCCTACCGGACAATTTTTCAGTACGGCGGAACAGTATGCGTCTGGTTATTCAACTAGATAACAACTTATATTGGTATAACTAAAACTACGCACGTAGGTATAAATTTTATACTTTATCGAATCGATTGGAAAAATAAAATACGAGGCGCAAATGACGTGTGCAGCGGAAGGATGATTGGGGGTTGTATCCCTCGCATTAGCTTAAAAATACAACAAACCATAAGTGTTTGTTTAGTGATTTTATCTTGACATTGTATATTTCAATAAAATTACAAGAAAAAAGCTTGATTTATTTTTTTATTTTTGGATTTGGCTTTTAAATTCTCATTGTCGGGTCAGGTATATGAGGAGAACATGTCAAGATTTGTTCATGAATTAAGATTATTGATTATCATTATTTACTAAATCTTCTCCCGTTGGAAATTGCTGGGTGCATCACCGACGTTATTTATTTAAGTTCTTCATTTCAGTTGCAGAATGTGAAATCATAAAATAAACCAGAGATACCTATGGAATATTATATTATGTGCTTTTAATTAACAGAACTCGCGGAAGGTTGAAATAGATATAATATAATAATAATCGTATAATCATTCTGAGTGATATTATTATAATATTCACATTGAGAGTCGTGGATTCTTACCCTTTGAAACTTCCTTAATATATATTTGAAAATAATCTAAGATGAATATAATATTATATGCTGCATCTTTAATCCATCTTGAACGCAAGAGAACTTGACAGTTTCCAAGTTATTCGGGCTGCACGTATTGATAATGTAATGCGATAATAAATAAGTTATAAATAATGAGACTGTAAGACATAGGTATATATGAATGAATACTTATTACAATGCAATATTATTCGAAAACTTTCGTTTAATATAGTCTATAGAAATCCTAAATAAAACGCGAAGTAAAATTTTTCTTTAGAAAATATATATAGTTTAAAAGCTTTGTAATTTAGGAACTTTAATCATCAGAGATAACCGACAAGTTTCCGAATCGTTTAAGTTCCCGAATTTCCAGTCGTTAATATTTTAAGTACAGGTACCTAACAAATATCACATTTTTCGATTTTCTGAAACACTTCACAGTTTTATACAGCAAATAAGTAGGTTTAATTTGGTTTTCTCAAAGAATTGTATGTAGTATATGTGTGAAACAGCGAAACCTTTGCAAATGTTTATCTACGTCAGTAATTGATCAAAGAACCGTTAAAATAAAACTTTAGATCCTGTAGAATATGGAACCTCTAATAATTAATCGAAAATGTTACTTTTAAACACAACTTGTATAATTAAAATAGTTAATTGATTGACATTTAAATATTAGCTCATAATTAGTTAGTTTTATATTAATTTAACTAGGGTATTTTTTTTAGTGAATATTCATTCTATGTTTACTCCCCTTCATTAAAAAAAACCTTCACGAGTCGATAAGACCAAACCTTTCAAAGTTTTGAACGTTTCCTAGTTACCCCTCCCTCCACAAATGAGGGTATTTCATATATCATTTTCTTACAAAATATACTAATTAAATCATATTAAATATATTTGGTAGCGGACACACGCTAAGCGAAATCTTTCACACAGAAAATCTTCTTAAAAAATGACCAAAATACTAGTTTAATTTGTATTTGAATATTATTCGGGTAAATATTTGTAACGTACTTTCTTTTTTTTTAGATATTGTTTTCGATGTCATATGAATACTTTTTATATGGTAGACAATTAATATTATCATAGTAGGTAAATATGTTTAATAATACATTTTTTTAATGTCTATACGCGACAGATTTAACTAAAATAAAGCGAAAAATAAAACGAAAAATTACCATTTATTTGTGCATAATTATTAGAGTTCATTATACAAAACGTATATTGGTGACGGTATTTTGTGCGGAAAGATTCTTTAATAAACGTCGGGTTGTTTGTCAGCGGGAACCTAAATATTTGTCGACCAAAACGAACGTGGGACGGTTCGAATATATGTAGACGACCTAGGTGTATTATTATTTCGACTCGTTCGACTAAAGAAACACGATTTAAACGTTTTCCGCGCGTTCACAAAAGGCAAATAGAAACTCAATACAGAAACCATAATATTAAAGTGTGTACGTTCCTATACACAATTGTTATAATTATAACCTATACTCATAACATAGTTATTATAGTCAAACGTAATATTAAAAGGTTTAGAAATAGAAATAAATTACGGGTAAACTGACTAAAATGATTAATCTGACGGGATAGATTACTTTCGGACATGTAATACATATTTACGATAAATATAGGTAGGTACAGTTATTATATTATTGTTACTGTTATATTATTATACCTACTATTATAATTTACAAACGTTTTACGTTACCAAACTAATAAATCAGTTTATAGTACATCTGCAGGGTGGGTTAATGAAAACGTTGCAAACAATTAACTCGATATAATATATTTATTGTGATATGTATTTTCTGTCTGTGAACAAATTTTATATCAGAAATCCAGCTCTGATCATTATGTATAGAATATTTTCTAAAAGTAAATTTTGTTTTATTTATGTATGGATGCGATCGATTTTCCTTGTAATTAAGTTTTTTATTAGTTATTATTTATTTTTACACGGATAAAATTACTATGGTCGTTGGTGCACGAATAAATTATACATTTGGTTTATCATGAAACTTGTAAACAGTGATAAAAAGTTGAACGTTATGTAGTAATGTTTATTTTTTTTCCATAATATTTTAAAGTTCAAATTGTAGAGGCAATCGTAAAAATAACGGTATTTTAAAATATATTTTAACAAACTTCTCTCAGAATCATTTTTCGTTAGCAATGATTTATCGTTATATTAATCAATTAACCGCATGTATACTGTACCTTTCCATCTTCCCACTTACAAAGTTGGCATACTCTTCGGTAGTATCGATTTTTTTTTTTACAATGTGACCGTTTTTCTTTCATTTTTTTTTTGACTGAAGTATTTTCATTTTGAAACGAGAGAATATTTCAATATATTATAATTGATAATGTATGTAAAATAAAATAAGTAAATAGGTATATACGCGTATAATTTAAATTTAAATTTAAATAAGCAGAGTATTTTTTATTCTAACAATATATAGAACCCCCAGACTGAATTATATTTCTTATATTTCTAATTTAAAAGACATCTATTTCGTCGGAAATATTGCTTTATATTTAAATAAATTGTGTACTTACAATATTTTGATTTTCATTTTGTGATACTATTTAGATAAATGTATAAATAGAATCCGATTCACTTAATCTACACCATATCTTGCAGGAGTCGGTAGAAGTAAATAATTTCTAGTGAGATTCACAGTAAAAGAAATTTGATACTGTGATTACAACGTTTTTATTTTGTTATACTATAAAAAAAAAAAAAACACTAAACTAAAACGCTTACAATAAATTTACAATTCATAATTGTAACGCGTAATAAAAAACGGAGAATTAATAATAAATAAGAGTGTGTTAATATTATTTTAATGAGTAAAATTGCAATAACAAAATACTCGTATAACTCATAAACCTTAATGAAATCAAAAATTAGTATAAAATGTTAAAAACCAAATCTTTTTGTGAATAATATCTCTGGTAAAAAAAAAAAAATATTTGATATTTTTATACATTTATTAATATCATGTTGCAAACGTATTATTATTATAATTATATATATAATTAAATATAATTATTTTATTGATGGAAAATGATGCACTCAATAAATGGTTTGTAGTCCAGTGGCTATTTTTCCGGACTTCCGTAGTGGGCACGTGTAACTTAAATTTTACAAAAAAAATAAACAAAAATGTGGTTTGCACGGAGCCTCGTGGCTTGCCTATACGAGTATAACACTGGTGGCAGGTGCACATTTTAGATTTCTTAGTACATACAAACATATTGATATCTGGATTGAACCGAAGTAAACTTATTTCCAACATTTTCTTGTCGATTTTCACATAACGACATACGTTTCGTTTATCAACAAACGTTCAACCTTTTTTACACTTTTCTCACTTATTTCCATTATATCTACTATAATTGTTACATTTCAATTTACCCCTTGAACGTGGTCAAAGAAATTACAAATGTCGAATAGATATATAATAGTCGTACTTGTGTCATTCATTAATTGGCATTTTAACGAATATCATATTTTTAACAACTATAGTGGACGAAACGGTCACATTTTTTTTGAAGTGAATTTACAACCATACACATAATAATGTTATTACTATATAACATAACCTTTATGCACTTACGGAATTCTATGCACTTTTAAATGTTTGATGTCATCATAATCCTTTGTATTTTTAAGCGTACAATTTGTTTGGTCCGTAGGTGAAAATTTATTATCCACAAACCCTTTGACCATGTGAGATCAAATACTTTATAAATATTATTATTATTGTGCGGGATAACTGAAGCTTTGCATATTATGTTCAGTAATACCTAACACCAATAATAGCGCCGAACGGTTTTAAAATTGTCGAATCTTGTCAAAACCACGCAGCAGACCGAAATAATATATTATTATGTATACTATTTAATAGTATATAAAAATTGTATGGTGCATAATTTGTTATTTAACAAGTTACGAGAATCTAAAATTTACATGTTATATTTAAAATATATTGTAATATTACAACACCTATACGATTTTTGCATGGTGAAAATTATTTTTAATAATAATTCTCGACTATACGGTTACTTATTCCGTAGGTACCTAATTATGGCCATTACGTTATTTTATCATGTAATATAATTTTGCAATTTATTTTTTATTAAATATTTTATGGTAATTTTGAAAATCGCGGCAAAATAGAAAAAGTAGCCAACCATTGGCTACTTTAGCATTGATTAGCTATTATTAAATGAGAGTTCACAAGGTCTCTACACCAATGACGAGCTAATCGTTTAGGCGAGATTCTGTGGATGTTATTAGAGTTACGATCTGCAATGATGGGATTTGGATAGTTTGATAAACGATATTGAAATCGTTTATAAATGACGGAGGCAGTTTTAAAGTGTTTATTTGTAGGTCAGAGTGTAATGTATAGTTGGAAACATAAGGAGGAGCACCCGTTATTAAGCGAAGAGTTATCGATTAAAAGGTTTGGATTTTCTGCAGGTTTAAGGGTTTGGCAGCTCCTCAGATTTAAAGAAGGAAAAATGGGAAAATGTACAAAATGTAGGTATTAGTAAAAAAATATTACGGCCTTTTTTTCCTGTTAACAACTTTTTTACCAACAATTTTGCTCCGATTTACAACAATAGCAATTTTTTTGAAATAAAATCTGATTGGGGAGGTACTTTAGTGGGGTTATTTTTTGATTTTCTAAGGAGTTTTCATAACAAATGGGGAAAACCGAGAAAAAACGTAGGACAAACGGGGAAAGAGGTACAATATAAATAAATATTATTAAAGAAAATGTTTAATACATATGTAATTATTTCACCATAATCTTACTACGTTTACATGATACAAGTTAAACCGTTCTTAATTTAAACTGATTTTATTATGAGTTGACTTAAATTGCCTGATTTTTTTACGTATTGGTCTTTAATATTAAAGTGATAAGTAATAATTTATAAAAACGAAATCTGAATAGTATGTATTATGGTTTATGTTATCATTTATTATATAATAAAAGTGATTGTTCAATTTACATGTACAAATGTACCGATTTTATTTATAATACTGATTTAATTTCGTTAAACCACATATTCGAGCTTCCTTAAATTAAAACTGGTTTATTTTATTTAAGTTGCTTTAAAGCGTTTACATGATGTTTGATTAAATTACTTTAGTTTTAGATTTTGAGTAGAAGCTTATGGTTTTACAAAGTTGTTTTTTTTGTGGAAACTTTTCTACCAGCAATTTTCCTCCAACTTTTAATGATAGCAATTTTTTAAAAGGGAAAAAAAACATGAGAAAACCGGAAAAAACGTAGGAAAACCGGAGAAATCGATACAACAAACAAATATTATTAAAAAAAAAATCTACATTGTTTAATTATTTTACTATAATATAGTATGTATATTGTTGATAAAGCATCACTATCAATTGAACTTCGCTCAGAATCGTTTTTTCGCTAACAATGGTTTATCGTTGTTTACAGATGTACATTAAATTCCAGTCTATATCCTACTTTCCCAACTTCCCACCTACATCAGTGGCTGCGCCCGTATCCATTATTTTATCTTTTTTTTAAACTGTCTTTAATTGTACATATAAATGGAGTATAAGACATATATATTGTTGATGAAGCAACACTATTAACCGAATTTGGCTCAGAGTCTCGGCTCGTTTTCGTTAGTTATGCTTTATCGTTGCATACAGATGTACATTAAATTTTCCCTTTACCTTCCCAACTTTTCACCTACAACAGTGGTTTACCCACGTGCGATGTATGTCAGTCTTTTTTATTGCATTCTGAATACAAACCAAATTTCTCTATATGCTACTATTAATTTGAAAATTTTGTCACATAAAAATAAGGTCTCTGTCCAAATTTTAAATCACTGAAAATATTTTTAATTGAATCATAACTAAAAACAAAATTAAAAATAATATATTTAATACATTTTCCAGTTTTTCTACGTTTTTTTCTATTTATTATGAAAGCCGCTTGTAAAATCAAAAAATTACTATTAAGATAAGTTGTTTACAGATAAAAAAAATAAATAAACATCATTGTAAAACCAATATATTCCTCACTTCACTCAGAATCTAATTACAGAAATTACTCAATGAGGAAAAAGTAAAGGATAGGGCGAGGATAATAACTGATTCATTTTTCGGTACCTACGTATATGTTTTATTGAATATGTAAATTCAATATATTATTATTAAAATAGTCGCAGATGATGTTTATTGTGGACATTTCACCGTTATTTAAATAGTATACGAATTTATGCATACAGAGTGAAAACTAAGAGATATCGTTTGAATAAATCTATTATATACTAACGATAAACGAATTACTGATTTTTTTTTATATAATTCAGGCTCAAAGAACAGCGCAATGGTGAGCTTTTACTTTTGAAGCGACAAGTCTAAACAGTATATAATATAATAGGGATTTGCTGAAATGTGCGAGTATATTATATACTTGCATAAACTCCTACTAAACGCAGTTGTTCCCACAGAAAATAAAATATAATAGTTTTGTCAACGTGTTATTTGTATTGTTAGAAACATCATAGAAAAGAAAAAAAAACATATAAAACCATAAACAGAAATAAACTGTAATAAAAAAATATAACGACAGTAAGATATAACAATGTCGTTATTTTATTTGCTACCTAGTAATATATAAGTAGAAGATATTATGAATCAATATTATTTATAATAAACTAGCTACGAGTGATGACAACCAATTTCGGACTATTGGTTTTCATATTAAAGTGCTTTGACCCAGTAGCGTAGCCAGCGGGTAGGTCTAGTAGTTTCGGGTCTACCCATTTTTTTCCTTAAAATTAATATTATTTTAAAATCAAAAATTTGTGTTAGTAATCTTTCCTATTCAAACATTTATATTACTTTATCTGGCTTACCCAGAAAAATATTTCTAATTACGTCTCTGCTTTGCCTTGATATACGATGAAATTTATATTTAAGAAAATATTATATAAGTATTGTGTTTGTAAATTAGCTTTATTTCGTTGTTTTAATTTTTAAGGGAAATGTAAACATTTTTAAAATGTGATATTTCAGATAATATTTCATATTTCGATTAAAAAGTAAAATATTGAAAAACCCACGAACACACAGAGAGAATGTTCTGAATTCTTAAGTAATAAAATGTATCAAATTTCAATATTTTCATCCATTTGGATCTTGGGTTTCTCATTGTTGAATACATTTTCTATACTTGAACACAATATTACATAAATATAGAGTTCAATGTCTGCATTACGTTTATATTGTATGTATAAGTTAAAGGTTAAAGCAAAATAATAATAATATATTCTGGAAAAGTTTGAAATGTTTATGGTTATTTGTTTATGTGCTAATATTTCCATAGTAATTAACAAGTTTATGTGTTATAATTTATAGTCAAATTATTGTAAATCGAAATATTATAATTTGCAGAGTTTCGTAAAACACGTTTTTGGTCGTTAAAATTAATATACTTATCTTACCTAACACCCAAAAGTTTTCATTATCAATTCGAAAAATAAATCTTTGGAAATATAGTAATAATAAGGTTTTTATAATAATTTTATACGCATAGTAATTAAATAAAATAAAAATGATTTATAGATTCTACACTAAAATAAAGGAAAAAGCCAATTGTACTAATTTAAGTCATTTATAAGAAAATAATTCAACGTGTTTCATGTTTACCTAATTTTATATAGTAAATAATAAATGGGTAATCTTTATTAAACTTTATTTGTAGATATGAAAATTATAGTTTTTCTTTTTCATACACTGGGTTCATATAATTGTTCGATGTGGGTTCTATTATAAATACTGTCGCATAAAATTGTTTTTTAACATACACAGTAATTTACTAAGCGTGCTCAGTGGTCACTCAATTTGTTTGGTTAAATTTTGCATATATTCAAATTCTGATTTTTGGTATTTTTAAGTGTACAATTAAAGCCGATATTTTAGAATACTTATAATATTATAACATTTAAGGAGTATCCAGTGGTAATACAAACTTTGGTTTTTCAAATGAAAACTTATATTAAATAGGTGAAATATTACTTTAATTAAATATTTGTGTTAACATTTTTGATATCCGTCAACCCATTGATGAGGTAGCGGGAAAATAGTGGAGCACTAATAAAATACTGTGAACCGTGTCACAACACAAATGTCGGCTTTAACTACACTAAAAAATTTAAAAAAATCAAAATTTGAATACAAGTATATATAAAATTTAACCAAAAAAAATGGGGTGAACACGTTTAGTGAATCATTCTGGATATAAGTACCTATATGTATAAAAAAAAACTTTGAGAGTATAAAATATTTCATAGTGCCTATATAATTATGCGTGTAGTTATACCCACGTTGAATACAATATTAGGGACTTAGTGCAGTTTAAATAATCTGAAAACATAAAATGTTCAAGTAGGGATTTTATAATAATCATATTATTGCGATGTGTTGTAACGACGGTTTTTGTTCAGAGTTAGTGGCCCAAGAACCCAAATGAAAGGATTTTCATACATATTATTATTAATGTATAATATTAGAAAAGTATAAACATAGCCGCAGTGACGGCATGCGGAAAGAGATTTAAACTTCCGAAGTCTTTTGAATTTTTCCTTAATACCGTGAAACTTTACGTAGGTATCCAATTTTGAAAAATGACTCAACCCTCGAGTACTTAGTAATAATGTTCGATATTTTCTTTGGAAATTATTATTCAAATGATTTTCATCTGTGAAATTATATTATTCTACGTTGGATGTATTCGTTATGACTGCCGCTGCACATATTTGTATAAAAATATTATCATGTAGTAGGTAGGAGTTGGGTGTTTACACTGTGGGTTTATTTTTAAGTGAACCAAAGTGTATCTCGGGAAATATTCGTAACTTTTTTATATTTTATAAAACTTTTAACAATATATACCTAATTCCATATTTTTCATAATTTAAATTTGCCCGTAGGTTTATCTCATTTTTTTTTTTTAGATTATTTGAGACTTTTAGATTTTTTAATAAAAACTCCACATTATATTAATATTTTAAGATTTAAATTATCAAAGGAATATCGAGTTTTCAAAAATATTAATATACGCATTAAATTAAGTGCTATATAGATTAAAATACTTCTGAAAATAATTTTATAGTGTGTAGGTGAAGATGCTTTTCGTTTTACTTAGACGTAAAAACGTTTTTCTCGAAAAATATTTTTTTTTGCTTAGTAAAATAAGTACCCCTGATTACCGGCTTTTCCGGGTTCTTAACAGATTTTTTTAAAACTTAAAAAAAAACTAACAGTAAATGTTTCATTGTTCGTTACATTGGTTCTATTTGTATTGATTTCTGGGTTACCTTATTTTGACGTTAATAAAAGGAAACAAGAAAAATGTTAACAAGAAAAAACACGACTATACGAGTTTACCAAGTTACACTTTGAATCGTTATTTTATTTTAGTGATTTATTCGTTGTTTTTAGTACATAAATTAAATTATCCACCGTATATCTTACACGTTTTTAATCTTTCCACCTACATTAATGGCCTGGTGCAAAGTATATCGGCTTTTTTAAAAATTGTTACATACTATTATATTTAAGTAATTTACTTGTTGTACCTAACAAAAAGAAACTTTTAACTAAAAAAAAAAACTAAAAAAAGAAATTTTTATTAATATAAATAAAATTATTTAGTTTTATTTTAGATAAATTTATTTTTATTAATTATCTTTGGTTTTATAAAAGAAGACCTTATGTCAATTTTGTATGGTTTTCAAAACAAGTAAAATAAATATTTAAAATACATATCATGTAGTTTCTATAAACTAATACACGACATACTCAAATTTTTAAAATACAAACATTTATGAAATTTAGGCTAAAAAATTAAAGGAACACAATTTTATACACCAAAATAATAAAAAATAGCCAACAATTACCTTAGGCTTTTTTTTCCTGGCACTGAAGGTATAATATATACCAACAACATTCTGTGCATAGTTCTATTGATAGTAGTATAGTCTTAAGGGACTCGGTGCCAGTTTTCAATTTATTTTCCATTTTTATGAAATTTGAACATTATTTTTAACATTTTGATAATCACCAAAAACTATCATCTCTTTAGGGGTAAAAGAACCAAGAGACCAAGAGGTTGTTTTTACGAACAAATATGACTTCAAGGGAATATAGATAACTCCTAAATTACTACAAGTCATAATATAATCAGTTAAATATTATTATAGGAATATTTTTAAAATAATAATTTGGAATATTGTACGCATTAAAGTTGGATTTTAAATTATGGCATTAAAAACTTACAATTTACTTTTTTTGAAGACATACCATCAAATTTGAGATTAAAAAATATTGGAAAACGAATTTAAATGCGGGCATTGTAGGAAGTCTTCCTCTTTTCAAAAAAATAATTATCGTCAAAATTTGATCATTTCAATTCGGAGGCATGAGAGTTTTTCCGGTTTCTTATATAAAACATGTTTTTGAGACATAAATAATGTTGATACCAAGCCCCTTAAATGAATGAAATTCGAATTCGGAACTAGTTAAATCTTTTGTTATACTTGTTCGTATAGTTTTTGGGAAATCGTTAAAAAAAGAATACGGTTTATTGTATTTAAAATGTTTTAACTTTATTATTCTGGGAAAAATTATGTAAAAATTTAGAAACGGGTTAAGTGCTCTTTTAATGATTCCGG
Source organism: Cinara cedri (assembly GCA_902439185.1). NCBI lineage: Eukaryota > Metazoa > Arthropoda > Insecta > Hemiptera > Aphididae > Cinara > Cinara cedri. The sequence goes on along the minus strand of CABPRJ010001901.1, from coordinate 670,437 downwards.
AACTCGAGTTTTATAGCGGTAAAACGGTTTAAATATATAGGGCAGATACAATATTGCATATTGCATATTATAGCATTTCAGATTACAAGAACTCACGTTTCAATAATGTAAAATGCTTTCATACGTCATAATAGTATATATTGTTATACAAGAACTGCATGTTGATTATTTTTGAGCATGAAACAAGTATTTTAATTAGGTATAAAAGAAAACGGATTACGTAATAATCGGATTACTACGCAGTAGTACAGATTCTACGTTATACGTAGATTTGTAGATACATAATTTTAATTTACATAATCATAATTTAAGACATTTATTTGTAATTTTGAACAAGTGTATACATCATGTATTTCAGTTACTTCTTGTATTAGTAACGTATTATTCTGAAAATCCGCCTAGTAATTTGTTTACATTTCATTTCCGTCTCACAAAAATGAACTCTGGTGGCGTCATATGCGTTGAGTATATTATTATAGTCTCACACTAGATTTTATTATGGCCATTTTGAGCCATATAAACAAAATTATGGTTTTAAATTATTTACGAAATCAGGAAGCATTTTGACATATACTTTACAATGTGAGTCCTAAATCATACTACGTGATGTGTAATTTATATTTCTGTCTTTTTAGATATCTTATTTTTGGCAACATAACTCGTATGCAGTCGAATAAATAATTCTATACTGTGTAAGTCGGTCGTTCTTTGTTCGGATTTGTATGCGGGGGTAATTTTTCTGTTTTGAAATGTTGTATTCGAAAAAACGTGTCATATATTATGTATTTACAACACACTCGTTTTTTCGATATTAAAATGTTGACCATTTTTTTTTCAAGCTGAAATCCGAGATTATTTCTTGATTTTGAAATTTTGTAAGTGCATTAATTTCTAATTAAAAAGTTAGTCGTGGTTTCCCCGCTTTAAAATCACTACAAAGATGACAATAATACGAGTAAAATGTATACGTATAAAATTTGAGTCCTTATTGCCAATTGTGTGTAAATTAATTATTCTTCCCCGCCTTCTAAAAAAAATGTCGAATCACTCGTTTCACTCGAGTCACTAGTGAGTTATTAGTCAAGGGAATAATAATTCTACCCGAAATGTTTAATAATCCTAAATTTAGCATTTAACAATAGTATTGTTAAATCGTTCAATTATTTTATACGAAACTAAATACATCACCTGTATTTCCTTTATCACGTGCATTGATATGTTAATACCTAAGTAATTGTATTTGATAGTTTAATAGTCACATATCTTCCATTTGAATCATTTTAACGTAAATCAAATTAAATTATACGCAAACAAGAGTCGACAAAATACATTTTGCAGTTGACGAAGAGCGATGACGCGCTATTGATGAATTATTCAGAAGGTTAATTATGTCACAGCATGATATTCGTAATAATAATATATAATAATTAGTCGATCTTCGTTAAGAAGTGGTCTATTAAATTAATACATTATGTCGATAATATAATTTTATTTAAACAAGAATCGTCAAAATTAGCTGACCTAATGTTTACATGTTATTTGGTACTGACGGTGTAGTTGGTGTATTATAATACGCAAATTGAAAAGTTTCCATCGCGTACGTAAATAATAATAAATTACTGTATTAATTTAATTAATAGGTTCATGAACAATATACAATAAACCGCTTTGAATTGATACTATTGAATTAATTTTTAATCGATTTAATTCGTATTATAAACGTTTCGTTTTTGAATTTCTTGGAATATTGTTATAGGATTAAAAATTGTCAGTAGGTATGTTAATATTTCTCAGCGTGTGAACATTATATTATATTCTCGTATAGTATTCGAATTATTATTCATTACGTGACATTTAATATTTTCAATATTATTGGATTCCGGACTGATGGCGGAGGTAATTTTTAATTCTCGACTCGATGGATTTCTTCATGTTAAAAACTAAAAAAAAGCCCAAACGGAGTTAATTTGCGAATGATTTCAAATATTATACTAGTTATGTAGTTAAAATGTGTGTTTACGAGTGTGAAATCGAACGATTTTTTTTAAAATGAAAAATCGTTTCTTATACCTACCTGTCTTCAGACATATTACGTGTATATATATATATCATCTGCGAGAACGGACCAAGTGTTTTTCATTAAATTTGTTGTGCTGAACAAATATATCCGTACAATTTATATTATTACGGAACACTACACTTTCCGAGAGCGAAAAGTATATTTTTCTTTTAGGTTTTATGTATTTATTTTATTTCTAAATTTCAACTCGAAGGGTATTATTTTGTTCAAAAACACCACCAGCGTTGTGACGCTGTCTTAACTATTATATTTTTGTAGGTATACACAATTGACCGATGGTCAAAATATTAAAGTGAATTATTTAATTGTAGGATAATCAGTTTTATGAAATATTGTTTTTATTTATTTTTTATTTTTTATTAGTACCTACCTATATATTTTTTTTCTTCTGAAAAGCACTTTTAAAAAGTGTTCCGAGAGTTTCAAAACTATTATTGTTTAAAGTATCGTCCATTGACTCCACATTAATTTTGACGTAACAGTGTTTCCTTATATAAGTCGATAAAACATAAAATCAATCACCGACCAAAACGACTACGATGCTCGTTCGTAATCGATTATATTTTGTTATTTCATTAGGTATGACAGCGAAATTTGGATAATTGTATATTATACAATAATACAATCGCATAAGAAGTGTTTACAGGTTTTTTTTTTAGCTTCTATACGAAATAATAAGAATCTTGAGAAGAAAAACGAGCTGCGGATTTAGCGTATAGGGCTTGAAAGTGATTTAACTGACATTGTTTAACTTATGTATTAGCTTTATAATTTCCTACGTTAACGCGATAATATATAGCTGTGTAAATATTCCTGGAAATCGTGTTCTACCTAGTTGTTCAATATTGACCCGAGGAGCGTCTTTATAATTGCGTGCACAGTAGCTTGTTTTCAATTAATTCGGACCACGTTCTCTTAATACCTACCTATTAGGTGCCTAAATTACGGGTTATATACACTAGTGGAATACTAAATGTATAATATAATTCGCAGTTGAGAAAACAGATTGTAAATCAGCATATTTAACGATTTTCATATCTTATATTATTAGCCTATAATTTTAGTTAAAAATAAATCCATTCGAAAACGATCAATGATTTAAATGTAAAGTTTGATATTGCAGCATGATTATTATCAGTGTTGTATAAAGATAATATATTTTAATATATCTTGATAAAGATTAATAATCAGAAATTTTAATCTAAATAAAAAAGATTATTTTATTCATTAACTATCGTAAAAATAAGTGTTAAAAGTAGTACAAGTGTACTAGATTTGATAGTTACAGTGAATATGGTAAAACTATTGATAGAATAAGAAGCAAATCCCCCCTATCTAAAGTTTATCACAATTGACATAAATGCTGTTCAATAATAAAAATTGTATGAATTTGATTCTAAAAATACTCTAAAACTGTTTACGGTGTTGTATATACCACTAGTTATTTAAAATCATTGTCCACGTACCTAGGAAATAACAAAAATTATACAGACGGTCACATAAAAGTTCAATACTGAAAAGAGTGAACTATGTAACCGACCGTGGAATTTCGTTGATTACAACATTCAACGGAATACTTAAAAATCTAGAAGAACAAAATTAGGTAGTATCTTTTGCAAGTATTTGAACATCACTAACAGAAGTATCCAAACAAAAATAAATCGATAATAGACACTTGGAATTTTGTAAGATACAAATCCTTGACTTATTATTTAAATTATACATATATGTGTTACGTAAAAGTACGAATACTGGTAAAACCTAGGATATGCAAACTAGTTAGGTTAAACCCTGAATGATTTTTGTAGTTTAGACTTTTAACAATGATATTTATTAAATTATAGGCTAAACAAATATTGGTGTTGGTAAAATCCGTAATTTCATTTTTCTTTTCAACTTATCGTGTGGTTTTTTTTTGGCCGTTGCGTTATATTCGTGTATTATACAATTTATAGTATTACAATATTATGCGTACAATTTTTACTACACAAATTATTATTTATTTGTGCAGGTTTGCCAGGATTTGCTAAAACTAATGTTATTATAATGTTTTATATTTCCTATTAAACAAATAACATTCTAACAATTCTATATTTATAGTTAATAAATATTATAAAATTGCGTACTTAAAGTAATAAATTCAATCATGAAAGTTGTATTTTAATTTTTTCAACATTATATAGGCATTACAATTAATAATTATTAGGTATTTATTGATGTAAAACAACCGGTTAAATTTTTAGTACTGTCTAAAAAATGCTCTGAATTGAAAAAAAAAACTTTTAGATAGTTGGACTTTTTTGCGATACACTAAAATAGATTTGTTAGATGTGTTTTTAAACTTGTTGGAATTTAAATTAACTTTTTCAGTGGTTCTTTTAAATTTTATATTATTGTAGTGCAGAGTGTGTACCTGACACTACATATATAAAGTGAAATATTTCTGAAACTTTCTAACAAATTCTAAAAATTGTCTAACAATGTCTAATAACTTTGAGTAGGGTTTATTAGAGTAGTTTCGTAAAGTTGTGCTATGTTTGTAGTGCCAGCTTCACGTAGGTGTTAAAGTACACATCTAGATTTCAAAAAGGCTGTAACCTAATAATTTATTTAATTAATCATATTAATATAAATTGAATATTTTACTTACTGTTTTTATTAAATACCTATATAAATTGAAATTTTTACAATTTATCGAGATGAATTAATTACTAATAATTATTTATCTCATATAATGGCTCGAGTAGTTACTGATTTATCTATATACGACAAAAGTTAAAAATATACTTATATAGATTAATTTATTTAGATAAAACACAACACTGATGATTATGTCATACACATTTATTAATTTTTATCATAATTTAAACAAATAAAATCTTGAACAATAAATGTAGGTATATGGTCTTTATGGTAATTTAATGTAATTAGTTTTAATTAAATTTATATATGTGTATAATATAATTATTGTAATATAGTTATAAAACTAATAAGTACATAAGGGTTTTAAACCTTTGAAATAATAAAAAAAAAAAAGTTATTTCCACTGATGGTTAGAAAAATAGTACCTATATAAAATCCTAAAAGACGCATTGAGGAGACGCTATTGCGGTGGTTTTATAAGGACTATATAGGCTTGGTCATAGAAAAATATAAGGGCATGGCGGGTGATTTATTGTGTTTAATGTTTTCCAGTGTTATTTCAAATACGACAACTTGAAAATATATTAACTGCTATAGGAGACGTTTACGTCATAACAATCCACACCAATTAACATGATGTGGGAAAGTGTAGTTTATGAAGATACACCGTCGTATAGTATAAACAAAAAGCGTGGGAAATGAGTACGAGGAGAACAAATTGAGAACTATATATTATTATGTATGTGTATGTATAATATGTTTGCGTTTCGGGTCACTCGGTACTTTTGTAATACTCCGACGCACAGATATTCATATTTGTTTTATCTTCTAATGTTGTCTACAGTAATAAGTGATGAGATTTTAATCGATTGCAGTGACTTAACATTATAAACGTATTTAAAGTCTGTGCCATATAACGACTTTGAAACTGATTCGATACGAATACAAAACATATCCAAATCGTACTATTTTACATATAGGATGTCACACCGTGTTTTGCGGATTTTTGTGTATCAATTATATTCAATTTATTTTAATTTTGTTTTTATCAATGGAATTTTCTTTCAGGAAGCCATATTATATTTAGAGAAAAATTAAAACTTTTATTACTACCCCTTGATCACCAAACATAATACATTTTTGAAAATAATAATTTAATTTGTCTCTACATTACGTATGCCTATAATATGTAGCCCCTGACATAAAATCTAATTTGGGAAATAAAATTTATAAAACTGACTATTAACAGAGGTATAAAAACCCGAAGAATACGATTATTTTTTTAGGGATAACACTAACTAGTGTTCACGGGGTATCTATAGCCTGTAGGTACGTGGTATTATATGCGTGTTACCACATACATAAATTTATAGTATCAAATAAATCTGTGACATCAATATTAATTACATACTTAGGAACACAGATAGATGAGATTTGAGACCAAACACAAGAAATTTCAATACGATTTGAAATCAATTATTTTATTAATAAATTTCAATTATCTTATATAATTATTATAGGTCTATGGTTTTATACTCTTGTTGCAGTTTTTACCAAACTTTCGTTTTGGATTCACAGTAACCATATATCAACGTAAAAATACATATAACATAATAATACAATTTGACAGACAAATATTTTATTGGTTCATTGTAAAGAGGAGAAACAAATTATTAGATATAATAAATATCTCTTTTTAAATTTCTTCTTCACACTTATCCAAAAAGAAAAAAAAAAAAGAAGCTTTATAACAGTAAAATATTTTTTTTCAATATTGCATAGTATTTTTATCCGAAGTCATTTATAAGTCATTTGTAGCTATGTATAGCATTCATATATTTTGTTTTCGTTTCGCAATAAGTAATTACGTATTTACGTCTTGAAATAATTTCTATTCGTTTTGCGAAATGGACGAAAACATTAAATGGATACGATTATTTTATATAACTCATTAAAGATAATATATCATTTTTCAATATTTATTATTTTAAATTAATTGTTTTATTCTGTTTGTCTACATATTTTTTTCACGTATATATTATGATATCTTCATAGAACTTTAGCTATACATATATACTTCCGAAATTCTTATTATAATAACTATTATCTCGAGTGCAGTAATTGGACAAATTCAATTAATTAAACTAAACAAAGCATTTTAAAATAATATAATATTATATCGTTATCAACTCCAAATGTTCTACATTTGAATAAAAAATAATAATATAGTCATGTTCATCAGACAAAAAAAATGTATATTTTTTAATTAATGTCTACTTTTTATTTTTATATTTCGTACACGAGAGACTCGCGACGGTCGAAATGCTTTTTATGTATCTATTGATTGGTATTATAATAACCCATACTAAAAATGTCAAAATAACTAATCGACCTGACTAATGAATAACTAATCTGATACCTACGTAGGTAGATAATTATATTATTAACGAGCTGATATTTTTTGTCGATACTGTTTAATTAAAATTACCATGGACAACAACATAATGAGAAATGCAGATCTTAAATATACATATAAGTGAAATTCTTTAAATTATTTATTTCTCGCATTCAAATATACTGAGTCAGATTATTTCAGTGACAACAATGAACTACTATAATAAATTGGGATTCGAAAATAGGTATAAAATATAAATCTTTAGTTGGAAAATAACATTAGTTATACTTCGAAAACATTTTAATTGAAAATTATTGTAATTAATAAACAATTTTATTTTTCTCGTTTTCAATTATTTGATTGGTTTTTTCGCAGATCTTTGTTGATCTCATTTTTTCGTAAGTTAATGCTCCTTTCAAAAATTTTAACTAACCTTCGGCCATCGTTGTCCTTATCAATGCTTATCATAATTGGTTTCATTTTTGTTTTGAACATGGCCTTCGAGGATCGCCTTTTATAAGGCTTTTCGTCAAAAAATTGTGACGCATTAAATGACCTTATCATTAAGTCCTTTCTGACTTTAATATTATCCAAAACTTTTTGATTTTCCTTAAGTCTGTTCAATGCTTTCTGGTTTTTTTTTTACATTTTAGATTCTGAGTGGAGTGAAGAATTTATGGTTTTTGACTTATGGTAAGCTATGGTTTTACAAAGTTGTTAATTTTTTTATAATTTTTTTTTATCTGAGATCTTGTTACAATTTTAAAGTTTAGCACCTTTTCTGAAAGGTAATTTTTCTATTTTCTTAGGAGTTTTTCATCATATGTGAAAACCGTAAAAAAACTGAGGAAAAACAGGAAAATGTTCGAAATATAGATATAGATAATAGTTAAACAATTTTACGGTCTCTGGATCAAGTTTCTTGAAAAATAAATCGTTATTTTGAGTAATTTTTGTAATAATTGGTAAAAAACAGAAAAACACGGAAAAAGGAAACTGAAAAATTTACAGCGTTATACCTCCACGTAATCCTTTTATTTAAAATTTGTTCCCTTTATGTTTTCTATCAGGCATTTTAAAAATAAGAAACCTTGTTTGTTAAATTTTTAATCTAGCTAGTACTCACGATAGTTATTTTTGATTTTTCCAGAATTTTTTTTAATAACTGAGCAAAATTGAAAAAAAAAAAACGTTGAAAAAACGAAAATAATGCTTTTATTGTTTTCAATTTTATTAGTTTTTTTTTGGTGTAATTCTGTTAATAATATTTTAAAAAGACTTGAAATTTTGACAGAAAACTTATATTTACTTTTTCTTGACGTGGCAAAATTATTTTTGTTTGGTAAGCACTTAGTGGATTCAGTTTTTCAACCAAAGCGAAATACTTGAACATTTAAGAGGAGGTTAGTTACACGTTGTACTTACTGGTTTAAAAGTTTTAAAATCAAATTTTGACGAAGATCGTAAATATTACGGCCTTTAAAGACACGTATAATCGAATTTCGCTTCGAATCGTTTTCGTTATCGTTGATTATATAGTTATACATTAAATTACTCTATATATCTTACTTTATCCACTTCCCACTTACAATAATAGCACACCCAGTGTCTAGGGGGAGGGGTATTCAAGAATTAAGAGTTATAGTTATATTTTTTTTGCCTGTTGAAATGTGTTTATTAATTCTACGTTAATTTTAAAACATATTACAATGTATCAAAACTAAATATATTATACGAGTATTATATCAGGTAGTAAAGTTAATAATTAATATTATGCCTGAATTAAATAAATATTAAAATATAGTGAATTTTGTATTCTGTGTTTGATAAAAGAGCGCCAGTTCAATGTTTTGGCCCGGGTTGAAAAAATATGTAAGATCCGGCACTGTGCAAACCCGTCTCGATTATTAGCTCTTTTTAGTAAAATGTATAACATCCGTAAAAACGAATATCTATTTAAATTAAATACTTTTTCTAAACACTTGTATATGATAATTGATTAATTATTCTCGCAATACGATAATGAAAGACGCGTATTGATAAATTAAACCATAAATGTAATTGCTTTTTAATCGAATGAAGTGGAAGGAACAAATGAACAAAATAGGATAAATATTTGTGTCTGAATGATACAGGATGCCAGTATTTTCAGGTTTTTGTTTACGTGTCCCTTGAGGATTCCGCCTAACGTTTCAATACGTTAGCAACGAGATAAAAAGAAAATCGAACAGTGTATTATGTGGGAGTTTGCAACATGTTTTTCAATTGACACTATTATACTGCTGTGTTTGAGTTTTTTGTGTCTTGATTAAATTGATAATTGTTTTTATTAGAACAAAACGTATGCACTTAACAATTGTTTTAATTTATTTCACGAATTTCGTAACGATCCGTTCGGTACCTATAGTAAATATTTAATGTTTTAATCATTACCTTATACGGGTTAGTTTGCGCAAAATATAAAATTGTATTTTCTATCTAGTCAGAAATTCGTCAAAAGTAAAAAGTATACTGAAATAAAATTATCGTTTTTAAGTTTGAAAATTTTAATTGCGTTTTTTTATATAGTAAGTTCTTCCGGTTTATATTTTATATATATAAAAAAAAATCAATAATATATCCTCATGTACCCTTTTTAGAAAATTAGACATTATTTATCATCTATCATAATATATTGTACACAAACAGGGAGTCAAGCGTATAATTTTCATAAGAATCGCTTAAAATCGTTTCAAATAACCTCGTAGTTGATATAAGAATACGGTTTCATCACGAAATTTTTGCTTTTTTATAAAACACCTATTCCAGATAAATTATAAAATAATGTTTAGAAACAAAGTGATGTCCGTATATTTTCCGAACTATTATAAATACCAAAGTTATGGACTTATGGTTATTAAAATTAACGAACTGACACAATGGCGTATCATATTATATTGTAGACGATTTTATTATATTATATTTTATCAACTTCAGAATAATTTTATTTTTAAATCGATCAAAATAATTATGAAACTTAATATGGTTAAACAAGTACAGTTATATATATCAGGGGTGGCTAAAACGAGGCTCGCGAGCCACATACCGCTCTTAAATCAGTTTCGTGTGGCTCTTGAACCAGGCTTAGACTAAAATGAATAGATAAATAATTCCGTTAGAATCGTTAGATAGTGTTTTATATATCATTGCGTATCGCAGTTTTATTAGTTTTATATGGTTTATTAAAAAAAAATTTGGAAAATAAAACACTTATCTCAACTCTATTGGCAGTGTTCAGATATGTTATGTTGATACAAGTTTTTAATATTAGTGGTTCTATCATTTTCGTAATTTACAGTGTAACTAACAAAAAATATTACTGAATAAAATATTTTTAGAAACTTTTGTTTTATTAATATCGATAATATAATTTTCTCAAATTTTAAGGCATTAAAAATGACTATTGTGTACACTTTTTTTTACTGCATTATTGTTTCATTATAAGATACATTGAATTTTAGGACATTTATACATCTAAAAAATAGTACATTTTTTTTTAAATTTAAGTATAATTTTGTTTAACCGACTATAAAATATTAGGTAAGTACTTATCATTTTGTTAAATAGCCAACGATATTATTATATTTGTTTGGTTTAAAGCATTACGGCATTAAATATTAAAACGAACAAAAAAAAAAAAAAACGTGTTTTTTCATCTTTTGTAATTTATTATTACAGTGCGTATAATTAATATTTATACGGTTTTTATTATTCATCCGGCTAAAAAATAAAATCCACCGTCGTTTTATTTGTATATTAATTTTTGCGTATGAAATGTTAATTTTTTAATCGTCGTTTTTACAGTTTTTATAGTCGATCATTTATGCAGTATGAATCTAATATCTTTCTTCAAAAAAAAAAAAAAGAGAATCATTGCTTATGAAATATAGTTTTGAGTGAACTTCAATTAAATAAATTTAAAAAAGTAATTTTTACAATTTTTGTTAAAATTTGAATTTCTTTCCTTGTTTTTCTAATTATTAAAAAAAAAATAAAGAAAATTAAAAACCGATATTTTCATGTACCACTTTGATCTGAAAAAGCTTGGACTGGAGAATTATTTCTAATAGAAAAGTTGTTTATAGACAGAAAACATTTAAAAAAAAGTACACTACCAATATTACAATGAATTATTGTAGTAAAATCATTATATTCCATGTTATGATCATCTTTTAAAGTAAATATTACTTCAGATGTTACAGCGTATCTCACCATGTTCGACGGATTTTCCTTGCGCTGTTAATACATTTTTTTCGATTTTTTTTAATCTGTTTGTCCCTGAAAAAAAGAAACATCGATTTGGGAAAAAATTTAATTTTTATTTTTATCCTCTAAAGACAAAAATAAAAAAATAACTATTTATTCACTTTAGAAAATTTTAAAAATAACCATTTTGTAAAAAATATCATACAAACAATTTTTATATATCACAATTTCATATTCAATAATTTTTTAGTTATAACCGTTTTCACGCCTATTTTAAAAAAAATTAAAACAGCTATAATTGAGAAACTATTAATCTGATATAAATGTATGATACATTCAAATATTAAAATTTTTAGAATAATATTTTTTTTACAAAATGGCATTTTTGAACATTTTCTTAAGTAAATAAATAAAAAGTTATTTCATTTTTTTATTAATTTTTCTTCAAATTGATGTCCTTCTCGAAGAAAAATCAAACAAATGTAATATTAATAAGGCTAGGAAAATCCATCGAATACTGTGGGACACATTGTATTTCAAGTAAATATTTAAAATACACGACGAGATAGATGCTTCTTTTTTATTCTGACTATATATGAGAAAGTATTTATAGTTTTACAAAGTGTTTGCTTTTTTATCTTTGGAAAAATGTTTCAAATTATTCACATTGTATCTTAAGATATTGGTTTTACACTATTGCAATATTTTTTTTTTTGTCTAAAATAATTAATAGATCTTAAACAATTTTCTAAACAAACTTTTAAAAATCTGACAAAAAATTTCAATAGGTACATTGGTTTTCTTTGTGTTAATTTTTAGGTTATAAGAGAAACATATTGCTATTACTATAAACCTATGAAGCCTACAAGTTTATCAAGTTCAAGTGAGAACCATTATTTTTTTTATTTTTGTTTTTATTTAACTCATCGTTTCTTCCAGTTAAATTATTCTGTATCTAATACCTTCCAAACTTCCCATATACAACAGTGGCGTAAAACAGGGAGTAAAAATATTTTCGATAACGTTTTGTAAAACGTAAAACGAAAAATATCGAAAACGCTAAACGGAAAAAAATATGAAACGTTCTTGTATACAATGAAAAACTAAATTTTTCTACACGTTTTTACTCTCTGGTGCAAAGTATGTTCGGATATTTTTCGATTAAACACGTTGATCTTTTGGTATAAAAATATTTTTAGGAACGAAATTGTTAAGAATTTACAACGATGAAATATTTCCGTCAATTTTAGCTACTAACGTAGAGCTATAAAATCTTGTTTACCTATTCGAATTGTTAAATTAATTTTTAAAGTATAAAAAATGGAACGCATCATTATTATTAACCCTGTGGCTATTTCTAGAGATTTGAAAAGTGATTCGCAAGTGTTATTATCCTAGTAAAAATAAATTAATTTGTCAAATTAAAGCCCTCGACGACAAGCCACCACGGGGAACTATTTGCCACCTTTGTTAAATTGTTTCAAAAGGGCAAGGTCGCTTTAAAACAGAATTTAAAATGGCTCACAACTAATACTTTGTACTATTTTGTCTTTCCGTATTGACTTTTTTTAAATTTAGGAACCACATTTTGTGGACTGCGGGTGAAGTGAGAAATGTATTGGTTTTATTTTAAAGAAAGTGCTACAATATGCTAAATTTTATTTCTTGAACACTAAATATGACTTATAATAAATATCGTGTAAAAATGTTAAGTGTTTCTGATCGGCCATTTGAAAATAAAAACATAGTAGTGGTTTTACCCTCAAAAATAAGGATGACAAAATATAATATAAATATAAAATTTTAGAGTAGCTTGTTTCTTAAATGTTCTAGAAAACAAATTCCGGAAAAAGTTAATACTTTCCGAGATAATGAGTGTACCTACTTAAATGAATCACCCGCTATATATATATCATAGCTTAAAAATTACTGACAATTTTACTACATCTAGAAAATGTTTATTTAAGTATTCTGAGTAAATTTCAGGTTCTTATCATTATTTTTACTCGAATTATAAAACAAGAAAAACAGTAAAACAAATTTAAAAAAAACGAACTGTAAAATGTATTGAATACCTAATACCTATACAGTAAGACCCATAATTATATGTTGCGCTCAGAATCTAAAACTTAAAAGTATCTCACTCGTTTAGCTTACTAACAAAATAGTATGATAGTTTGCTTGAACTCGGTGAATTTCGATAAAATTTTCTTTGCTGTTCCGCTTCTATAAATTATAGAATTTCATTATGATATGTGCCCATTATCGCATAGAAATTAAAAGTAGTACCATGGATATTTTTGGGATCGCATTATGACTATTAGTGAGGCAGCACTTTTTTAGAAAGGAAATTTGACTGGAGATGTACTTTAGGTAGGTTATTTTTTATTTTTCCAGGAGTTTTCCCAATAAATGTGGAAAAACCGGGAATAAATATAGAAAATACTAGAAAATAGATACAATATTAAACAAATATTATTAAAAAAAATATATAATGTAATGTATAATGTATAATGTATAATATGTAATTATTTAACCATAATGCGACATTATGACACATAATATTGTTGACAAAGTAACACTATTAATCGAACTCCGCTCGGAATCGTTTTTTCATTAGTAATGGTTTATCGTTACGTACATACAGTTTACATATATACATTAAATTTCCCTTCTACCTTTCCAACTTTTCACTTACTACAGTGGCCCACCCACAAGGGGAATACGTCCGTCTTTTTTAAATTTGATACGAGTTTACATATGAATGACAATCATTTATACGGACAATTTTGTTTTTAAACTCGAATACGCATGACTTATGTGACGGACACTGAATATTGCTAATCATTTATTAATAATATATTAGAGGTATTTTTGAGGAATATATTTAGCGTATCGGCAGATAATAACGTTTATAATAAAATAATTATAATATATCATTGTCGAATGTCGAGCCATAATAATTGAATAAATAAATAATTGAAAGCTTTACCAAAAAAAATAACAAAACCAAATTTAAAAAAATCCCCAACTGAATATATCGAAGAATATTAATGCATATTATTATTTAGATTAATAGTCATTTAAAAATCGTACCTTTCAATTTAAACGGTATCTTTGTTTTAAACCATGTGCATTAAATCATATAAATTGTATATTTTTCGGAACGGTGTCAATAATTCGTTATTGACGAAATTTAAATTTTGTTAGACATATACTTGAAAATCGAAATTATGAGATAGCATTAATTTTTTTTTTTTTTTTTTGTAGCATCAGCATCGCCAAATTTATTCGCTACAATACCCGGTGCAAATGAAACGGACCCAGCAGATGCAAGAAAAAATCATTACGGGTAAAACCATAGGGAGACCGTGGTTAGCCGCAGACAAGTCCGGATCAGTATGAACTGTGGGGGAGGGGGATTATCTCCTTCTGTGGACTTTTTTATGCATCAATATTTATATAAGAATATTTTTTTACTTGTTTCATATATCTGTTATGGATTTTTTTTTACAATTATACATACCCTTAATGAGATTTAATTCGTTTGTATTTTTAGATTCTGAGCACATTAAGCAGTGTTGTGGAGGTATTTAGTTTAACTATAATGTACTGGTTTTACAGTGATGTTTATTTATTTATTTTTCCTGTAGACAACTTTTCTACCAGCAATTTTTCTCCAATTTACAATGATAGTACTTTTTCTAAAAGTAAATCCGACTGAGAAGGTACTTTAATGAGGTTATTTTTTGATTTTCTCTGGAGTTTTCTTAATAAATAAGAAAAGCCGAGAAAAACGTAGAAAAAACTGAAAAATAGTTATAAAAAAAAAGAAATATCTTAAATTTAAATTTTTTTAACGATAATCTTCAAAAAATATAGTGTTTCAAAACACGTTTAACCGACCTTCGTTCAGAATCTGATATTTCATTAATAGTAATTTATCTTAACGTATAGATTTAAATAAAATAACTCTATAATGTATCCAGTATATTCCCAAGTTGTTTTGCTCCGTTACGTTGGGTCGAAATATACGTATAAGAGTTCGTGGTACTTGGGTGCATATAATATTATTATAATCTCACTGTTCTGAAAAATCTGCCATTGTTAAGTCACAACGTGACGATAAAACATACCGTGTAGGATCGCGATACTAGTTTTAATCCGGACTTGCGCGGTCATAATAATATAATACTTTTTAATTATTATGTACACACAAACGACAATATTATGACAATATATGACCACGTGTAACGCGTGATTTTTGTTTCATCCAATTTGATTATAACATACAGATTGCATGACCGTGTGGACCGAAGGAGAAGGCCACCTGTACTACAAATCACGGAACAATGACCCGACGGTGTGCGGCATTTATATAATAGCGAAACCAGAGCAGACGGTACACGTTTACTTCGACTTTATGGACGTGCCTTGTAACATGGGCGGTTTGATAGCGGTAAGCGCATGACATTTCAATAATAATTACTGCGGTATACACAGAGTGCTTGCGATAACCGTTAACCGCAGTGACCACTAGACTGGTATAGCTAGGTATAGGCGGGTACTCGTCAATAATAACTCTGCACGAATTCGTTATGTTCGAGTAAAATAATTTGGGTGCATTTCCCTCCCCCTCTTCCCTCTATCTTTTTTTTGTGTTTGTTTACCACAACGACAAATTCGATTATGGCGCATGCAATCGAACGTTTGTATTTTTTTTTAATTATACAAACTAACACTTGACATATTCTAGATGATGAAAATTCCGTTTAAAAATAATTACAAAACCTACCAAGCTATTTGTTTAGTCGGTAAACCGCAGCAGCATCACGAGGACTGTATATGAGTTGCAATATATTATATTATAATAATATAAATAACCATCATAACAATATGATGACTGCGATTATAGGAAACAAGCCAAAATGCGAAATATTTACGAAAAAATCGAATGAAAAATAAGGGAGGGAGGAACAAAGTTTTAAAAGTTGTATAAATTCAAAAACACTACCTACATTTTTATTTTATCGAGAATTCCGGTAAATCGAAAATACTTTCATAATAAAATATTATAATACTCCATTTTTTTGAAGTTAACCTTTAAAAAAAAAAAAAAACAGAACTATTTTAAATTATGTTAAAAAAAATAAAAATAAAAATAATAATAATAATAACCAAGCTAAATTAAAATTAATGTGAGCAATTCAACTATGCATTTTAAATTCTAAGTGAAATGAGGAATATATTGGTTTTACAATATATATTTTTTTTTTATATTTTCTTATTTGTGTCTGTAAACAACTTTTAGAAAAAAAATTATGTAAGTTACGTTTTTATGGACAATACGCAATTACACTAAAAACATGCAAAATACAAATTTGCAGTATTATTTATTTAAGTATGATCGATAAAAATCCATTTACTGCATGAAATTGCTTATAAAAATATGAACATGCATTAAATACAAAATCCGGTCCTTATATTTAAGTTTATAAATGTTTTAATTGCAATAATTTATTTATTTATTTAGCTACTTATGCGTTAATATATTTATTTATTTCTTTAATTATCTATGTGGATTTTTATTTTTATTATTACGGTCATCACAATCATAAAATTTTACATTATACTTACCATTGTTTTAATTAGTATGCTGTGTCACTTAATGACAACCTATGAATACTAGGCAGTCCGCTCGATTTTAAAATAAAGTTGTTGGTGTCTCTCTAAAAATTATTTATTTGAATAATCACATTGTTTTCAAACATTCAATTTACAGTTATTTTTTTAAAATGAATTATGTTAATAATAGTTTATTGTCCGGCTTTGTCGATATTGTAGTTTAACGTTATAATATATTATTATCTGTTGTGTACTACACGGAGTTATTGCGAGTGAAATATTAAGGGCATAATACGATTAAATGTGTGGCAACCACACGATCGCAAAATCTGTCAAGTTCTACGTATAGTTAACCATATCCTAATATTCAAATTCTTGTGATGTCTCGCCTTTACAGGTAAACAATGCAGCAGAATTAGGCCAACCGCAGTAATACATTATTATCACGAAGTGAATATAGTACCTATAGCATCGATTTCCGTGTGATGGTAACCACGGTGCAAACCGCCGCTGGATCGATGTACGATAATATAATACATTAAATGTAGTGACCACGACTATCCAATAGTGCATGGTGGTGGCGATATAAATATCATCATCACTGTTGTAATTATTGTTATTTGCACATTGCATATCCATGAAATCAATCAATTTCTCATTCAATAAATCAAGTTTTTTCCTTCTAACTTGGTTGAAATGTATAATTTCAAAATAAAATTCCTAAATAAATCTTTTTTTTGTTGTATTTTTGAGCCATTTGGGAGGATAAAATCCCAAACCTCTTCCCTCCTCCATAGTTATATAATCTGGGGTAAATTCTTGGGAGAAGGCAAGCTATGGTAAAATTTAAAATCTATTTAGTATGAAAAAGAGGGGTTTTTAAGAGTTTATTTCATTGCCTTCATCAAATTCTTCAATTAATTGATCAAAACTAATCTCTCTTTCTGTTTCAATGCAAAGATTTGCAATTCGATTTAGTAATTATTTGATTCATAGAAAACTGTAGATATGTTTTAAGATACTTTAACTAAGAAAAACTTCTCAATTTAATGCTGTGTTGGTACAAATTTTCAAAAATATAATTAAATATTTGCTTGACTTTCAAATTCACTTTTCAATTTTCATCAAATTTATTATTACAGTCATATACATATTTTATTTTCTAATAAATCATTTATTTCACTTTTTTTTAACATTTTATTTAAAATAGACAAAATTCTACATTCTAATTAATTTAACAGTTTAAATTAATTAGATTAATCTTGTAAATACTTTTTTAATAACCTGATTTGATGGGTTTTCTTCACATATAGTATTTCACATAAAGCTTGTAGAATATTGAGATTGGTTTCAGAAAAACGATTTGATACATCGTTAGTTAATTTATACATCTAAAGAAGCTAGGTAAATAAAAGTTTATTTTAGTTTATTTTTTCCGTCCAATATACTAAGCGAAACGGGAATAAAGGCAAAAAGAATTCAAAAAATTGAATTTCCCTCTCTTGCCTGTCCAGATTTCGCTTATGCTTTTCTCTGTCCTTCTTTAGGTTACTTCGTACTTAGTAAAAATACGAAACGTGGACATTTTGCATGACCAGATAAAAATGTAAATGACAGAACGAGGATAATGTACTATTACTATATAAATTTAAACATATATATTAAAAAGTATTTATGACAAGTGTTTTAAAAATTGGACAAATAGCAAAGCATTGCTACATCAACTAGTATTTTTATAATTTTTTATTTATGCCAGTCTATATGGTGACATATTTAGTAACTTGGATAGTTGGACTAACAAAATTATAAAAAGATAGCCAACTAATTTCTACAGAGTTTAAAATGATTAGGTACTGTATTGACATTTCTATTCATTTAAACGAAATGAGTCACAACGTTTTCGAGATTTTGGAGCGATTTGTAAAATCTTACATTATACTTTGGCTGATAGTTGTAGTAATATTTATAATCAAATTAAATTTATTTAATCAACATGAACAAAACAAATTAATCAATTACACATTTTTAAATTTAATTTATTATTATTGTAGTTTTGAATTATATATTTTTACTATGATTTGCCATAATTTTTTAAAATTCGTATTATATTTATTTTATTTAAGTATGTAGTTTAATTTGTAAATGTATGTTTTATATACACAATAATAGTACAGTGTCTGCGTTTTGTAATTTATATTTTTACCTGACCTAACAAAGTTTCCGATTTTCATATTTTAAATAACGCACAGTATAAAGTGACTCCCTCTCCCTGTGCATGCCACTGTTTAAGAATCGTTATTTTACTAAATGTTTGCAGATTTTTTTGTTCATAAACTGATTTTGTTGACTTAAGTATAAAAAAAGTACAAAGTATATTCTATGATGATCCGAGGATGTTTTAAATAAAATAAAATAATTTATTTTTTATTTTTACTTGTATAAATGCATCCTGAGTGGTGCAAAAAACTGTATTGTAGTTAGGTATTTTTGTTTAATTTTGTTTATAAATTCAGCAATTTTACTTTATCTATAATACAATGTATATTTAACATTATTCATTAATATATTATAAATTATTATCGCTTGTTGTATAATACAAGCTTACACTAATAACATATAAATCTTTAATCCGATCTGATGGGTCTATGTAAAAAATTTCGTTCAATTAAACCATCTGTATTCAAATATCCAACATATCCAATAGTTTTATGATTTATTTTCCCTATAACGTGGACCAATTGTTTAAAAACCAGAAATCAATAAAAGAAATTGAATGTGTCTTCTCGTTCCTACCCTCATCATAGTACTATCACAGTTAATCGTTATTACCTCGTAATTTATCTTTTAAAAAAACGTTCTCCCTTGTTCGTGAAAATCAAATTAAATATAAATTACAATTGTTTTCATTCGTATCGCCAAGTAAGCCCAAAACTCGGTAAATAAATTTAATTTTCCTTCCGAAAATACCAAAACGCCTGTATCAGCCAACCTTTGGTAGATGAATTTCGAGATAAAAATTAAAAAGCTAACTTCTTTTTGTTTTGTGAATATTAAAGGTACTATATTTTATTCATATCGGAATAAAACTGTACATTTGAATAGTTTACTGACAGACATACAAATCAGAATTTCAATGTTTTGTATTAGATTATAATGATTTCACATATTACAATATTCGGACTCGGGATGTGAATGGGATGAGAATGTATTATCATTTTGCCGGATTAAAAAAAATACCTCTAATAATATATCGACTCCAAATATAGCATATAAACAAATATCTATAACATTATTATTAAAATAGTTCCGATATAACTAAATCAATTTTTAATACAAAATAAAATTGTTTAAAATTAATATACGCTAATGTTTGCATGTTTTGTTGGAAAAGTTTGAAAGGGGCAAATTTATGTAAAATAATCGTGAATCGATATATAATATAGAAAAATAGTTTATGGAAAATGTCATGTAAGAGCGTTTTTCTTATATTAACAGGTGTCGACGCATATATAATAAAACGCATACTAAATAAAAATATGGAAAAAGCAATATTTTAACATAAACCGAACGATATAATATAATATTGGTTAACGTTTTTCGATAACGAAAATTGTTTCACTTTTTTGTTTCTTTTTTTCTATAAAATGTATGTATTACAATATTATTATTAGGTACCTATTATTTTTTAGAATATATTATTATTTTCTCTCGTTTTGGAGATGGTTTCGAACCCTATAGTTGTCAAGGTGCTCGTTTTATTTACTGCGAGTATATTATTATCTGCACATTACATGCCGATTGATTTATTTCAATTTTATGATAACTTTCCTTTTATTTCAAAAGTATAACATAAGGTAATTTACGGGCAATTTAATATTATTGAACTAAAATTCTATACGGTATACAATTTACGGTATAAAATATTCGGGGGGGGGGGATATTTCTTATCATCATATTATACTCTGCATCATAAATAATTACCATCATAATATTAGAAAATATGTACTTAAAAATTTATTTCTACTTTAAAACAAAATATTGATCTAATAAATTGGTATATGGTGAAAAAATAACGATATTAGTATCGTAGCCAAAACAAACTTTGGGGGGGGGGCATTTCATTATTTTTAACTAGTTTTTGTTAAGCTAGAATACTTATCACCTGTTATTTTATGACTATTTTACTATTTATTTTTAATAAACTCTTAGTTTTACAACGTAAAATTAAAACCTAATTAAAAATTAAAAGCCTTGTAAAAGAATATACAGGCTGTCTTACGAAGATATTCCCCTTGTATATTTCTTGAGATAATAAAGATGATAAATTCTGTTTTTTTTTTTATATTTCTCAAAGAGAAGAGGACCAAAAATATTTATATTTGAATTATTTTTTTTTTTATAAAAATAATTAAAAATAAAGCTTTATTTTATTATTTTCGGAAAAAGTTAAGACAGCCATTCTGTAAAAATTATTTTTCTGAAAATTGTAATGTATTACACATGTATATCCAAGTAACAGCCATTTTAAAACTTAATAATTCGATATGTATTGATTATTTTTGCGTGAAAAAAACATATTTCGAATTTGTAGAGAATTGTATAAAGAAATTATTTGTAGATTTTTTTAAAGTTTTAGCATTATAGATACTTCAGTTGTTTTTGAAAATAAAAATCTGGACCCTATTTATAATATCACACTTGAATTACGATTTCGGAAAAGTGAAAATATAATTTCAATTTTTCCCGTTTATATAATTAATAGGATATGTGTCTTGAATATTTATAATTCCAATAATTCATAATAATATACTAGGTATATTTATATTACGTACTTATAATATAGGATTGATTTAACAATTTAATATTATTTGTCGTCAGCAATTAATGTTACACCCGTCTCTCCCCGTCGTTTCGTCACTCGCATTAAGCTGATTGGTTTATAAATAAACACGTAATTTCAATATAAAACCCAATATTATAATATGGATATGAATAAATTATTTAACGTCATCATAAAAGGGGAATATTAATTATTATAGTCAGTTAGTGGGAATAATAATTTTGACATTTTGCAGTTGACATTGTGTTATCATTTACCTATATACCCAGAATAAATTCGATTTAATAAAGTAAACAAAATTATTTTTGTACAATGTTCACAATATTTTTTTGAATAAAATTAAGTAGGTATAATTAAGTAATTATTTTCGCGCTTATTTTCTAGTTCTCTTGGTTTTTTCTTTCAAAATACCATTATGAACATATTCAATTACTATTACGTATGACTTGTAAGTATCATATAAAAAAAAAAAAAAAAAAAATGTAAAACTGAAAATAAATTCTGAATACTTGCACTTAGCTGATTACTTCTATACACTTAATAATTCAGGTACTATGTACACATTATACGAAATAAAACATCCGTGTACGTGGTGAACCCATCACGGGTACATCTAAAAAGAGTAAAACATTGTCTCGATTCTTAAATTCGCGTTGGCTTTTTTTCGAAAATAAATATGAATGATTTTTAGTTCTATAAAAACAAAAAAAAAATCGTTAATTTGTTCAAATATTAAAAAAGTTAAACCTAAGTTTACTTTATGATATTCGTAAATTTTTAAATAAACACTTTTTGTAAATAAAATTAACATATTTTTCTAAACTTTTAAGTATGATTGTAAGTAATAATCAATTAAACATACAAAACAAATGAAAATTATAAAGTATAATTTATTCAAATAAAGTGTAATATTGATATTTACTGTAAACAGCATAAAAATGAAAAAATAAATAATAATATTAATAAAAATAAAAACGGAGTTGTTGTCACTGTTGTTGGTGAGAAGTTTGGAAGGTAAAGGGGGGAAATTTAATGCATACGATTTAAAAATAATGAATTTTGTAAATTTTCCAGTTTTTTTTTTTACGTTTATTTCTATTTATTATGAAAACCCCTGGGAAAATTAAAAAAATGACTTCTTAAAGAAGTCGTACTTTAACAGTATCACTCTAGTCAGATTTTCTTTCAGAAAAATTGCTACTCTTGAAATTTGGAGTAAAATTTCTGACAGAAAAGTTGTTCACAGAAAAAAAATAAATAAACCTTGTGAATTCAATACATTCCTCGCTTAGAATCTTAAATGGTGAAAAAAGTAATGTGATTTTTCTAAAAATATCCTTGCTTTTTAGTAGTTGACTATTAAATTCTTCCAAATTTTTAAGATTCATGGATAACTCGGATAAGTGTAATTTTTTGAATACTAAACCAAATTTGACTGAATCACTTTGTACAAGCTGTTTCAGCTTTTGGACACTTGCAGCATCATCTGTTAAACTTTAAATCACGTTTTTAAACTCTTCAAAATTATTTGCATAGAAAAGTGCAGTATTTAACCATGTTCACCATCTTGTAATAATAGGTTCGGATGGTAAAGGTATAACCGGTATTTCTTTTCTGTATTTATTTATTCTTGATGGTACTTTTAGGAAAGCTTTTTTTCCCGAAATAAACGAAATAAGTTACATATGTATTTAAACTTTAAATAGGTACTTAATATATTACCATTGTTAATCAATTCATTAATGTCGGGATACAATTCTCGAATTTTCTCTAGAACTCTATTAACTGCGTGCGTGCACCATACATATAATATGAATTAATTTCGGGGAAAATATTAAAATAACATTTTTTCAGTAAACACAGGTTTGTTATATACGAGAAAATATATAACCTTTCCATCTGATGAAAATACTTCTTTATATTCATTGTAAGGAGCAATCTAATTTGAAATTTTACTTTTTAAAATTTATTTTATTTTAGGCATTACGTCGAATATTTTCACTGTGTGACCAAACTGATCAAAGAAATAGGTACTAACAGGGAGACTCACATAATTCGCTGTACTACTACGTTAAATTTAATTACTACCATATATATATAGACGCTTATCGCTCGCTAGGATCTCCAAGCTTTTAGAAAATTCCAGACGAACGATAAACGCCTATGATTTAAAAACGTGGGAAAAAAAGTAAAAATTGCAAAAATGTCGAAAATTGAAAAAAATTGCATTATAAAATAGGCAGAATATTTTTAGTCTATATCGGCTATATATTTAATCAGATTTGATTTATCTTTATTGCAAAAAAATTTGAAATATCAATTAAATCCGGCCTTTAGTGATAACAAATAATTAGCACATAGAAATTATTAAAAATGATATACAGTAGATATCCGATGGTTAATAGTATTAACACACTTAGATAATAAAAAAATAATATTATTATCATGTGTAATAATATTACGATATTATTATTACGTAAAAGATAGATGGTAAAAAAATGCCTGTCTGCATGCCTATTAATTCTATTTATGGAATAGGTAGCTAAATTTAATTTAAGAATCGTAATTGTAGACACATGCCAGGGTGGGAAGGAAGTGTACCTCCACAGTTAAATTTCAACTATATTTTTAAAAAAAAAATTCGCCTGAAAAATCGGGAAAATATCTTTGGTCGATGTATAATACTCAAAGCATGAGAACTACCGGTTATGATAATATTAAGGCCCATTTATTGTGCAGTAAGGTATAGATATTATTACAATATTATTGCGAAATCTATGAGAAATGTTTTATAATAACCGAAAGTTTGCCTTCCGAAATAGATTTTATACTTCAAAGTACTCGCGATATATATTAATATACGATCCGGGAATCGCTTTGTCCGTTCTGGCGAAATCGCGCGTAGAAGGTAATATAATGGTAAATAGTTATTTAATATAAACTATAACTATAAACCTTGGCCAAAATTGGATGTTGTTAAGTCGAACCGTCGTCGTCGTGTCAAAAACATAGCACTGGTTAAGGCTTTTCGTTAATGCCATTGTTGTATAATAACTCGTAGTGATTAGTAGTTGACCGCTTTTGAATCCGTACTTTCGCGAAATCCTATTCCGTCTAAATAAACTTACGATAATAATATACAGAGCTATTCGATTCTGAGTGGAACGAGGAATCTATTGGTTTTTACTATGTATGTTTGTATGTACGTATGTATGTATGTATGTTTATCAAACAGGGTGTGTGTATGTGTTTTGTGTCAATAATTTTTTTATCAGCAGTCTTGTTATAATCGAAAACATCCATAGAGACTTTCTTATAGCATTTTTAATCTATCATTGGTGAGGTAATTTTTTAATTACTCGATAGTGGTCGAAGACTGATGATTTTATATATAACTTGTATCAATTATATACGTGTTTTAAATTCGATAGTTTAATTATCGATTTTTAACTTTGAGGCGTTAAGAAAAATAAAAACTTAACAATTTTTGAATGTTGTGAATTTTGCAAATAAAAGTTGATCGTCTAGAATATTTAAAAAAAAAACTCTGTGGCGATTTTAAGCATTTTATTGTACAGTGTTGGCCATATGAGGGTAGTCATCAAAATAGCTTAAACTTTTTACGAGTAGAAGGTTATATTATTTTGAACACGAATGAAACATAAATTATAATAATCAGTAGCGCCAAACTATATCTCCAAGAAAGAGGTTGGCTAATATGGTGTTGTAAAAAAATATAATTGACTAGGTAGATACTTATATTTAAGCGTAGAAAGCCATAAAATATTGAAAAGTGGTCTGTTTTATCGAGCGAAAAAATTTGTTAATTTAAATATTTGATTTAAAAGAATGCGTATCGTATATTTATTTTCCAGTAGGTTAAGTTAGGTTACCCGCTATTTTCGAACTGTTTATGGTTCGGCCCTATTGAATTAGTGATGACAATATAATAACAATTGAAATTAAAATTTGTCAATAATATTATAACTATTGTGATGAATGGTGTTAATTATTACGTTTCACTTATGTGCAGTTTGTGGACGGATGGGAACTGAACGGGCAGTTGTTTCCCAACGAACTGGATCATCAGCTACCGATAGAAGATCGTTTCTTTGAGATGTGCGGATCCAAGAAGCCGAAACAGGTGTTCAAGTCATCCCAGAACGCCGCCTTGATTCAGTACCGGGTACCACGCCGTGACAGCGGATTCAGCTTTTACGTATCCGTCGTTAATAACCCCACACGTAAGAACACGTTATGAAACGTTCAACAATTAATAATGGGTTCGATGCCCAACACTCAAAGTATGGGTAATTTTCTAATATTCCATCTGACTGCACTCGTGTACACTGGTGTATACTTTTTGCCTACTTAATCACCTGTCATTTACCAATGCAGTAGATACTGTATATTCCATACGACGGTGTAGTGCAATCTTATCTATACGAGTGTAAAAACCGTCGATTTTGACGGTGTAGATTATGTTTGGTTAGTATTTGATAAATGATCAGCACTTTAATTTGATTACTATTATCAAATAAATGATACATTACAACAGTAGACAATAATTGTGTTCCACTTCACCATATTATCAAACCAAGTATACTTGTGGAATCTGGTATCACTGCAGTATACACTAATGTAGTTAGATTACGCTTATTAGAGGTTATTAACTTAAATTGGGGGAACAAATACACTATACAAACTATAGAAAAAAAAATGTCTGATTATATTATGAGGGGCTTTTTAGATTAACTACCGTTACCATAATTTTCAGTAGTACTCATATATTATATAATATAATATTATGGAAATAACAAGTAGACAAGTAGAAATCATACTGAAATTAGGTACCTATTTTATTTCATAATTTAAATTTTTTCTGTAGCGGAGATTTATTTCTCATATCTCCTTCTATCCCTCCCCCGTAAATACGTCTCAGATAAAATTAGTGCACGTGTATAATATGAGTGGTCTCGGAATGCAACGGAATTCGTTTTTTTTGCCCTACGAAAACAACAGATAGGTAATGCGTTTTATTTTACCGGGGAAAACGTTTTGGATAATGGAAACTCTTCGCGACCGGAAATTCGTACCGTGCAATAGTGTCAAACATATAACGTAATACGAGTACTTATATTTTATTATAATGAGCGCAGACTCTTGCTGTAAAACTGAGTAAATATACGATTTTTTTCCTCGATGGACAAAAAAAAATGCTTCTATTATATCCTTATTATATGATACGATATCGAAATCTCAGAAAAATTGTATTAGGTCCAATCTAAAAAAATCTCTGCCGCTTTGCCGAAGAGAATTATAATATACATGGGGAGAATATTTATATTTTTTTTTCTTTTCAACGTAAAAAACAACTTAAAATATTTATAATCATTTTTTACGTTGACAAAAAAAATAAAACCTATATTCTTTTATATTATATACGTAGATAGACGCCATTTGTTTAACATTTACAATCCTAAATACACGTCTATATAATAATCGCCGATATTAATGCTCGTGAGTTTTAAAAAGGAGAATATGAAAAAAAAAAATAAATAAAAGCCCATCGAACCTTTATAATCTGCTTGTTTACTTGCATAGAAATAAAATATATTATATTATGTTGTATACAAAATATATTATATTATGTTGTATACAAAATATATTGTATTATGTTGTATACAAAATATAGAATAATCAATTTCTTCGTTGAAAGTTATAGGTCATCGAAACAGAAGAAAAAACTAACCACAGATAAAGTTAAAAAAATTAAAATAATAAATACTAAAAATGTTACGTCGTCATGAAATACCTGTGTTGTCGTCACTAGGATTTCTGTTGCTTTTGAACTTAATTATTTTTTCTTAACAAATAAATATGAAATTTTTTCATCAAATATCTTTCTGTTCAACAATAGTCACTTCTATACAATAATAATTTTAATCAATCTAACAATTTAGGTTTCAGTTTCTGTCATGATTTTGGATATTTTGTTTTTCAAACAACTTATATACTTATATTTTTGTTCGGACGATCGTAAGAAATCCGTTGAAACAAAACCGTTACAACTCAACAACGCCCCGGAAATCCGGATACGCTAAACAGAGCGTCCCCGATAAGACGGGCGCACGATACATTTTAAGTGTTTTTTTTTTTTTTTGTAAAATCAAAAAAAGACAGTTTCTGCGATATTTAAACGTTCAGTTCTTTGCAAAACCTCTAAAACTTGACAATAATAATTATTATCTTATGTCAGCCAACCAGAACCGCTTCGATTTGACTAGGCGTGATTAAGAATAATTATTATCGTGACATCGGAATTACGGTCGATGACGATCCTAATCACCTGGAGGTTAGGTTTTCGAAGTTGAAACTGCAGTAATAGTTATAACCAGCGTTTGTCGTTTTTACGGCATCCTTAGTTTTCTTTTACAAATATTATTTGCTGAGCAAATAATGTTTGATTTACACGTAGATTAAAAAAAAAACAGTTGTATTTGCACAAGAATATACAGAGTGGTCAATCCTCGATAAGATATTTATTTTTCGGAAAGAATTAAATTTTTTTTTAACAATTTATGAAATAAATAGTTCATCTAAATTGTATATAATCTTTTAGATTCAAAGTGTATTGGTTTTACAATGATGTTATTTTTTTATTCTGTGAACAACTTTTCTACCAGAAACCTTGCTTTGATATCAAGTAGCACCTTTCCTGAAAGACAATTTTATCCGATTGGTACTTTTAAAATATCATTTAATGATTTTCCAAGTGGTTTTTATAATAATTGGAAAAAACTAGAATTAATGATTTTATTATTTTATTTTCAATTTGGTTTTTATGTTATAATTCAGTTAAAAATATTTACAGAAACTTGAAATTTGGACAAAAAACTTATTTATGCATTTTCTAGACGTAGTAACTTTCAAAACATTTGTGTTATATTTGAGTCATTTATAGACATTTTAATTTTGCAAATTTGTACGTAATTTGTATTCCTTAGGTACTATATAGATTGTAGATATTTGTCCGGAAACGTTTGACCGAAAATAAATGCTTAAAATTTAACAGGTTCATTATACGTCGTACTTTATAGTAAAAAAAATTGGATTGGGGTGGTACTTTTTTTTTTAAATTTTGTCGAATATCGTAAATATTACGGCCTTTCAAAACAAGTTAACCGAGTTTTGTTTCGAATCGTTTTTCATTAAATATGGTTTATCGTTGCAAATAGATACAAATTAAATTCTCTTCTATATTCTATTTTAACAACTTCTCACCTACTACGGTTGCTCACCCCCCGCGCGAAATATGTCCGTCTTTATTTATTTTACACGGTAAACAAGAAGAACAGGTGGTCACTATTTTCTAATCAGCTTACAGCAGCTGGATTGTTAACGAGGATTAACATCACTAGCTGAAGAGCTTTTAGCTTTTAGCCATAACCGGAATCTGCAGAGATAAGAAAAATATTATTTGAGACAATAAGACAAACCCTACAAAAAGAATTGAAAATATATAGCTATTCTATTTTTAAAATACTTAAACTTTAAGGAAAAACATTGACCAGCGTTTAAATACAAATATCAACATTCTGAAACAACAGTAATATAATAATTAACATATTCATAACATAGATCAAGGCTAAACATATATTCGATAAATACCTACTGTTTAAAAATAAAAAAAAAAGCTAGTACTGAGGACGGGTACTGCTACTGTTGTAGGTCGGAAATTGGGAATATAGTATACATAAGGTTATTTAATTTATATCCGTATGCAACGATAAACCATTGCTAATGAAAAACGATTTGGGAAAAGTTTAACCATGTATGTTTTAAAAGACCGTAATATTTACGAGTATCGTCAAAATTTGATATTAATTCTTAAAAAGAAAAAAAAAATGGTACTAAGCAGTACCAAATAAAAATTACGTACAAAACTTGCTAAATTAAAATGTATACAAATAGCTCATAAATGGCTCAGACGTCTAGAAAAAACAAACATAAGTTCCCTATCAACATTTTAAGCCTCTAAGAATATTTTTAACTAAATTACATCAAAAAATACAAAATTAAAAATAATAAAAGATTTATTCTCGTACATTTTCTTGTATTTTTTTACGTATTTTTAAACTTTATCCAATTATTACAAAAACTACTGAAAGAATTAAAAACCAAATTGCTTATTTACGAATCAGATTAAAATTTTGACAATACAAGTTCTTTGTTGTTTTTCGATTGGAGCAATATTTCTGATAGAAAATATAATTTTGCGAAAATTAAAAATAATGAATACCATAACGCCGTAAATATTTGCCGTTTTACTTCCTTTCAGGTTTTTCCCAATTATTTTGAAACACATAAGAGAAAATTTCCCTTCAGAAAAGGTGCTACACTTTTTACTTTGGAGTAAGATTGTTTGTAGAAAAATTGAAATTGAAAATAATGAAACTTTTACTGAAAACGATTTTAATATAAATGCAATAAATAATAATTATATAATTGTCAACCAACAAATAACGCATTTATCATTTATATAATTTTGTACAGCCTGTAACATACTCTTGGAAGGATTGACTGATGTGTACACACTGAGGAACTATGGGAAACACGTCAACTGCAGTTTGACGACTCTGTATCCAGCCCAGGTGAAAATACTATCGTTGGGCGTCGGACTAGGAAAGGAACAGAAAAGGACATTGACGGAACAAGAGACCGGAACCATTCACAAGGTAAAAAATATTATTGAGTATTTACTCAAATGTTTATGTATGTGGTAATTAATTCATGAAAAGACACTTATCTCAGAAAGTATTAACTGTTTCAGATTTATTTTTTTTGGTTAATTTAAAAAACAAGCAGCTCTAAATTCAAAATTTTTTGTCACCACTGAATTCGGGCGTAAAATCAATACTTTTTTTTTGATTTTTAATTATTAGTATTAACTCAAAAAACAAAAATTTCAGAAAATGACCTTTTTAAAATACCAACTAGAGCCAAAATATAACATAAAAGGTCTCTTATCATGTTTTGATTGGAGCAATATTTTTAGGAGAATTTTTGTACATAGTAGGTATTAAAAAAAGAAAGACAAGCATACTTCACACGTGAGTGTAGCCACTGTTTTAGGTGGGAAGTTGGGAAGGTAGGATACAGACGGGAATCTAATGTATATCTGTAAGCTACGATAAACCATTTCCACCAAGAAAACGATTCTGAGTGGAAATCAGTTGAGTTTAGCGTTGCTTTGTCAACAATATGTGTGTCATATTACGGTAAAATAATTACAACAATGTGCGTTTGCATAACATCAATGATTGTTTAAAAAAGATTAAAATAATAAAAACTTAAAGGAAATTTGAAACTTAAGTGGCAAAAGAAAGGTTTTTGAACCCTTTTAATGCATAATTTATCCTACATATGATAGGGATGCCACTGTGCCAGATAACTACACTGTATTCTAAAGTGAAATGAACCAGCGCATAATATAGTGTCTTGAGACAGAGAGATGAAGTAAATATTTTAAAGAAGCGCTTAATAAATCCTAAATGCTTAAAGGCCTTGGAAATAACCTTATTTAAATGATGATCAAAAGATAAAGAGTAATAAATACCGAGGTTTTCGTAACAGAAAACACGCTTTTTGGAAACATCTGAAAGCTGGTATTATAAATTGATAGGAACTCGATTTCTAGAGAAGGTCATAACATGACATTTTTCAAGGTTAAGAAACAATCCTAGCTGCCGGACCTACACGATGAGTATCTTTGTTTGAAATTTTAACTTCACCTAATATTATGCTCAGATTTCACGATTGTTTTAGGAGTATAACTTCAGCATCATATAGTATTATATTATTATATAGAGTGATTCACTCAACTGAAAACATTCATTATTTCGGAAAATATTAACTTTTTTCGAAATTTTTTTTTCTGAAAACTTAAGAATTAAATAGTTCTAAAATGTTATTTTATCATTTTTTTTGTACCTCTTAATTTTAAGACGAGATATTCCATTTTTAAGTTTGGATTTGAGAAGAGTAGTGGAGTATCATTTGTGTGGCGGTACGGCGCGCGGCGTATTAATAACACACCACTACTCTCCCCAACCCAAATTTAAATCTCGTCAACGGGTTGACGGAAATAAAAAATTTCAGCACCAAAATTTCCTTCATAATGAGTGTTTCCAGTTAAATTAACTACCTGTATAATATTTCTGGTTATTTATTGTTTTGCAAATATATTTATACTTTGCAAAATAGTTAGGTATTTATATATTCTACATTTAAAAGAATAAAACTTATTATTTTAACACTTACCGATGTAATCTCAAAAAGTTTTCTTAATCAACTTCTTTATTATATGTATTAGTCCCGGTAACTTAATTGATTCTATTCTGTCCATTTTGAGATTTTAAAGGTAATCTGTTTAACGTTTCTTTTTTTGTTTTTATTGTTGACAGTGCGAAAAAATGGGACTGCCTGATTTCGTTCAGGTTGGCGGTGGAGACGGTTTGGGCCAGTTGTCGGTTGTGGATTCAGTTTGTGGCACGAATTCGGAACCGGGTAAGTACTGTGATTAATATCAAAGAATTATACCTACTTAACTACATGTACTACTAAAAGTAGACGATACCGTAGTTGATCGGTTGGTCGATGGTCACGATCCCGATAATTTATAAGCCGGTCTTTTGAGTGTGTTATTTATTTTTACTATATGTACTTATTTTTATCTACGGGACTTAGGACAAAGATGTACGGTTAAGACGTACGGTTTTATAAAGTTTTAAATTAAATCGTAATAGGAAGTCAATTTAATTTACTCGACTATCATCACTGAACAAGAAAATAATTAATACAGGATTATTTGTTAGGTTAACATGTTATTATAAAATTTTTTTTGGTTTTAAAAGTCAATTTATTCTACGATTTTACACCTGAAAACTTGAAATCAATAATGGGTATAATACTCGTATTTTTGACCCAAGTACGCTTTTATGGCGATATTGCTTATATGAAACGCTGAATCGGATAAATCGAAGTATGTATAATAATACATTCTTATGATGTACACAGCACGTTGTCCTTGGGAGTGGGTAAATTATAATTTATAACATTATAAAAAATGTTAACGAATTTTTATTTTTATTTTTCAAGTATGTTATACCTAAAATATTTTTGCACAACAACAAAAGTGCACGTATTAAGTTTCGAAGATATTCGGTTTCGATAAAAAAAAAGAAAAAGAAAGGATAGTTTTGGTTATTTATGTTAAAATTAAGAAAATTAATTTAATTTGGAAATAAAATATTTGAAATCATTACGAATTTAAGAAGACCCGGAGAATATAGAAAACATTGATTAGGATTCGGGAACAATGAATTAGAGACAAACGGAAAGAAATTATGTTGACAGCAATGATTCTTGAAAAATTATTATGCTAAAAAAGAAGAGATGCAATAGTTTAGTTATAGTTACAATAACGATAGCTTTGTCTTGTATCTATGTAACATTTTGTTTCTATAAATGCATATTATTTATATAATTAAAAAGGGTTTATTCGATTAATGGAGGAAATGAAAAAAATGGAAAACATTTAAATTTTCATATTCAATGAACAAATAAAACTTAAATGTGAAGCATTTAGTGGTGGGATTTTGAACTATTTTTCATATTATTTTTTTACACAGAACACTTGGTTTTTTAGAATAACGACCAAAAATTATTTTGAAAAAACTAATATCATTGATTTATATCTATTGTAATTTTTTCAGAAAGCTCTACTAAAACTATCATTTGTGGCGTAACTACTGTGAGACTCGTGTCAAGTGGTCAATTTCATAACGCAGTCACTGTGGCTATGAGACCAGCTGACATAGACGCTGAACCGACTTTAGTATGTGAACTGCCGCAGCAGTAGTGGAACAAAGAACAATTCATAATTATAATACGTCTTATATCTTCAAATAAAAAAACAGCCGCCTCCAGTAATTTCTCATCCTTTTTTTTTCCTGGACGGTTCGCAGTGTTCCATAGCAGCATGAGTTTCAGCATTGACGTTACGCAAAGTTATTAAATACATTAGTTTTTCGTCATCGAGGGATTCGTCCAATTCCAAAACAGCAGCTCAAACTGAAAAACTGTCTCTGATTTAATTTTGCGACAAATTTCAGTTTTTCATGAAAACGGCCATGGTATTATATTATATGCCTGTCGTCAATTTTTTTTCTCTGTCTGTGTAATACCTTTTATCGCGGTTTTAAACAAAAATAAATCTAATATTATGTAGAGAAAGATGTATGAAAAAAAAATAATAATAATAAAAACGAGAAGACAGTATTATAATATATATATATATATAGCTTGTTCAACGTTTATAATATCATATTATATAATATATAACAATAATGTTTTTTTTTTTTTTTTATATTTAAATTTTCCACATATATAAACTGATACTTATAGGTAATAGAATACTTATTAATACGCGTACAGGTTGGTGTTTTCATGTATACGCGTATGACTCCAACATTACAGTATTTTTTTTTATACTTTCGGTGGCCAGAAATAAAAACTTATACACATTAGATGTATCAATCGTGAATATTATTGAAAAAGAAAAATTAACTATAATAATATGCATATATAGGTGTTTATGATTCGGAGCATAGAAAACGGTCTATTGGTTTTATTATGATGTGATTTCTTTTTTTTGTCTGTTTGTTAATAACTTTTCGTAAAGAAATCTCGCTTCGATATTTCCTTCTTGTTTTGTACGAACTCGCTGGGAATTTTTAGAATCCAGCCGGTTATTGTTCGAGTTCCTACAAGTGTTAACATTTTCTCTACGTTAAATATCAAAAGGGATCGAAGTTAAAAATAAACGATATTACTTAAACTAAAAAATTAACGTGGTATATACAAACATGTTTTCAATGCTATATTTTTTTTCTCTTGTCTAATAATACAATTTCTCTTACTGCCGGTTTTCTTGACTGATGTTTAAGTTTTTCTGTTTTGTTTTACATGTGTAGGCGCCTGTGAATGTATTACATTTGATTTTTTTTTCAGTTAACCTAAATTTGTTTGGGTCAATATGATAAAATAAAACTTAATTTATTCTCATTATATTATTGTTCGATCTGAAGTAATGGTATATGATTTTTTTCACGATCGTTGTAAATATTATACTGTATAAATACATTATAAAAACCAAACAAATTTTACATTTTTTTGTGCAGTGATTTGATAGCTACTCGAATTAACTAATATTAATTTCAGTGAAATAATATAATCACGATAAATTGCCATAAGCAATTTATCAAAGTCTAGTCAATACTTTTACTACCAAATAAAAATTATACTTAAAATCTATTAATATCAATGTACAAATTTGCTTATGGCCCATATATTCTAATGTCTATAATCTATAAACGACATATGAAAACAATTTAAATTTCTCGATAATTCCTGATTATTTCTGTGTAGGAATTTACAGGATTTCCCACAAGACTTCGTTCCTGGGAACTCTTTAATCTTATATACATGTTTTAAGTTTAAATTTTGATTAAAATTGTCAAATTCATGGTATTTTGAAACATGTTTAACAGAACTTTACTCAGAATTTTACTTCGTTTGTAATGATTTATCGTTGTACATAGATATGAATTAAATAACATCATAAATTCAAGCTTCTAAATTTCCCACCAGTTGCTGTAATTAGAGGTTGGTGAAATAGGCGATTGCCAAGACACATCAAAGATACTCGCGCGTCTAAAAGTTTAAATTGTAATAGGTATAACTAAAAATTGGTTCAATTTCTGGTAGGTATACTGTCGCGGTACAATTTTATTTATAATTATTTCACTTTGAAAAAATGCTATTTGTTTAAGGTATTTGAAACAATTTAAATAACACAAATGAAGAATGTACTCTAGCCGGTTAAACAATAACAAGCAACACATATTTTGAAAATAATTGTCAAATGACGCATTTTAAAGTTCTGATTGATTTAAAATGAGTTTTTTCAACCAAAATTATGCAGGTTTCTAATTGTTTTCATACGTTTTTTTTTTTTATTAAAATAAAATATATAATGTATAATGTTCTAAAATTACGTAATAGATACTTGTTGATGTTTATTGATTAGTGTTTACTACTTCTAAAATGTCTACAATAAGTCATTCAACCATTGCACCATTTATAGGTAAATAGTAAACATAATTTACGGGGAAGGGCTTAAGTTACTCATAATATTGACTATGTCCCTATACATAAATATTTTTTATTAAATTGATAAGGAATTTATTTGAAGAATCTTGGCTGGGTTTTTGGTGGAGATTAACCTTCCCTCTGTTTGGACTGTTTACTCCAATCGAAAGTTCAGTAATTATACATTTGTTCATATAATAATAATTTTTTTTTCTACTCCTCTTGTATTTTATCAGTAGAAGTCATAAAGATCTTATAAAGTTATACATTAAATATACCTAAGGATTTCAGATTTATTTATCTGAAATACAGGATATTTGGGATATATGCTTCCGCAGAAAATTATTCGGAGGTTCAAAATTAATTAATTTTAGGTGTATTTGTTAAGAATTTCTAATTGCTTATTTATTTATTTTTATTTGTTCAAGTTAACTTGGTGATACTGATGATAATTTGCTGGTCACGGATATGAAAACTATTATAATTATAATTATTACTATTATTAATAACACTATTCGAATTTTATAATAGAAAACTTTTAGTCCGCCGAATAGTCCACCTAAATATTTCCAAGCAAACCTAACACGGTCTAAACCAATAAAAATATGGGTAAATAAAAAATACAAATTGGTCGTTTTACATGGGAAATAATTTATTTTAAAATGAGAGATTATTTAAATTGGTTTATTAGTCATAGATGTATTAAGAAATATAAATTATTTGGTTATGATAAGATTATTATAATAATTTTAATAATCTTTTAAATGCATAAAACAATTTTAAAAATAATATCTTACATCAATACATTTTAAATAATAAATATTAGCCAACAAATTTATATTTTTAACATATCTATGTCTAATAATAACCCATTAATCTCTTCTATTAAAATAAATTATTTCTATGTAAAACGACCAATTTGTATAATTAATTTTTTTCTATATATTCCTTTATTTAATTTTTTATATTCAGTCGCGTTTTACATTTTGACTGTGATATACCTGATGATGAATTTTTAATTCGAAACTGGTCGTATAATATACTTACTATAATACTCCAGGTGACGCATTTGTTTATTTTTATTTTTATATTATATATACATTTTTTATTTAAATATTTATTTACTATATTCAAAAATTAAATTTATAACTTAGTAATTTTTTCACACTGGTATTAACGGATTGTATGACATCATACGGTGTTTGTTAGCAACTACTGCTAGGCGTGCTAACTGCTACCTATCGGCTATTAGCCGGTGTAGTAAAGTAAGCAACAAAAAAAAAAAAACCCTAAAGTTATAATCTTATTAGTAATTATAAAGATTAATTTCAATATATTTAATCTAAATATATTTTGCTCATAAAATCATTTTACTCCCTAGATATTATTCTCATTTAAAATTGATAAAACGAATTGAAATTATACAATTTAAGAAATAAGGAACCTAATGTCATGGATGATTCAAAATATGAATAGGATAAATAAAAATAGGATGAACAAAAGTGTTGTTAAGAACATTTGGTTGGAACACCAGGATGTATACAGGATGTTTGAGATTTCTAAACAATACTATACCTATATTATAATAAATATGTACATCTAGAAAAGTAGTCGTCAATCGGGATTTTTTTTATAGCTCGATACAAAGGATAATTTAGTTGATATATTATATGCATTTAGAAATCATTAAAAACGTAACAACTATTCTAAATCTCCAAAATATCCTTAAAAAATTGTGTGATGTGAACTGTAGAAAATGCCGTTAAATTATTCAAATAAAGTGATACCTGGTTTCGAAAGTACAGGATACAATTTAATTTAGTTCATAAACTGAAATCTATGACCAATCATTGGAAATAAAACATGACTCAGTGGAACTATGTAATCTGGTATTGGTTGTGTGACATTCCCTTGTTGTCAAACTAACTCAATCAATAAAAGAAAACCAATTATCGTCATTTGTTTTAAATTGTTTAGAAAATCTGCTTGGAATCAAGACATTTTTTTTTAAACAACGTACTACAGCGCAAAAATGTTTATCTTTCAATGAACAATTCGGAGTATTTTTATTTACAAAAAAGGTAAGATACATAAAGTTAATTAATTTATATTCGGAAATAACGATAAACCATTGCGAACGAAAATGATTTTGTGCAAAGTTCGGTTATACATGTTTTGAAATAGGTACCGTAATTTGTATGATTATTGTCAAAATTTGAACTTAAAAGTTTAAAACGTTTATATATTGTGTATATATTTTTATAAATAAAAAAATAGCACGAAAAATGCCAAAATGTTTTTGAAATTTTACAATATTAATAAATATCTATAAAATATGAATCCTGGCTGTTATGAATGAGCATTATTTTGTATTATTTATTATCTCTTAAGCTAAATAGATATATAATATATCCTATGTAACTTACAGATATTTATATTTCTATGATAATATACCTAAAAGTAACCTTTTTCACATATAATTATAATGTAAAACAGTTCTGAGCGAAGTTCGGTCAATCATATTTTGATAATTCTAATGAAATTGTATTGATTTGTACACACTAGATTAAAATTGTTCTTGATTACTGTCTCAAATTTTTGAAGATTTGTATACAAATTGTAGCAAAAGTTAATTATATGTTCAAAATTAACGTATAACTAATACAACAATTACTTTTTGACCATAGTTATTCTATAATTTTAATAATCATGGTAACCATAACGTGGATCCCGCCTAAACAGTAAACATTTACCTGATGTTTATCATTAAAAAAAAACACAAATAAACACTACAGAAATATCGGTTGTTTTTCGTTTTCTTTATCCGAAATTTCTTGATTAAGATGGAGGAAAACATAAATAACAGCAAATATTTTGTATGGGACACATTCTTAGTTTTCCTCGTGGTGTTCCTGGTGGTCACCACGGTAGGATGGTTTTTAACTATGCCACCCAAACGAAGTAAAAGTATGTACTCAAGTAAAAATAAAAACCATTTAAAATTGATCTAACACCAAACGAAAACGTAAAATATGTACAATTTTGATAAATATGCCAACAATTGACTTAAACCAAAGGTATAATGAATAAAACACAATTTTTAATTTTCTCGTCAGCGCGATATAAACGAATTTCGAATGCTCCGCATAATTTATACATAATTATAATAACAACTTTATATATCTGCAGCATAGATGATAAATTCTACGGAAATTGAATTATTATAATTTGTTTTGTGTAATCTGATTTTAAATAATATTATGCCAATGAAACGATAGTATTCTGTGTGTTTCTAATGTTAATTTCAATGTATCACTTTGATCGTCCATGTACGGGTTAGTTGTTTATAATCATCTTTCGTTTTCGGTTTTTGCATAATAATGTCGAGTGAACATCGCATCGGACGGGATAATGTGTTATTGCCATAGATAACTTAATTTATTCAAAGTATATTATAATACACTAGGTAATTACACCAGTCTTTGAAATTATTAATCGATTTTGTATGTAATTAATTTCGAATTCTCTCGAATACTGTACTCGCTAAAACAGAAAAAAAAAACATTGTATAACGTACCATGGATAGGCCATTGTATTAAGGGAACTTCAGTGGCGCATTTCATAGGGTATACAAGAATCGAATATAATTGGCATATTTAATCTATCATACGACTTAATAATTTAAATTTAGTTAATTCAAAATATTTTCGTGTTTTCCAGTCAATCAGTCAAATACCTACTTAACCTCAGAATACTATCGTCACTAGTCATAATTCAAATTATTCAATTTTTTGTTTTTTGTTTTTTTTTTTTAAATAAAAAAAAAATATATTATAAATTACTCAATGAAACAAATTTAAAAAAATTATGTCATTTTTTTAAGGACATTTTTTACCATAAAATTAATTTTTAAAGGCCTTTTTTAGGTTTTTTTTAGAGCATTTTCGATAATTTTTAGTGTATTTAAATCCGGGCACTAATAATAATATCAAATTTCCAACATATTTGACCTTGGTATTTGTAATTTATAATTAAAAATTTCATTTCATTTTATCAATTTCACGTTTATAATCTTATATAATCGCACTATCTTTTCGTTTACTTCATTCAATTCACACGTTTTCTAAATATTAAGTACACAAAGTTTGATTTTAGTAGTTTTTGATTTTTTTCCTCATTTTTATAAACACTTGATTGCATTCCTTATATATGTATTAATTTTAATAATTTTCATGGTTTCATATTTATTACTAAAGACTTTGGCAAAACAAATTAATTTTTGAGGGGTATTCCAAATATTACATTACTGATTTTTGGCTTTCCCTAGCAATTTTCAAAGTGTAGTAGCATTTTGAAACTAATAATTTTTCCACCTGAAATGCAAGTAATCAATACCTGAGATTTCTACAAAATTTATTTTGTGACATATCTGTCAACAAATTCATCAACTAGTTTAACCGTTTAGCGATTTTTTTTAAATCCGATCGGCCGGAGTTCACAAAACGTAATTGAAAAAGAGCAATAATTTTCAAAACACTTATATAAAAAACAGTTTACATATTTTGTATTTGGTTTTTGTGTACATGTAATGTAGTTTCCAAGACCCTCGAATCACAACTCAATGACGATAACAAAGAGATTGTCGATAGATTTTTCAGGATGGAAGAATTATCGAAAGACGATACATCGACCAAATACGTGTTGGATTTTTCGTACTCGGAAAAAGGTGAAACCCGTTTCTAAAAGTATCAGTGATCAGATCTGTTTTTTTTTTTTTTTTTTAAATAAATACCTATGTGCAGATTTGCTGCTCGGCCGTAACGAAAGAAACGTTGGTCATCGTCGCCGAAGGCATGCCAAGATGATCTGTATTTAAATACATGAAACAATAAAACGGTTACTTGACGATAAACCAGATGGTCTGTAGAAGTAAACAAAAAAATAGAATTGCAGTATTATGTGTCGAATTGTTTTTATGGAATTGATCAAATCGATCAATCGCAACACTGTTCGTCAAAGTCGTTATAATAATGTTATGAATAATACCTACCATGGAAATATACGCTATATGTATGTTAAAGCGGGTAAAGCAACAGTTATTTATATTTCCTATCGATAACATTTTAAACAAAACATAGAACGGTCGTAGACTCGTTGTGTACTCGTGTGTGCGGGGGATCGGTATTGCATATGTAGTCGATTATTCATCGTGACATTTATTTTATTTTTAAATTGTCTTTAATATATCAAAAAACCACTTTAACTCAGTAGCTTTTCGAAAATAAAAACCATCATGTAACCTAAGTAGTCTGGAAAATTTAAATAGTACATGTTTTTTTTATTTTTAAATTAAAAATGTTGTCATTAATATTGTTATATACCTCATGCATCTAGTTGCATCTAGTACTCACGTCATCTGCCACGCCAATCAGTAACGTTCTGAGTGTACTGGGTCTTTATGGTAATATGTATTAGTTCATTCATTATTTTATTTATTATATTTTTAATTACATAATTGTAAGTTCGTTGTTCTACAAATTTCAGATTAAAGGGAAAATTCAAAATTCAATATTTTAATATACGAATAATACAGCAATAAGACGTTTATACATTTTAATTCAATTACGAACTAAATCTGTGTGTTGTTTAATAGGTTTATTTATATAATTGATAATTTATTTATTATCGTATAGATTTTTTTTCTAAGATTACGGTGTGTTTTAGTTAATGTTATGGCGATCACTGTCTTACAATTTATTCATGTAGTTTTACAAGTTGATATATTTTACTTTTATTACACTAGGTAAAGGGGTGTGAAGTTAACATTACATTGTTAGTAAAACTTACCAAAACATATCCAAAAATTTTAGACAGACTTGTAATTTGTGGGTGCCACCCTTTTTAACTATCTAACTTTTTATTTTATATAACTATTCACACTTAGCGTAATATATGTACTAAAACCGTTTAAAAACCTTCCAAAAATGTTCAAATACACTTATTTGACATTGTTGGAACTTGTTGGGGTCCCCTTTTTAATTAATTCTAATTTAAACTTTGTACAGTGAAATTCACAACTGGAATTCAAATTGTATTCGAACCCCTCCAACACTGTTTAAATATACTTGTTGGTTATTAATTGGACATTGTTGAAGCCCCCCTTATTTTTAATAAGATTGTTGAATATCTAGAATTATCATTTATATGTATATACTATTATTTGTTGAGGTGTTATTTTAAATTCTGCACGGAGCGTGGAATTATTGATTTTACAATGATGTTTATTTTTTTTTTTAACAGTCAACAAATTTTCTACCCGTAATTTCGTTTCAATTTTTAATTATATCACTTCTTCTGAAAGAAAATCTGACTGGTGTGATATGTTAAGGAGATCATTTTTTTCATTTTCCTAGCTGTTTTCATAATAAATAGAAAAAACGGAAAAATATGTGAAATATAAAATAAATATTATTAAAGACAATATATAATGAATATGTAATTTTTTTTTTCTATAATATGACATGTATATTGTTGACAAAGCAACATTATTAAACGAATTTTGCTTAGAATCGGTTTTCTTTAGCAATGGTTAATCGTTGCGCACAGATATACATTTTCCCTCTATTTTCCCAACTTCTCACTTACCACAGTGGCCCATCCATATGTGAAGTATGTCCATCATTTTATTATATATTTTTATTACATGGTTTTAAAATGGTTTTAGTTTATGTGTAGTATTTATTAAAGAGTACATTTTTACTCAAGATATTATTATATTTGTTTATATTTCAATATTTACTTTTTTAGGATTTTTAATTTTAGTTGCATTGGTAGCAAATGCGTCCTATATCGGGGCTCCAATAAGTTTTCGACAATGTTCAACAAGTGTATTTTAACATCGTTGGAAGGTTTATGAACGGTTTTAGTATACATGTAATGCTAAGTGGGAATTTAGCATTACAAAATAAAAGGTGGGATAGTTAAAAAGTTCTACAAATCCCAACAAGATTCCACCAATGTTTAACAAGTTTGTCTAAACATTGTTGGATATGTTTTGGAAAGTTCTATTGTAACCATGTAATGCCAACTTCACACTCCTCGAAAATGTTATAAAATCCAAAGAAAAAACCATAATAGATACTCGTATTGTTAACGTACGTGCGTCCGTGTAGCGATATTGCCTATGTGAAACGCCGATTCGTCAAATTAAATTTAGTATAATAATACTATTAGTATTATAAACATGGTTACAGGAGTTGTATAATAATGAAAATTCACCTATAAACCAAGTTGTAAAAGTCTCAGAGATAGTCGATGTCGATAATAAAAATAATTTGATGGAAAATCAACATAATGTGTTAAAGTGTTTGATATTGAAAAGCGGCAATAGTTGTGTGATATAATACAATTACTATATACAGGGCGAATAACCTCCAATAAGACAATCATTATCTCGGAAATTATTTTAACTACCTAAGAAACAAGTAGCTTTAAAATGTTACATTTACCGTTATTTTTTTGCGGTGGTACTAATACCCGGTTTTAATTTTCATATCGAAACCTTTATTAAAAATTCCAAAAATAAATGGAATTTTAATTTAAATATATTTTGATGTTGGTATTTTAAATTTTCGTCAATCCGTCAATGAGATAATTTATTACTCTTTTAAGTTTGAATAAGGGGAAAGTAGTGGAGACTAATTTGTGTGGCGGTTAAGCGTGTGACGCCGAATAGTGTTCCACTGCTCTTTCTTTCCGTCTACCACAGTTTTAAACGGAGTTAAAATCATAATATTTAGAGGAAAATTAATGGAAAAAAAAAAAAAAAAAACAGAATACTGTATTGTAATATATAATATATATATAGCATGTTCAACATTTATACATTTTATTCGTAATATCATATTATAGGTTAATAATAATATATTTAAGTTTTACACATATAGATTGACACGTACAATAGAGTATTTATTAATAAGCGTATGACTACAACATAAAATACAGTATTTGTTTTATTATGTTTAATTATACTTTCGGCGAACAAAAAAATAAACAAAAATAAGAAACTGATACGAATTATATCAATCTTGAATATTATTCAAAAATAATAATAATAGAATCACTAAACTTTAACCATATATGATATGCTCGTATTACCTATTAATATTTTTATTAATTTATTATTATTATTAGTTTTTTTTTTGATATGTGTACTGACATAATATGATATGTTATCGATTATTATTGTTTAACGATAGAAAGACAAGTATCTACTCGGTTACCATAATATTATGATGGTTAAGGTGCATATACATATATACATCGTGTCGTCTTAAAAATCCAACGTCTAGTTGACTTCGCAGTTAGTTACACATTTCATTGGCCGTGTCACTAATTGTCATCTCAGAATTGAAAAATATTCAATCAAATTGACAAATTTTTAAGTTTCCAATAATAGATCCGTGTTATTGAAATTTACAATATATTGATCTGATTAATATTATTCGTGTAAAGGACAAAAATATTATTAGAAATTACTTTATAATATTTATTTTTAATAGGTTCCTATCGTTTATTATTTATTATGTTAAATAAACGCCCATATTTCTAGTGGTCACAGAAAGTATATTTTGTAAACTATTGGATATAATTCTATTTTGTTTCGATTCCCGTGCAATTTGAATTTAAATTATATGTATCAATACATCTACGTAATAAAAATACCTATATTAGTAATAAAATTTGTTCTCCTTAGTTTTGTTATGTTTCAAAAAACGAATCAGATATT
Source organism: Cinara cedri (assembly GCA_902439185.1). Classification (NCBI taxonomy): domain Eukaryota; kingdom Metazoa; phylum Arthropoda; class Insecta; order Hemiptera; family Aphididae; genus Cinara; species Cinara cedri. The sequence continues at coordinate 625,607 of CABPRJ010001901.1, read as the reverse complement.
CGAAATACCAAATACTGTATAAAAAAGTACAAAACAGAAATCGTTTGATTTTACTACGGCTTACATGAAATAGTTAAGTACCAGAAGTCAATTTCAAACAAATTCACAAGGGTCGCGCGATCAGCACGATGTCACGATATCCCTTATGGACGACACGATGTAATGTGCAGACACCTTTATGCCACGCGGTTGTTGTGGCTAAAGAAACGCTACCGAAAAATATTGCGCGTTAATATCATAATGCTGATGTATAGAATACCACCGCGGCCTTAACAATAATCAAGTGTATAGGTAACCACTTTGGTAACTATATTATGTAATATTATAAGAGTATGCAGCTCCTCGATCTCATCTCCGTGTGTTATGCATATATTATTGGATCTACGCGTTTATGATAATCGTTTTGTGTTACCGGCCCCCCGAACCCCTATTCGGGATCCACGATTTGGTTCCTAATAGTTATTACAGAAATAGTTTCCGGGCGTTAAATTACGAACGACAGTTTCAATGCACGTTCATTTATTTTCATTATTAACAACAAAACGCTTTGTTAAATTAACTTCGCGACTAGTTACGTAGTTAGTCCCCCCTAGGATTACCAACCGACCAACAGCGATTTCTTCACCGTTTTACACTGACTCGCGGGGTGTGTCTAGAATGCGTATTAATTAATAAACTTTACTTTTCGGCCGATGTTTAAGAATGCTTCTTTAGTTTTTACATGCGTGGGTAACATAGACACGTTTTACATTGAATTTATTTAAATTTTTTATTTAATAAACATTTGTTCGGGTGAACGGAATAATTATCCGAATCTCTAATTCCGAAATAATTATCAACAATTCGTCGTTCGTTCTGAAGCATAAATATCAAAATTTTACCTACGATAGTTTTTTGTTCAATAATGTAATCAAAAAAATCATTTGTTTTTTTTCATTCAGCGATTTTATATAGCAATATGAATAGCGTGCTTTCTATTATTTCGGGCGACGGATATAAAACGAAATTTACGGAAACGATCTAAATTTTTCCAAAATACACGTGATTTTGAACTTATTATTTGTACAAACCAATATTTGAACAGTTTGACGGAGTTGATGTGTAATTTTTGTCTGAACAAACTATAATGCGTAATTTAAGTATTTCACGCACTCAAATTTCTCGAAAAATTGGTAGTAACGCTGACTTACTGTCACTATAAATGACAAACAATAATACAGAAGATCTATACGCCAAACCGAGTTCGGCCGGCAACACGATATATCATTATAAACCCTTCGATCGCGATATCTATTCCTAAATAATATGTCAAACTGGTCATAGGTTTTTTTTTTTTTTTCAAACTTAAACTACCTTATACTAATTGTATATTATATTAGTTTACTACTTAAGCTACGTATACATATACAATATAATAAACCGCGTACAAAAATATGTCCTATCGTGCACGACGTCACGAGATTTCCCCGTCAAAATATACACAGGTAAGTCCGCCGCGACAGAGTATAATATTATTAGGCGGCAAGCCGAAAATAAATGTTCTATTTTTTTTTTTTTTTTTTTGGTTTTTTTTTTTTTATATTCGTCTAAAATCGCAGTCTGGTTAATTGACATGAAATACACATACGATTTGTTTTGCCTTTAACTATGTAATTATAATAATAATAATAATAATAACATTAACGCATATGGGCTTCGATACAGCGTGCCTGTAGGGGACGGGACGGGGGAGGGAGGGGCAGTGAAGAGGTGCGGTCTGCGCAAGACGACGTAGATATACACGGTGTCAAACGAATATTAATCGTAAAATATGACGGTAAGAGAGAGAGGGCAAATCGTATCGATTAACCGATGAAATTGTATCGTCGGTCCCCCGGAAAAGAAGCGCTCAAATCGATTTTCGGCCGTTCAGAATCGTATCTCGTGCGATTTTTTTCCGCCCGTTTGATTTTTCGATCCGAATCGCACAAGCGCGTATGGTTGTTCTTCTAACACGTACTGCTCGTATTTATACATAAACACTAACCGAAAATTGAAATACCTCAAATTCACATATTCTGTTCGGCGAAAAGGACAAAATTCATAACTCGAGCCGTTCGGATAGTGACGTTTATAGCCGTTCAGCATTTATATCACGCCGTTTAGCGACGTTCGGAATTCGATTTCGTCGTATACGAAAACCACTGACGCGAGCCTTTCTTGCCGGGAAACCGAAGTTGTAAATATCTGTGCACGTCGAGAATTTCGATACAATAATATGTTATGCAAAAGCACCGCGCGTTCAAACGCTTTTCACGTTATTACCGGTCGTATATTTATCGCGCAATTATTCCGTAGGGGGGTGGGGGCGTAAACAAATTCGTCTACATTCGGGTTGATCGATACAATTCGCCCGCTCGGTAATTACATTGTCATTGATCAGCGATCTACTCGCGGAGTTGTTTTACGTGCGCGTGACGCGAAAACCCCCCGATATTTCATACTACATAATAGATTTTTTTTTCTTTCTTATTTTTTTATGAACGAAAATTCTGTAATATATTGTTTACTACGCGTAATACGATGATAATATTTATAACGCTATTGAATATTGAATACGAGTTTTTTTTTTTTTGCTCGGAAAATTATAACGAGGCCATAAAAATAATATATCGCACGGCTTTTTAATATAACATAATATAGTCGGCGGTTTACAACAACAAATAATGATTTAGGCGTCATACGATAATATTATTTTACAGTATATAATAATAATAATATAGTGTATAACATAATATACTTAAATCTAACGCTTAAAAAACTAAACGTTTATAATCTTATTTTCTAGATAGGTAACCATAGGTCCTTTAATTTTTTTTTTTTTACTTATCAATAAAATATAGTTTTTTTTTTTTTTATTTTATTATTATCATTATTATTTTTTAAACGCGCGTTATTTAAAAATATAATTGTATTTTTACTATAATATACGTGGATAATAATAATAATAATAATAATAATGACAATATAATATAATCTTGACGCGTCAAAACGGTATTTCGCAAACGGAAAAACAGAACAAATCAACGTCAGTTTTCGATTATATTATAACGTCAGATCATTGTAATTTTGTGATTTTGCTTTGAACCAAGTCCGTTTACTGACCATTCGATAGTGTTATAGAATGTTATTTTTCGAATCGATACGTCTCATTGCGGTGGTCGCCACAACGACGAACGCGTACGAATAATTCATTACGACCTCGAAATTCTCTCGTCAACAACGTATAACGGACTTTACAAACCTTATAATATATGTAAAAATCGTCATTTATACATATATAATAAAAATTATAAAAAAAAAAAAAAAAAAACACGCAATAACAGTGTGTACATTTTAATAAATATCCTTGTCGCAAAAATAAATTAGAAATGTAGTACGAATTTTCGTTTTAAAAAGCACACCGCCATCGTCTACAATCTAATACGATAACTTATACGAGTTGATCGTTTTTGATATGATTTTTGATTGAGTTTAAAACGCGAACAAATTAACGAAACAATATGGTGTTACGGCAACGTTCAAAATTGTGCGGGGGGGAGGATTGTTGCATAAAAAAAAAACTTTATAATTTTCGGTATTTTATCAAAGCTCAAGGTTTTCTTTTTCACGCACGATAGTAGTATAATATATGTGATATGTATAAGATAAAAGCTTTTACTTCCGTACAAAAACGTTTGATATGTAAGTGACAATAATCGTCTAGAAAAAACAAAATAAATAAAATTATAAGTATTCAAATAGACGCACACGAACAAGATGTGTGACAAAGTATTTTAGGGTGTTAACATAGGTAATGATATCGTTTGGAAAAAGTTCGGTTTACAATAATTGGTTACTCGTTGGGCAACGGTATTTATTTTTCGTTCAATCGGTTACCGGCAATACCCCGAACGTAAATCTTTATACATTTTACAAAACCGCGACGAGGAAACTGTTATTAAAGGGAACTACAAGGATAATCACGAAATTAATTTCCCTTCGCACCTTTTAGTCAGAGAAAAGCTATACGAAAATTCTTTTAAAATGTTCGATTACGAGATTGAACGAGATTAATTCTGGTAGAAAAGTTGTTCAGATAAATATAAAAAACCAACTTCCGAGGTTATTGCTAGACAACCAGACGGTATGTTAACATATATATTTTAATTGTTTTTTTTTTTTTTGTTTTAACGATTAAGTCGCGATAATAATATATTATTTTGAAAAAGTATATCAAATTTCAATTGTTACAATAGCAATAGCATATTTTCTAAAGAAAAAAAAAAAAAAAAAACGAAAACAAATGTAATTTCTGTCCCGGGTATAAAAGTACGAAAAAAAAAAACGATCGGGTCGTTTTTATATAGAATTGCCGTTCACAAAAAGATACACGGCAATAATAACACAATATAATATCATAAACACAACTATAGCTAGGTCGTACAAAAAAGATTCGTTCTCGTCAAAAGCCGTTTATCGCACGTATACGTAAAAATGTAATTGAGCTATACAAAAGTTTTACTTATACAGTTCGATAACGTTAGATATCAAATATATATATTTTTAAAGTACTAAGATTGTCTGCATGTCGATAATTTGTGATCCCAGTGTGATTGGACGAAATACGGATAATAGTATAATGTAAAGAACGTGCTGGTGAGAACACTAAAATATAATATAATATGATTATATAGTATTGTTTCTTTTTTTTTTTTCTTCTTTTTTTTTTATTATTATTATTTGTTTGTCTATAATATTGTTTTTGCCTAGGTTAATTTAAATCAATTTTTTTTTTTTACATCGAAAGTCACGCTAATAAATTTTATATTACCATCGATTTATTCGATTATTTTTAATGCCGTAACGTTTTTCGCGCGCCACGAACGGCGTTGCAGTCTACGAGCATTCGGTAAACATCAAGCTTTTTATTATTATAGATTATTATGTATTATTTATACTACTGTAATTTTGTATTAATAATATTGTTATCTTATATACTATTATAGAACGCGCTAATAATTTTAATACAACTATAATATCACTACAACCCTCGGAAAAATCACGTACCAAACGAATATTATCACGGGGTGTTTTTTATTTTTTCTTATCAGATTCCGTTAAGGCTATAATATATTAATCTAATTGTATTTCGGTTTTCGTAAAAAAACGATATGATATGATATGTATTTATTAAGTGTAATATGTATTTGATTTTATCGCATATAAATTTATAATGCCGGTGGTCTCGCGACATTCCCGTTGAGCCACGTGACATTATATTATGTTCGTCCGGCCGTTTGTTTTTAATTTAATTTTTTTTTAATTTTTTAATTTATTTATTTCTTATGGTAGAACCTACTGCGTTAAATACGATATTTTTAGCCCGACCGTCAAATCGTAAGTATATAATGATATTATGTAGATGGTGTTGTGGGCGTATAGAAATACGCGTTTTGAGTTTCGTATTACAATTAAATATCCGTTTGTTCCGTTTAGAACTGCAACCCGTGCGCCGCCGGCAGAACGAAGATGAAAATGACGGAGAAAACGGCGTATTGTCTGGTGCCGGCCGCTACAGAAGTCGGTACGATCGCGGTACAATTTTCGTCGGTCGTGGGCATCGGTTCCTGATAATATTCGCAGTTGCCCTTCGAAGCGTCGTTCAAAGTTTGCGCTATTCAAAGAAATAAAAACACAATTTTGTCAGTATTATATTATGTAGGTATTGATGTTAATATGTAAAACGTTTCGTATTACAGTAAAATGGATTTAGTTATTGTAACGAAAACGAGTTTGAAGTCGGCGTTGAGGACGATGATGGTTGTGGTTAGATTGTGGGTGCATTATAGAACTATATCAGTCCCGGTTGGAACAAAAAGTCATAGTGTAATATAGTCTCTAGCAATTTTTTCGATATTTCAACCTAACATCTACTAATCCACTGTTTAGGTCGAGGTTGATGTTTAGGATGAGGTACGGGGTTTAGGTTTAGGAAAAAATTTGTTGACTATAGTTACGCAAAGTTATTCTGTAGTTTTTGGTGCCATTTTCACGTTCGACTTTTCTCTGCACAATGAATCTAAAACCTTATTGTCACCAGTTTCGACTGTTATCATTCTCCATGTAACAAAAATGTGCGTTTGTTTTCAGAACAGAGTCAATATAAATACCTATTTTTGGGAAAAATCCGTTCCAGAATTGGCATTCTGTCGCTCTTGGCCCATAACCCACGTTCTGTTCTTCCGCATTCCACACATGGTATACCGGTTTTGATTCGTTGTACAATGGCCAAACAATATCATCCGAAACAGGTATTCTAAAATAAAATAATAACATATTATATTGTACTAAATTTATTACACATGGTCACTGGATACGTTTTCACGGTCGTGATTATTATTGTTATCACGAAGGGTCATTTACGGCCACAACCGCATCTACGGTCTCAGTCTGACTTTACTAACAGGCAACATAACATAATTAGGTTTATTAGTGGCGTTTAGGTTAAAATTATTTTTAAACACAAATAACAAAATTATTTTCGAGTAGTTTTGCTGTTTTAAAAAATTGTACAGCAAAAGTTATACCCAAGTTAGTTTTTGTTTTCCTTGAATGGCTGTATTATTTTCGTACGCCACGTTTTTCGGAAATATTCTCTTCTTTAAAATTTGTTTATAATTTCAACCTAAACGCCTAAATGTACGTTCTGTGTAATGTTATTTTGCTATGTTGTCCATTAATAATTAGATTGATACAGTAGACACGGGTGAGACGTTCTCTCAAAAGTATTTTCCCATTCGAATATAATATACGTATACGTATATACTATTCATTTATATATATATATATATATATATAATTTACTAACTGCATTACCCAGTATTTTCCAGTAAAATCTGAAATGCGACACAATAAGTGCAGCCCGATAAAATAAAAGTATCGTTCGGGATTTTGCCTTGGATGTTTGGTAATTCTACCGCCGACAAATGTTCCTTAGTCTCTTGTAAGAGCAGGTGTAATATCTTTTCGGACGTGTTTAACACAGACAATTTTTATACACGATTTTTTTTTTTTTTTTAATAAGAAGGGGTTTGAGATAGTTTGGATTAAAACATTTTGTTGGTCCCGAGCAAAGATTGTCTAAATTTTTCACTTAGTATTAGAAATTTACAATAAACAACTAAATCACAAGTAAATGTAAAATGGTGACTCGAAAAGCCTTATTAGCATAGACATGTTTACAGAATTAATCATTTTGGCCAATTATTATAGAAATGATCTCATCAACAAAATTCTACTGTCTATTTAATTTGAACTAAATTTAATCTATGGACCAGACATATTTTAAGATGCATCGACAAGTATAAATATAAAAGGGGAGCAATAATCCGCAAGCAGAATAGTTGCACACTCTACCCTCTCCTCCCTCCCCCGAAGTGCTGCCCGTGTGAATAATCGTCGTATACAATACGAGTAAACGGTGCGACTGACGATTAATCAAAACTCAGTGTGTGTGTACTATAAGTATATATCATGTTCCGTTTTAAATTCCTTGGGCGCAGGTGTGGTATACCTCTGCAGAGACGATATAGAATCCAATTATAGTCCGTGAAACAAAGAAAATAATAATATCGTGACAATAACATTGTTGTATAATATACAATGTATAATATATTATGTAAACCTATCCGAAGGAACTTGCGGCGTTTAAAATATTAGAATATTAATGTATTTGTTTTTCAATCATACAATTGGCTGAATGATAAATGATGTCTTTCTCCATTTTTCCCAGTCGTTTGTAGCTTTTTTAAGCATTTAAGCTCCCTTTATGTTCTAATTTCTGTATATTCCAATACTTATTTCATGAAACGCCTTCATTTTTCTGGTTAACCTTTTATTTTCCCTTCTATTAGTGTGGTTATCCGAGGACTGGATACTGGAAAGTCTCCTATTTTGAGATTCCCGGTCTTTAGAATACTAAACATTACTGCTTCATTTGTAGCTACGCTACACACAAAACCTTTTACGATTACGATAAAAGATTCCTCTTTTATTGAATGATTGTTTAGCTTGCGCTATTCTACTTATTGTATTTCTATAGATTTTCCCGTCACGTACGATTTTACCTAGGTAAGTACAAATATGTACTTTATGTAATATTATACCATCTAAGACTTTTTCGGCATATATCTGATGTTTGTTATACACAAGTTCTTTAGTGTTCCGCAGATTTATTGTCATGTGGTGAACATTACATTGGTTAAGTCTTTCCCATTTTTTGCAATTATTGAAATATAATCGGAAAAACATGGCATTTTTACGGATATTTCACCTAACTTAATCCCTTCAATACTCTTTTTTCAGTCTTTTCTCTCAACATTTCTTCTATATATAGATTGATTAAGGTAGGTGTGGTAAATTACTATACCTCTATCTTACACCATTAGCGGTTCTAGTTTCTTCCTGGATAAGACCTTTCTGTTTGCAATTACATTGATTTACGGATTATATAATATTATGATCCTTTTATCATTCTAGTTTATGTCAATAGCTCCTATACATCTAATGAGTTTTTTCCAATTCACATTGTCGCAAGATTTCTGTAAGTCTACGAAAGTAATTACATAATTATTACCTAATAAAATTATGTGTTCTTAAATCTCAAGTGCAGCATTTTAAGATTTTTGATTCTGAGTGGAGCGAAAAAGCTTATAGTTTTACAAAGATGTTTTTTTTTTTACCTGTGCGTAATTTTTTTACTAGAAAACTTGCTCGGATTTTTATGTGAAGCATTTTTTCTGAAAGAAAGACGGCATGGAAAATACTTTAAGGAGGTCATATACTGATTTTCTCAAGAGTATTCTCAAAAAATGCAAAAACTGGGATAAAACATGGGAAAACCGGAAAAAACTATGGAAAACTGGAAAAATCGGTACAATATTAAATAAATATTATTTAAGAAAATATATAAAGCCTATTTAATTATTTTACTATAAAATTACATATATATATCGTTGAAAAAGCATCACTATCAACTGAACTCTGCTCAGAATCGTTTTATCGTAGGTAATGGTTTATCGTTGCTTACAGGTGTACATTAAATTATCTATAACAGTGGCTGCACCCGTCCCCATTATTCTAGGACGTTTTTTTTTTTAATTTTGACTAGAACTTTCTAGAGATAAGGATATTGAAAACATTTTAAAATTATTAAATAAAAACCATTCATCAATAATATAAAAATCGAAAAACACTAATATAATATCTACACAATGTTCATTAAGCTCGCAATGAAGATAACGTCACGACGCTGAAATAACTAAAATTAATTGATGATTTAATAGGCCATAATTTGACTAGTTAAATTTTCTGTGACTTCGAGCATGTGATTGTCCTAGTGTCTACTCTAAATAATAATGATAATGTAATAATTAATTTACGTTTGTTCGAAAACACATGGATGGTATAGGTATTCATGTTTTCACAGGTTCGTTTTTGTGTACAAGAGTTTCGTGCGCTTCTTCGACCGGATGAATTATTTAAAATAATCTCAAGTTATTTATTTTCGCAGGACTTTTCTTATTCGGCTGCGGTGCCCCGGGAACCGGCGGCGTCGGCGAAATCAATTTCCGGTCTGGATCGCGCGAAACAAACATTGCCCGCGAATAATATTTACAAAACCGTTTTATAACTCTTGGGATACCCCGACCGCCCTTCTATAAGTCCCGGCCAATCCCCTGTACCCACTCGTTTCCAAATCGTACGCATATTATATAAAATACCCACGCATCGACGAGAACGACGACAATGACGATGGAATGAAAAAAAAAAAAAGTTTTTGATATTTTCCACAGTCATCGTCGCCGTCGTCGTCTTCGTCGTGTTGACACGATAAATAAAACCGACGACGACGTCTGATTTGTTTGATATTGGTTATATATATTTAACTCGAATAGCTAGCCGGCGGGCTGACAAAAACGAGAGAAATTTTCGAAAAACCAAACAATCGTCATCTGCAATAATATTATATTATGTAGGTCAAGAAGAAATCGGGTGAAAAATCCGTAGATTGTGTGCAGCGGCGATGGCAGCTAAGGAGGTTTAGATTTTTCACTGAAATTCTATTGCGTTTTACTACGTTTGAAATCCATCGGACGTCCGTCCGGCGTTTTGATTTTCGAGATTTAAACGTTCGAGATGACGTCAAGGGCATCATGATATTACATAAAAGTACAATATTATGCATTTAGTGTGTAGTATAAAACACTGTCGCCACTATTAATTTTAATCCTTGCGATGGCGTCGAGACGACACTTTTATAAAGACGATTAGTTTTAGTATTTTATAACATCGTTGTTGCCGGACGCGGGGGAGGTGAAGGGTCGGATTCTTAACCTCACAGGAAATCCAAATAGAACGGTAAAAATGTTCATGGGGAGAAAAAAAAATCGATAAGTCGCCCACGAACGACAGGTCCCGAAATCGAGTGACGACTGACGATTATGTGTATGTATTGGTAGGTGTACGCTCGACAGAATATAATATTATAAAACAGGACCTCGGTATTTTGAGGTCACAGTATGAAAAAAAATAAAAACTTAAACAAAACGAAGTAATTCGTAAGTCTGTCGGACGATTTCAAACTAATCGCTCGATTCTTCCGCTGTCGGCATATTATATAGCAGGATTACCGCCTTTTAAGACGTCGTGACCGCTACCGATTAATTCTGGTTTTTTTTTTTTTTCAGTGGTTTAATTCATCATTGCACGCCAACGAAGACTTAGTTTTTTTTTTTTTATATTGTGCGTTAACTTTCCTTCCTCCTTCCCGTTATTCATACTCAAATAATATTTCATTTTCTTACAGAATTCCATTTGAAACCGTATACCATTATTTCATTTTACCGTGTAGCCTGCACGTTGTAATCAGATTTTTTCCCCCTTCATACAATAAAACCTTTCGGGTCTAAAATAAATTATTCACGACTAAAAGGTTTTCGGTTTTCTTCCAAGACATAACCACCTATATATGTGTATATTACGTTCCAAAATATAAAATATACAATTAGGCGTTAAAGGGGGTTAGTTACCTATGTCTTGTCAGCACTGCAGCGCATAATAATATTGCAACTACCGGCCAGTAACCGCGGTGTTTTCGTCACAATATAATACATAGGTGTATGCCTTTTTAGTTTTCAACCGTATTTTCTCTTTGATGTCGTTATGTTTTATGGTAAACTATACGGACTATACAAGCATATGTACGGGTACTTATACAAAACCCGCTTTGATACGTTACTAGTGCGTTACACGTGGTACGGTTTATGTTGGATTTTCAACGTACATTCGACGATAGTAAAAAAACGAAATCGACGATAAAACCGTTTCGAGATTAAAAATTAAAATTTCTATACTAGTCTCGAAATTCGGATTCTCGGCAACTCGACTTTTGCATAATACATTATATTGCTATGTTACAATACTATAGCCGTTACCCGCGATTCCGTCCGCGTAGACTTTTATAACGCCATCACTACAGGGTGTATGAATGTTAAATGCGAGTATGTTATCGATATAGATACAGTGTGAATATTGAATATACTCGCCGCAGTCAGAAATAGTAATGAATATATGCGCTTTAAGTTATATAATTAAAAATCGTATATATATAAAAAGGGGGGAAACGGGGAACTGTTTAATTTCCGAATTTATTTCTGTAATTAATCATTTTAAAAACGCACAACAACAGGTCTAAATTCAACCTGATATTGTAGCGGTAGATGTAAAAAACTAACAAGTTTTATTGAATCGTGGAAATGTTGATATTGAACCCTATTTAACTCGTATTTTAAAAATCACAAAATTGTCTATAGTATGAAAATTCACATGTTCTAAACGTTAGTCTAAAAAAAAAAATATAGATCACGAGTGAAATCTTAAGGTTTTCGTCAGTTTTGAATTGTATAAGAAAAATGCATTTTTGATTTATTTTTTTTATTGGAAAACCCTTTACTATTTTTTTTGAGAAATGGTTTTTTCGAAACATGTGAGTTTTTAATTTCAGATTACTCATATTATACTGTTCTTATAAAATAACTTAAAAATACAAAATTATACTTTTCTTATTCTACGCTATTATCTAGATAAAAACGCAACACTGTTTACCCGGTCAACGAGAATCTGGTGAACGATTCCATTATTCGTATGCTCAAATCTCTCTCCCTGGCGTTGTACGGCATCGACATGTTCAGCGGATGACCGAAAACGTATTGCATCTCGTCACCGTGCAACACGCCCATCCACTCGGCCCACATATGTGTATTCGTCCTCTGCAACGATAATATTATACCGCAGAAATATTATAAAACTAGGTAGGTTCACTCAGTTGTCCGGGATTGCGAATAAATAATGAATATGAATACCCGCCAGTAATTAGGTAGTTAAATTCGAAATATTTAGGTACCATCTGTACGAATCCAATAACGAGAATGGCTTTTATTATGGTGACTATTAAATACTATCACGTTTTTCAGGGACAGTAGCTATGGTGATTCTTTTGAAAACAACGCGGTCTAAGGTGTAGTTTTGTATAAAGAATAATTTACTTTTTTCGTCGACAAATATATCATAGGTGATTAACTGCCTGTCGAAAATTAGAGTTTATCGTCAATAAGTCGAGTAATTTATCATGACTATGCAACTACAACACTGCTAGCGTATGATAAAATATTAAAATACACGCCAAAATCATTTTATCACTCTACTCACGACCTTCGATCTTTCGATTGGGAGTAAATAATATTAATTTTATATGATCTTCTCTCGATTTTTTGCAGGTCAAGATTTCACACTAGTTGCAATTTCACGAGTCTATGCATTTAAATTGTATGCGTACCTGAAATGTTGACAATTTAGAAAACGTTAAATTCTCCCATAGTACTTTAGGAAATGGTATCAATGATCACTAATACTACTTGTTATCATTTTCGTAGTTTAATAGATAATATTATTGAAACACTTATATTATAATGTATTTATTTGCAAGAACAAAAATAAATACACGTAAAGTCAAATTACACGACCTGACTTCTGTTTAAAAGCCGGTAAATCAAGCAGAAAATCTAATAGTGACTCTTCGGGAATTAGCGATTGCAAACGGCATTCTGGTTGCGATGTTGATAATAATATAAATAACATTCTATAACGACTGGTAACAAAAACCAAAATCGATCACGCTCAAAATCTTCGTAGATAATTACTGGACCGTGATAAAGAAATATTGTATTACAAAAATGTAATAAAAAATAATACCCAATGTCGGATGTCCTAATAATATAATCTCAGCCAGTAACCGTTAATTCACGGTATCGATAGGAAATAACAATTAAACTATAATATATAGACTGTGATATCATATCCTTACCGCATTTTCACTTCCTATAGAAATTGTCAACATTTTCGGCAAAATATACAAAATCTCGATATACTCTACTCTCGGGATACAAACACTTTTTTCCCCTCCGATTCGAATGGAATCGCTCGGACGTAAAGTACGTATAACACGGTTCGATGGCGTGTAAATATTTAAAATAGGCGTTAAAATACCTCTATTGACTACTTTGCTTTACTCGTTTAATCATATTTTCCGATGACTATGTTTCCTATTAATTATTATACTTACGTGCGTAAAGAAGTAATAATACACGCGAGCGCCCCGACTCGACACGATGTTGGCGAACAAATTGGTCGGGCACACGAAAAAGTAATCCGCTACCACGTCACTCAACAGTCTTTGATTGGAGTACACGTCGTCCACTTCTTTTTTTTCGAATCCCGAATACTGCAATTTAACGCATCGTTGAATTAACGACGTACAGGTAATATATTAATAATTAACATAATATCCAGTATAATGTAGTATAGCGATCGATATGATTTTCTAGGTTAGATAGTTGACGAGAACGAGCCCGAGAGAAAAACCACACCGAAAAGCTATGCAGAGTGTGTCCGAGAACTTGTGACGGAACCCACTCGGTCCCGAGAGCATGGAGCATGGATTAGGATAGAGAAAAAATGAAAATCGAATACGGTTTGGCGGTTTTTGTTATTAAAGTAAATTACGCGGTGTGATGATTGAAAATCATCGTCATCCTATTCGCCGGATTTGTAATATAATATTTATCCCCGTGAAGCTTTTTTTTTCTGTGCAAAACTTATCAGGATCCCCGCACAAAACCGTTACACTTGCACCCGTACAATCGTGTGTTTAGTGTACAGAGAACGTATAATATTTACATTTTTGTTCATTTGTTTTCGCATATTTAATGCGGCCCGTTATTATATACGAGTGTCGAGTGCGCGCGTAATAAGAAACATTCCTAATGCCGGCTTTAAAATATTTACGCGTTTCGGATTATTACTATACGTGCGTAGTAGCAGTTTTAATAATTGGAGTTTCACAAAACTTTCCGTAATGATGACGTTACATAAATAATAGGTGTCTGAAAAAAGTAAAAAAAAAAATCCCATCACAATAGAATATTCATATACACAACCAGTATTGTACTCATATATCCGAACAGCTATAATGTAGATGGGTACCGCAACTGTAGTTGAATTCTTCGTCGGGTGAGTGTCTACGACAAGGTTAAATTTTTAACACTCACCTGATATATAATAGCGTCCCTTTCCAGCTGCGTTCGGTCTTTGAATATCACGTTGATGATTTGCTCGAATTTCGCCTTGGGCAGAGCCGTTGCCTTTTGTCGATCGAAGAAATCGACAAAATCGTAGAGCAAAAAATAAGTACCTGAAAAAAAATTAATTAAAAATTAAAAAATCGGCTTAAAATTGAATAGCACTCTATTATTGAAACAGATTTTCGGGTTAAGATGTTAAATTACGAGTTAACACTTGATAGATAAAAAAAATAAATAAAAATTCCTTGTCATTAACGTAGGGAGTTAAATACGAAATTAAGGGGTCGATGGGGGTCGGGGGAAGTGGTGTGTTTATCAATATATTATGACCGTATACGAGGTCAATGATGAGAGACCTGCGCCACGTCGGGCTTCTCTCATTAAATATTGTTATTCCAACAAGTATCCATATATTGGTCCTCATATGTGTGTATAGTACGTATACGCAATAATAGAAAAAAAAAAACCGTAAAAAAAGTTATGTTATAATATTATTGTGCGAAAAAAATAATTTTTTTCAAAAATCCTATCACCGTAGCAGGCCGCAAGTTCGTATCACGACGGCGGAAATTCCTTTAAAACGTACTCAGACCGACCCTCAGATGTACTCGCTTTTTTAATTATTTTTATTGTATATGTTTTCATTTTTTTTTTTTTTTACCTTTTCGCAGTTTAAATTTAAAACACCGAGGTTTTGTATTATTTGTATAATCTAGTCCCGTATATATTATAAACATATTATTTGATATTCTCTATAAGTGCCGCGCAGTCCGGCTTATTCGTGTAATCGAGTCTCGGTGATTACATTATGATAATATAACCGTAGACCCATTGAAGTCCTATAATATAATAATATTCATCAACCCCGACACGAAAACCTAACAAAGTATACACGATTCAATATTAAAACTCGTACATGATAATCAGTAACTATATAACAATATTTCATTTATAGAAATGCTGTGAAATTCTTAAAAAGGATCAACAATCGGAATAAATATCAGTCAAACAATTTTATAATATATGTCGTACATGTATACATGATGTTCCAGTCGGATTTTGTGTTCCTGACGCGTGATTTGAATTAAATAATATCATATATTTTTACGCTACTTCTCTAGAAATTAAAACGGCTATTACTAAGAGACAATCGTTAATCGGATATTATGCACGTAGGTTATACTACAATTTTTAGAATAACATATGTTACATATCGATTATTTTAAGAATTTCGAAAAGTTTACAAAACAAAAAGTTTTTTTTTTAGTAAATAAGTGATAGTACCTCATAATCTAAATTAATTTTTTTTTCTTAATATACTTATGACCCTTCCTAGAAAAAATCCTATGGAAAAAAAAGAAATTAAAAATTGAATATATTGTAATAATATTAACCGTAATATATTAATTAATAATATATAAAAAGCCGGACATACTTTGTAAGATTGATGGGCCACTGTTGTAGGTGAGAAGTTTGGAGGGTAGGATGTAGAAAGGAATCTTATACATATCTGTACACAGAAATATTAATCTTTGCTAACGAAAAACGATACTGTACGGAGGTTGGTTATACATGTTTTGAAATGTTATAATATTTACGATTTTTTCCATTTTTCCCATGTTTTTTCCTGGTTTTTCACATTTATTTTGGGAAAAAAATTCTTAAAGTACCACCCCAGTCTTAGGTCTCACTCTGTAAAGCCTTGTTTATGTATTTGTTCGTTTTTGAACGGAACGAATAATACAGAAAAATCTATAGAATGCTGCGTTAGAATAAAATGTTTTTGTATACATAATATATGGGACTAGATTTGCTAGGGTTTTCTTTAGGTACGCTCGGCGTATTAAAATATAGCGTTCTCGAGTTATTGACCGAAAGAATAACGATGATGAGCATAGCTGAGACTACGGATCGGGCGAGACGAACTTTAGCCCGACCTCAAGCCGAAAGACGAGGGGAAAAAATGGCAAGCATACATCGCACCATGGGTTGGTACTCACACACTCCGAAGTTTCTGACTACTCAGTTAGAAACATCTGTAACAGAGCGATAAGTATTTTTTAAATATTTTTTTTTTCGAAATCCAAAATCTCATAATTATTCACGTACCAATTCCGAATATTCTACAGGAAAAAGTAATATCGGATTGTAATTAAAACTACAATTTCATAAATAATCATCAGGCTAAAAATTACGGGGATGGTTTATCGAGTTTGAAGTTTTTTTTTTAATTTTGTCAATCGTATTCCATGGGCCGTGGATTTAATGTTGAAGGACTAAGGAAATTTTGACCCCCTCTATCTTCGGACGTAAAAATTACTGAAAAGACTGAACGTATTAGCAGTTTCACGCATTCCTTTATTATATATGTCAACGATGTCAATGATAGATTTTCAAGACAATATAGCAATGTCGAATGAAGGTTTAAGATATTAGTTGAAAAAAAAAAAAAAACTAACTTTATATTTTATACTTACTAATATAATATTTGCTAAGATTTTTAAAAATATATCTACTTTATGTACTTATATTATGTTTGTTATATTTTCGAAATATTTTTCAGCCGTACCCTTCCCGCCATTACAACCTACTAGATCCTTAGATTCTTATTTCACCAATTTTTTTTAAACGGGTATTCAAAACTCACAGAAAATTTTGAAAACTCGCACGTATCTACGCTTTTGACTGGTTTATGCATTGAATAATCGTTTCGCGTTTCCCCGATGTTAATTAAAGCCGACCCGTACGTACACTCGCGTGTATAGTATATAGGTATAATAATTCGCGGTTTTAATTATTGTACGGAAAAAAATTAAAAAAATGGCACAAAAGCTCGCTGCAGTGTTTTCTGTACACGGAGATTCGTTAAAGGTCGGCAACGCTGGGGGCTATAGTGACGAGGGATATTGTAGAGAAGTAGGTAGGCACTCATGACAAGCCCCGCCAGAGATGACGAATGGGAGTTTATTTTTTCTCGTCAGACCTAAAGGAGAGTAAAAATGTAAAGAAAAAACTCGGTCGTATATAATATACACATGCGAGGAGGGAGGTGGGGCAAAAAAATTAACTAGGTCGTGGTGGAAATGGATACGGTAGTGTCGTGTACCGTTTATATACCTACGCTTTTATATTGTAGTTCGTACGACGATCACTCCACGTCCATCTCGACAAAAACCAAGACTAAAATATACCAGAAGAGTCCGAGTGGTGTACTTAGAGGTATCTATAGAGTTCTAGCACCATATCCAAATACGCTGTTCGCATTGGCTGGTTTAAATTACACTGTAAAATTATGATTTCTGATTGTCCAATATAAAATATGATCGTATTTTATTGTAGTAGTAAAATTGCTTCGACTCAAAGTCTTCATTCTTTCGCTAATTTCAATCGAAAATAAACCCCGATTTGTGATTAAAAAAAAAAAAAAAACAACATATAGCCCGTTTGGCTCCTTTTTTCCGAAACGGTTTCCATTTTACAAAAATGTCAATTTCCGAGCGATTCCCGATAGTTTAAAGTTAGACAAAAAAAAAAAAAAAAAAAAAAAAAAAAACAAAAACAAAATCATGCATAAATCATAAATGTGTGCTTACGTTTTTAGAATTTAAATTAAAGATAATTTTCTGAGACACATTTTTATATGCATTCCAGTCGAGTTATTTCATCGATACAATCAATGATCATAAAATTTTCAAATTTCCAAAAAATATAGTCGAACCCTGTCTATGTTATCTATATTGTCTTTCGGCTTGATAACCATTTAATCGTCTATGAAACAGTCCAAAGCTTTAGACGGCGGTATAGTTATGGAATGCAAAATAAAATACGTTTTAGTGTTATTCTTATTTCGGAATACCATATTGATTTATTTTTGAGTTCCGATGACTGAACCATTCGCTACCAATTTTGATCCGAATGAAATCTGCATCCCTCGTGTTTACCGGCATTGGCCATGGTTTTCGTAAGATAAAAATTACCGTTTTCCGCGTCGGACACGTGCAACATTACGCGATCAACGACGGTACGAAATAATTTTACGAAAAATACGCGTTTTATCTACTTACCTTTTTCATTTGGCGTTAAATTATTAACGACCCTCTATCTAAATGTCGCGACTTCCTTTTGATTGTCGAATACCGGAGCCATTTGGAAATTTACGAATTCGCGTATTTACGTAAAGGCGGGAAAATAAATTTACAATTATCGGGTTCGAATATGCAGGACACTTGAAATTCATAAACGCTGCGCTTACCCACAAGAAATCATCGTCACGCAGTTGTTACAATGATGACACGTCAATTTGAAATACTGAACCATTCAGTCGAACAAGCTAACCACTGACATTTGTCCGCGGAACATTTTATAAACATACGAGTACAATAATATTTTGACGTCTATCGAATATTACGCTGTCTGTTTATAATCGAATGCAATAATATTGTGTAAAATGCATTTTTCGCTACGTAACCCGGTTTGACGAACATTATAATAGGTGGATATTTTTTTTCTCCCGAGTGCACAAAAAAACACATTCGCATTTCGGCCCGTACGTTTCACCGACGGCTGCCAGTGAGTTTTATTATGGTCGTGACACAATATGATGACGTTCGAAACAAATTCGGTCCTCCCCTAAAATATTATAATAATATATCGATTTAACGGTTTTAAAAATACCGAGGTACCGTTGTATATGTATATAATAACACGAGCGCGATTAATATTTCACCGAGGGAGAATCCTTAAACATATCAAAATTAATGTTGCCACCCTACGAGCGACCGCTGTTTTGACACGTACAGGATATAAACGTAAATCGCTTTTTTAGGCTTAATTCTAACGGATAAAAATAAAATCTACTATAAAACATTGCCAATTTCAATGCGGGTTGTTATAGAACGTAGCCTTTATAAAACTTTATTTGGGCATGATCCGAAAAATGAACAAAGTACATTAAATTTGCCATCTGTTGAAGAAATTAACAACGGAAGAAGACATCGAATATATATTTCAAATAAGGTAATTTGAAAAACGCTTAATTGACTGCAGTATTTGTAAAGCTGAAAATAATGAAATCATTTGTCAATTATGCGACTCAAGTAAAAAAATACAAATTCAACGTGAACGTGGACATGAAGGTCAAATTATAGCCGTAGAGAAAATGAACAAGGTAGATAATAAAATACAGTTATAATGTACTTTTACTTTTCAGATCTTAATTTAAATTTAATATAAACTGAAAAATGAAAAGAACTTTCGATTTTGAAGTTAACTAGTGCATTGTATTCGGTGTACCGAAAGTTGATAGGGGACCCACAGATCTTACAATCATAATTTCTGTGATCACAGACAAAAGAAAAAAAAAGGATTGTATACAATTGGAACAAAATATGGTTTACTGAAAGGATGGTTCAGTTGTGAATGTTTGAACACATCAACAATTAAATTTGTCACTAATTATTAAATTGATGAAAATGTTGAATTTTCAGTGAGAGAAATTATTAAAAAAATTTCAGGAGGGTGAGGACTTTTGTCTTGTTCGTGTAAGCCGAAAATTCCTAGCTAATTAAGTAGGTGTGTTTGTTTCAAAAATAATATGCTAACAGCCGACGTCATAATCAATTGTCATGTAAAAATAAATAATAAGGAAGAAAAATATATAGGTATAGTTTATTAATTATTGTTTTAATCGAATTAAATATCAAATACAAAAATTAAATTAATAGTATTGTTTAAGACGATAAAGAAAAGTATAGAGGTTTATAATATAATTTATTGTTAAATAAAACATTTTGTTTTATAATATTTACACACAAAGTGTACAATAATTGTAGGTGTTGTCCATTT
This sequence comes from Cinara cedri, assembly GCA_902439185.1. Classification (NCBI taxonomy): domain Eukaryota; kingdom Metazoa; phylum Arthropoda; class Insecta; order Hemiptera; family Aphididae; genus Cinara; species Cinara cedri. The sequence continues at coordinate 605,043 of CABPRJ010001901.1, read as the reverse complement.
GATGAAATGGATGTCCATATTGTATTTTCGTCAAAATTCACGATCTGGACGAATTTCCCTGTGTGGATATTCAGTTCATTAAATAGCGATTTCACTGAGTGGATGCGACATACATATTTGATTTTTTCTTCTATTTATAATTATTAAAATAGAGATGAATGAATCCGGTTAATAATTACATTATTGTTATTATTCGATAACATAAAGTATCGTAATTATTATTATCATTAGTATTATCATTGATGTTGCCATTATTGTTACCATTGGCCGTATAACTTGAAAATAATTTCAATAGGGGATTTTAAACTATGAGTGCGCGGTTTTCTAATTTTATCGAGTTAAATAATTATTTTCCAACAACATGATATAACACGAATAGATTTCGATAGACGGAGGTTGAACCATCAAAATCCCCTTTTATGTACAGCCCTGTTTATAACGATTTAAGTGAAGTAGCTAAATTCATATAAGAATGAAATCGCGAAACAATAATATTTTATGTTTATACCCAATACTTTAAGAAAACAGATTTTTTTTTTCTGATAACGTCAAAATGTTATTGATCAGAAAACCACGCCCATTTTTCTTTTCACCGGTGGTACTCTCACTTTTCCACACTTAAGTCACCCTCAACGGACAACGATGAGTTAGCATTCTGCCGTCACCGTGGAATGAACTATCCAATCGTATACCAAACCGAATAACATCAATGCGTCTTTAGGGTTTGTATTTTCGTTGTGTTTTTTATTATTATAAGTATTTTGAGTGTAAATAAAAAATGTATTGAATTAAATTGTAAAAGTCATGCGAATATAGTACACAACACATTCATCATATATACAGTTCCAAATGAAGACATAGGAACTCGTATTTCGTATTTTAAACATATATCAAATTCTATGACTTAATGATGTATAAATATTTTATTTTTAGGTTAATTTATTGGCTTAATAAATGTAACAGACATTTTAATGCATTTGAAAGTTAATACTCGTAGAAACCCTAAACAATTTAAAATCCTCAAAAACTTATTAGAGTGTGCAATTATCATTATAAATTGTCACAGAAAAAAATGTCGACGCACATGTACTGCCATACATAGTATTATAATTGTATTTTAATCTTTTTAAGAGTTTATCATTCATATGGGTAAAATTTCGATGTGCTTTTTCATACCAAATACCAAAACACCCATATCGTCTGAATGCATTTAAATGATGGATTAAATAAATACAATCGATAAATGATTAATATTCAAACAACATACTGTATTGAAACTTGTGTGCGATGCATATTCAAAATGTAAAGCGAAATGGAATGTGCGTTGCATTATATACTAATACTTCTCTAAATCAAAGTGAATTACATGTGCGTTGCATTGTATACTAATATTTCTCTAAATCAAAGTGAAATTGTGAAGAAATAATAAATTTTATATTGAATTTTATATTTACGTAATTAGTATATTAGTAATCACCTACAGGTACATATTCAACTAAAAGAGAACTGAACTTTTATGTCAGTGAATGTGCGATTTTATATAATATAATTGTTAGTACTTTACAAAACACGCACGAAAAAAATCCATCGTTTTGAAACCAATCTGTTAATTACGTATACGGAAGACTGCAATATTGTCATTAAATGTGACAAATGCGATATATTTTGTCATTTAAAATATTAAAACTACACTGTAAATCGACATTGGTGACTAAAACTGAAAGTTTTTCAAACGGTTATATGAGACGGTAAATAGTTATTTGTTTTAACGCGTTTAAATGCCACACCGGTAAGTCGTCCCAAAAGTTCGGACACAATAAAAGTCATGGGAATTAGCTGCTCGTTGTTTTACTCACGGTCACTCGGTTTTACAAGCAAGACTTTTCTATAGTATTTAACTTTTGTAGTTTTCGACATTATGGAGTAAGGGATTCGTAAACGAATTTCGCGTGACGGCTGAAACATAAAACTATATATTATGAAAGAAAAAATAGACAGTGATGGTGACATTTTAGTAGAGACTGATTATTCTGACGGCAGCGCGACGATGTCACTCCGCGTCACCAACTCGGGAAAACGTGCTTTCAGATGATGTCCGGTTATTACCATAATAATACGCATAATATATTAATATATTGTCGATCCTAGCCGTATACCTCTGTCTACGACTCCCTGGCTATCGGGTCAAAAGGCCAAGTTTGATCCGACGTCTGTTGCAATTACGTCGAAGATACCGGGTATTACCGCGATATTTCCGATATTATAATCAACAATAGGGCTTGGCCGAGAGAACGCGGCGACGTCTTACGATTCACGAAGGACTATTTTACTTTATAAATGACGACGTAGGTAGGTAAAAAGTAGGGAGAATAATATCCTGACGGAGATTTTTGTTTTTAAAGCTAAGTTAAGGTATGGAATTCAGCCATACCCTTATTGATTAGACTGGGGTTTTTTTTTTTTTTTTAAGTTATTCAATGTTCAAGATATGTAGTTCTTTTGACGACAACAGTATATATAATAAAATATATTACCGGAAATATTTGACAATTCCTAACACGCTAAGAAAATCATAGCATTGCATCTAAAGTTGGTACTTGTTATCATTTTCCAACGATAGCGCTAAAATATCATATTTTCGGGGGTTTGAAACGATTGTTATTCGATGTATATGATTATATTTGTATAATACAAATAGGTAACAAAATAGATAGAATAGTGTACATTTGCATTACACTGTGTGTCCTAATTATGTTCAAAGAATTAGAATTGTATAGGGAGTTTAAAAATGTAAACATTTAAAATATTATCTGACGGAATCTAAGAGTGGTAAATAGTCTGTTGGCAATGTCCGAAAGGAGAATAGTATACTGGTTTTATTTTTTTTGATCATGGTCTAGGGATTATCTACAAAATCGTTTGACGGCGTTACTTAAAATATTTAGAGCATTTGACCTAAAATTCTGTGATCTGTGCTCTGTTGCCATGCGAATTGTCTTTAGGTTTTCTGCTCCTCGATCTGTCTGTCCAAAAACAGGAGCCAAATCGAGTAACTTAGCTTTGTATAGATTAAGGTAAATATAACGGCTTCGACAATATCGCCTCAAAAACTACGGAAATGATACCAGGGCAATGATATTAATGATTTCCTATAACCGTATCTGGAATTATCAACATTTCCGGTAACATATTATTATATGTTTGCGAACGCGGAAACATTTCGTTACACTCGTTACAGTATACCACTTTATCATTGTACATACGGATGACGATAGTTGGTATATATTATATTGTTATCACGGTGATAATATTACAGTCAAAGGTCTCACGCGTACGAGCAAAAGCCGAAACGGCTGTGACCAAAAAGTGTAAAAAGTGTAATAATAAGTCTAGTAAAGTTTTTATTCGTGTTTATGTTATTATTTCCGTCGCAATGACTATACTACACATAATATACACTGCGCTGTAAAGTTTTCGAAACACGAACAGAGTCCTTTGCACAGCCGGTCGGATTTTCCCCGAGAACATTTGTACAAAAAACGCAAATAAATGTATTTTTTATTTCGTTATTGCACTTTTGACCCGGTTCCACGTGTGTGTGTGTGTGTGTGTGTGTGTGAGGCGGCCTCGTCACGCGAAGCGCATTATCGACTCGCCGCCATCGCGACAGATGGTGCAAAAGCATTTTTCCTCCACCGAAATATTAATAAAACATATCTAATAATAACCCGCCATCATATACTGGTATAATGGTAAACAGACTCACATTATTCTATCGGTAATTTAAACGCACGTAAAATCGCCCTCCCTCCCTTTGAACTTTGGGTTTCCGAATACCACGATCAGTTTAGTTCGTCATTCGTTTGAAATTGTTCAGAATTTACTTGGACCGTTATAACCAAAGTACTTATAAGTGGAGGGGAGGGGGGGAGTAAAAACTTTTCTCCAGCGCTCGGATTTCAATAAAGTATAAAATTCGTGATTTTCTTTTTCAATTTATATTTTAGTTTAAATAATAAAACAATTTAATGGTAAAACTATATTTTATAATTACAGATTTGGACTCGTCACGTGCCGGTGACTCTCTGTTTAAATTTTAATACGGGCAATACGGCATTAATGATTGTTAAATACGAAAGACCCGATTAACGAATTGGCATTTTTAATAAATTATGATTTATAATTTTTTTTTTTTTCAAAATTAAATAACTAAAAGTATCTACAATCCATAGTAAAACCAATGCATTTATCGTTCCGTTCAGAATCTAAATTCCGTGTAGTAATAATCTCCAACGTAACTCGTGTAATACGAAACAAATACCCGACACAAAGTAACAAGACTGCATTTGTAGTGCCTATACTAATATTATTATTATTTCAATTCAAGCCCGTGCGCAAGGAGAGATGGGGGTAAGTTGAGGCGGTTCAAACCACTCCCATAGTCCTTTTTTTTTTGGACATAGGTCATTGGAATTAGCTATGTATTGGTCTTATCGAATTAAAAGAAATTATATACTTCTGCAACACTCTAGAATTATAATGTATAGTTGAAAAATTACAATTTGTATTTAAGGCTTTTGATATAACCAATAGTTGATGAATTTATTTTACAATCCTGGGCGAGGGCATGTTTTAATTTATTACACCCGTTGGATTTTATACTCGAAAAAAAACTATTCACATTTGTAAACTGTGTTACGCGGTTGTAATTTTTACGACGCGTCCATTTATGATATCACGTAAACGCGCGAACGCGACATATCTTTTAATGTTCCTGTAATCGTCGATAAAACCAACAAGTACCGTACAAATTGCAGTTTTTATCACATTAAAATTATATATTATTTTAAGAGCACGTCACAATAATACTACCAATATTATAATTACGATACGTATATAGTCGTCAACGATTTCAAAGGAACTAATACTGGGAATGGGTGTGGCCACTATTGTTGGTGGATAATTGGGATAATCGTATAGATGCATTTATTTAGTTTAAACTTGTGACCAACGATAAACCATTGCTAATAAAAAACGATTCGGAGCAAAGTTCGGTTAAACATGTTTTCAAAGGACGTTACAATTTAAGGTTTTCGTCAAAATTTAATACTAAAATTCTTATTAAAAAAAAATTATACATTACGATTGATATTTTTTTTATCACAAAGTACGAATTTTAATGAACTTTCTATTAAATTGTCAAGCATTTCTGTTTTGTTTAATAATTTTATCCACACAGTATCTACCGAACAAAAAATTACCCGAAAAACTCGATAATAGCTCAAAAATTGCTAAAATGATTTGAAAGTTTTACCGTGTTTAGAAAACGAAAATATAAGTTTTTGTCAAAATTTTAATTTCTCACGAATATTTTTAACTGAATTCCAGTTAGAAAATAACAATTGAAAATAATGCATTTCGTAAATTTTCCCGTTTTTCCCAATTGTTATGAAAGCTGCTTGTAAAATCAAAATATTACAGCCTAAATAAAATTTGAATTCAGAAAAAGTAATACAATTAAAAATCAGAGCAAGATTTCTAGAAGAAAAGTAGTTCAGAGGAAAAAAAATAAACATCAATGTAAAACCAAGTCATGCTACTGTTATAGATGGTAAATTGAGAAGGTACAGAAATATATTTAATTTATATCTGTATGAAACAATAAATCATTGATAAAGAAATACGGTTTTGAACGAAGTTTGGTTAAATATATTTTTAAATGTCTATTATTTTTTTTTTTTTTCAAAATTTGAACGTACAAAATTTACACTAAACGCTATTACATTTACTTCATCACAATTTTTTTTTTACCATTAATTACAACTTATGATGAACTTAATATTCCAGCGTTCCTGTGTTTGGTCTAACAATTTCATTCACATCGTAGCTACCAAATAAAAATTTAAAAAAAACTCTAATAAAGAAAGAACCATACCGCACGTTTTTATCGAATTATCGACTTGTATGATTTATTCACACGGAAATACCTATGCAGTAAACAAATATTATATTTTACGGCCTTGAAGTGGGGTTAAAAGCGAAAAACCGTATATTTATGTTATGATTTTTGTGTCAAAAAATCACGACATCGGTAGACAAAAAAAAAAATTAACAAAAAACCCAGAAACTGTGTGTGTTTGTATATCATCGATTTAATACGATAATATTATGTATTGTAATTTTTGATGTAATTTTATTAGATTTTAATATTAAAAGAATACAATTTTAACGCGAAAATCTGACGAATATTTATCCAAAAATCCGAGATATAATATACGTGTGTAGTATTATAAAACTGGAGTTTTTTATTGTTTTTTTTTTTGTGAAGTTTTTCGATATTCAAAAAAAAAAAATTGTGTTTTCGTTAGCAGCAACGTGAGTGCATGATACTAAATATATATATATATATGTATATTACCGGAAATGTTGAAATTGTAATTATTTGTATAGCATAGAATACAATACAACACAGTGTATAACAACCGTGCAGAATAGATATTTTTATCACGATCCAACGATTAAAAATGCGATAACATTGATTAAAATTTTGTTTTTTGTTTTCAGCTATCATAGAACGGTTTAACGACGTTATAATATTGTGTACAATAATTTCAACGTTGCGCCCGCAATTGTGCGATTGCAGCCGCACGACTCCCTGAGTGACGTTATTGTTGTACTGCTCGGCCTACCGGTCCAAAAACAAAAGCCCGCCCGAGCGATTTGGCTTTGCGTGGATTTATTTTTGTGCAAGATAAGTAAAACGGTTTCGATAGAACATGCCCGAGTGTACCACGTAAATATTAAAGGCGTATGGCATTTACACAGACATTGTAAGTATAGCCACTACGTAGTCAACGATATCGTTTCCTGACCGTATTATAAATTGACATCATTATAATTTTACCGTTTAGTAATAAATCGCATTAAAATTCAAAGTTTATATGATGTATAGCCGAAACACAAAAACCGTTATCGAATAAAGTTTTATATTGTCATGTACGGGAGTGTACATGTATACATATGATAAAATTGTAAAGTTAAACAGACTTTTTGTTAAAACACGGAAATATTATGTTCTTATTGCGGTGGCTGTGTACGAATACGCATGGATTTACTTTGGCCGGTGTTGCGGTTTGTCTCGACGGCGGCGGCCGCGGAAACTTTGCACTATGGCGTATAAAAAGCTTTCAGAAGTTATCGAGGGAACGACGTTCTTGCATTTTTTTTTTATCAGACCGAAAAAAAAAAAAAACTTTTTTAGACGGTTCGAGTTTATTCGTGTACGCACGGTATGGGAAAACGAACGGCGTAACCCGCCGAACTTTTATGCTGCGAGAGTAGAATAAATTCAAATTTTTCAATCCAAAGTTGCCGCGGTACCGCAGTCCTGAATGCGACGTTGTGACGACGACGGGACATAATCACGACACCTAACTGTACCCTGTCTGGTACTCCGTAACATTAACACAAATTATGACACACAAGCGTAGATACATAAAACGCATAACGGTTCGACTTTTTGCACAGGTATACACGTGTTAATAATTTTGCAGGGCGATTCGTTTAAGGTAAAATATTCATTGTATCGCGAATTATTGATTTTTTTCGAAAACTAAGAAACACATAACGGTAATAAAGCAGCTTTAAAATGTTACATTCCCGTTATTTTTCGTCATGTTTATCTTTGTAGGTAAAATTATACGCTAACCACTTTTTATTTTCAAATGAAAACCAGGTGCGTCCCTGAGGGGCGAGCGATGGGGACGATCGCCCTCTTCTCCGAGAAAAGTGGACTTAGAATTGGCATTTGGCATAGGCATTGGTCCGGAAGTAGATGTAATAGATAGTATAGTCAATAAGGTATTATTTGACATAATTTTTTAGATTCTAAGCAGTGTAGCCGAGAATGTATCGGTTTTATATAATTTCATAAATTTCTACGAGATAGCTTACTCCGATATGCACGTGTGGTACCATTTCTGGAAGAAAATATTGATTAAATTGTACTTTAGGCGGTTATTTTTTGATTTTCCAAGCGGTTTTCATAATATCCTGAGAAAACTCAGGTGAAAACGTAAGAAAGACGGGAAATTTACGAAATTAATGATTTTTATTTTTTTGCAATTTTGTTATTTATTGTAATTCAATTAAAAATATTCGTATAGAATGGGAATTTAGCAGGAAACTTATAATCACCTCTTTTTATGTGGTAAAACTGTAAAAACTTTAGCTATTTATAATGTCACTTTTTTATAGTCAAGCGTGTAATCAACAATAATCAAATGTATCGTCATTGGTTTTCAATTTCGTAGAAAAAATGTTCACATTAAGTACCACCGGAAGAAAATTTCTCATTTTTCATAAAACCATTATTATTTCCATATCTTTTTCCCGTTATTTTTACGTTTTTTCCCGGGTTTGCTCAGTTTTAAGAAAACTACACGGAAAATTAAAAAAAAAAATGATTTACTTACTCACCGACTAAATCTGAAATTCAACAAAAAAAATCTGATGTCAATTTTCGATTGGAGCCAGATTTCTGGTAAAAGTTGTTTACAGACAGAAAAAAAAACACACGCACAAATCATAGATCTTGGAATGTAATATAAAAAAACTAAACAAAAATATCGAGGTTTACCGTTTTTCGATCACAGAGAAACTTTACTCTCAAAATCACGGTTCGTGTTCATAGCTGCGTGAAGGCACGAATAGATTCGTAAGGGAATCAAAACGGTTGTCCGGTATATTTTTAGAAAGAAAAAAAAAATACACACAAATACCCTAGTTAACGGCAGTTGAAAATCGCGGGTTTCCGAGCCGAAAACAATGGAAGGACAGATTGACTCGCCTCGCGACAGCGTTTCGAGCGGATGGAAAATTCGCGGATTTATACGCTCGTGATGATATATCGTCGTGTGAAAATATTTATTAACGATTTTAGTGCAATTAACGACCGCGTCTGACACGGACAAATATCTTCGTCGGGTTATTAACAACCGATAAATGCGGTCACAGCTGTTTAAACATACCGGTATAAACATCGATTTGCATAATACAGCAATAAGACCCCGGAGGGTCTTTTACCGATGAGAAAAATCTCATCGGCGCGATCCACCGGTGACTGTAAAACGAACTGAAGTAGTGACGGTCAATAAATAGTGATCATCACGAACCCGGAGATATCGTAGTCCGTTATGAGCACGCTAGTTGTCATTTTTCATCGACAGTTTATCGAAGACACTTCGGGAACCGAATTTTCCGTCCTTATCACAGCTCGATGTGTGTGACCAGTATATATCTGTGTTTAACCGTGGTTACAACTGAACAGACATAATGCGAACGTCGTGCAAGCGGCTTTAGTAAGGCTTTTGTAACGCGCTTACTTCGTCGTCTAGTGAATGTACACGTTCAACTGCTCGATTGTCAAACAATCGGATCGTTATAGACTTGGGTTAAAAGTTAAAAGAGGAGATGCGGACGGCTTACCTTCGTTCAGATTGCTGCCGATGAGTATGTCGATATCCGAAAAGTTGGCCTTGCGCAACATGTCCAGCGGGTGTTCGGGCAGGAACACTCCGTCCACGGTGGGCGCGGACGGAAATCCCAAGATACCGGAGTAGCTGTTCCACTGCTTTTTGGATATGGTGCTGGCGTCCACGGCCCGCATGCACGACATAGTGCCTATTGGGTTCGTCTCCAGCGTCGAAGCGTTGCACTTGCAGTCGTCCAACAGCCTTTTCGCTATGTCCGTCGCACGTTCGCCGGTCATGTAGCTCCAGGGCGCGTTCACCGTGCCGGATTGTATGATACCCCGGCGAACCAAGCCCCTGGTCACCGGCGAGACGAGATGTACGCTCACCTGTAACGACAGCGGAAAACGATGGGTCGGGTCGAAGACAATTACCATCTCCCCCACGGCCCCGCGACCGTAGTAATTCCGCCGACTTACCGATCCACCGCCAGCCGATTCGCCGAACAACGTGATCGTTTCCGGGTCGGCCCCGAACGCGGCCGCGTTGTCCTTGATCCATTTGATGGCCATTGCCTGATCCCACAGGCCCATGTTGCCGGGCGCGTCGTCGCTGTCTTCGGGCAAGTCGGGCGTCAGGTAGAGCGAACCGAACGCCCCGAGCCGGTACTGCATAGAGGCGATCATCACTTCGAACGTGGACGCCAACAGATCGCCGTCGTATATGTCCAGCGTCGAAGTACCGGACATGTAACCACCGCCGTATATCCAAACCAATACCGGCACCTGCAAGTGTATAACATAATAATAACTGCTGAAAAAGTCCGCTCAGAATCGTTTTCCAAACACGAATAGTGGTCCGCGGTCGTGAGTCGATTATAAAATGTATGCTGGGTGTCCCACGAAGATATTATATCCATTGCAATATGTTCTGAGATAATAAAGATAATCCAATTTTTTTTTTTTTTTTTGTATTACTCTCGGGGATAAGGAATAAAAATATTCATACTCGAATTAAATCGTATTATTTTGGTGAACAGCTAAAAAAATAACTTTTTGATTTATTATTTTCGAAAATGTCGAAGATATATCCATTTTATAAAAAGTTCATTCTTTTGAAAATTTTGACTTTTCAGCTTTTTTATTTTCATTAAAATTGTTATTTTTAATAATTAGTTTAGGGAAAACTGATTATGCAGCAGACTGTAATCGCATTCGCTAATTGGTCGTTATAATTATGGCTAATATTGATTGTAGACTTTTTTCTCTGAACTTGAAAAAAATGATCAACATTTTCGGAAGAATAAAATCACGCAGTTTTCTTCGGATTTTTTATAAATTATAACGAAATCAAACGTTTTTTTTTTTTTCGAGTTTATTACTGAAACGAAAAATGATTGAAACATAGTTATGTGTAGTCCACGTCCCCTGCGTACAATGTAAAACACAGAATTCGATTACCGTTGTTATTTTCGGAGTTATTACGATGGGCACCCGCATATACTTCGCACCGTGGGTAGGCCACAACGTTGTAGGAGAGAAGTTTAAATGTTACAGAATATGGAATCATTTAATTTACTTACCGAAAAAAGCCGCGCGATAAGGCAAACAGCAATTCTGAACGGAGGTTAAGTTATATAATAGTATATACAATTATAGTTATAATACTATGGTTATAACAGTATTAGTCGCGGTTTTTCACCTTGTACGGCCAAGGTAACGCAGAAATCGACAAAAATATAAAACCGGCGCATCCCTGTTCGTTGTCTGGCTATCGATTTAAAGATTAAAAAAAAAATCCGTCGGGAATTCAGAAACATTGTTCACATATAGTAGGTGCAAGGGTATGCGACCGGTCGAAAAATCTGCCAATACTGTAAGAATAATTCGCGTCGTACCTGAAGTCGGGAGCACTTTTACCATTCGAAAAAGTGATTTCCCGAGAAAAAATAAAATTACAACAGCCTGAGAATCTCTAAAAATTATACACATACATATGGTGTAAATTTTATCGTAAACGTTTTTCTATTTTTTTCTTGTCCCCCCCCCCATTCGAGTTTCGTGTATAATGAACTTAATGATGTCGTTGTTTTTTTTTTTTTTTTTTTGTCGGGAAGGACCGATAGTCGAAATTACAAAACCAAAAAAAAAAAAAAAAATAAAAAGACAAAAACTTACTTTTGTTGGTGGTAGGTATAATGTAATGGCGTAAAATTACAAACAAAAAAAATAAACAAAAGGGACCGTTTTGGTGTATACCCGAATCCGGTATTTCGGATATCGCGTTGATACGTTTCGTTTTCTCTCATACTGTAATACTTTGATTCCGCGGGGAAAAAAAAAAAAAAAAATCTGTACATTAAAAGCTCGTTTGCCGTCGTATAGCGCGCGAGCGTTACGATTAGTTTACGACGGATCGCCCGACGTTGATGTATTGTTCGTGATCGCAAACGAGTTTATATACGAATGCAATTGACGACAATACTCCGGTACTACACCGTTTTTCTACAGCAGAGTACTATTTTATGAGGTGCCATTTTATTTTTTTTTTTGTTCATTTCACGCGACGCGCTATACGGTAAAACGTACAGATCGTTTTATGAGAACGTTACTGCAAAGCGCGCGTAGATATGTCATTCGGCCGTTTCGAAATTTAATTTAACGTTGTTTTTACGGACTTGTCCGCAGCCTCGTCCACGCGTTTTCGTCCGAAACGTTCGGAATACATAGGTGCGTCGAATTCCTAGACAGACGTCGAACGACAGTATTTTTTTTATAATTTTTTTTTTTTATGCCGAATCCGACATTGTATATGCCCGGGAGAAAAGGAGGGACGAAACGTGCGGATTTATCAAAACGCAGTTAGATATACGTGGGACTAAACTTGGATAAACGCCCGGTTTGGAGTTGTCATCATATCCGTATTAGAAGGCCGGTTTTAAAACTTCGTGTAAGTTACGCACTGTGTACTAGCCGGCAATAAACGCGTCGAGTTCGAGTTTTTACGTACAGAACATTTTAACTGCGGGCAATCGTTTTGTTCCGGAATATAAGAGTGACAAAAGATAATGTAATAACATTGTAGAGTTTTTGGTTTATATAACTGTCAAACAGTCAATTTTTGAAAAATTTTTCGAAATATCGCGTGTAGACACTTAAACGGGTTACCCTGTGTTACGAGCCGTTATTTAAGTCGCTATAGTTCCATGAATAAAAGTGAACTCGAGAAGACAACAACGCAGTTAATGTTCACCGTTACACAATATTATATGAAAACGGGTTTTCGATGACGTTGATATTTCATTGGTCAGCTTACCACGCCCTATTTCTCTTGGTCGCCTGCGGCACTTTCACTTTTCCCCTCTTTATCACGTTTACGCGTCGTATAGACCTCTTGAGTGTAATCACTGTCGCAGTCTCCAACGATCGGTCGGGGTGACCAGTCGCCCCTCCAGAGAAATTAATGAAATTATTTCAGAGAAAGTATTCTACGCCGGAATTAATTCCTAATGTTTCGTTGTTGTGCGAAACACGGTGGTCAGAAAAATATAAATCTATTCGGCTATTCAGTAAATATTTTGTGGAAATAAGGACAGTTTTGGACTTTGTTAACACTTGACAAAAATGTAAATTCAGACATTATAGAAATCTGGGTTTTCAAACATCATGACGTGCTACATCAAGTATTTAATTTTATGGACAGCTCAGAAATAGTTTATTGCAACCGACTAAATTACAAGCTGTGTCTGTTAATTTGCATTGTTTTGCAATTTGTGTTAGAAATGATAACATGAAAGTTTTAAAAAAAAAATCACAGGAAATCTCGTAGTGACAGTTTTCAGCAAAATAGATTAAGCAAAAAAATATACTTCGCACTTGAGTGCAGCCACTGATGTAGGTGGGAATTTGGGAAGGTAGGATACAGATGGGAATTTAATCTGTAAGCAACGAATAACTATTGCTAACGAAAAGACGATTTTGAGCGAATGTCATATTATTATTGTAAAATGATTACAACAATGTGCATTTCCATGACAATAATGATTGTTGAAAAAAAAATGTAAATAATAAAAACTTAACAATAACAAAAAATAAATAAAAACGTTTACCAATGAAAACCTTATTTTTAATCTTTCAATCTTTTTTACCCTGAAGAACCAGGTTTTCCTCATTATCTCGAATATTAATGAGAATTTCAAAAAATGACCTTCTAAAAGTACTACATAGAGAAAATGTCCTTTCATAAAAGGTGCTATACTTGATAAGCAGAGTAAGTTTCCTTGTAGCAAAAATATTCACATAAAAAAAAAAAAAAAAAAAAAAATTAACACTGTTGTAGAACCAATAGATTCCTCACTCCACTCAGAATCTAATATAAAACTGTAGCTGAAAAGGTCAGTGTCGATGTTAATATACCAATACACCGTCAAATTCATCGAGTTAATTACAGTAGCAGTACTCCATATGACTACTACAGGGTATCTACGTATATTTCATACTTAAATCCTCGTTAATAAATTTATCAGAAACACGTTTCATCTGAAATGGTACAAATTGACAAAAAGCCTTCAACATTATATTTAAAGAAGTTCAAAATCGTTTGAAGGCTAATAATTTAATACCGTGTCCGGATTAGTAGAGCTTTTGGAAAAACAAATACAAATAGCTTGAAAATATAAATACATCCGATTTATTTAAAAACGAACGCGATTTTTGTTTCCCTAAGTAAAACAAAAATGCTCAGTAAACTTTTTAGCGCTTCCGCATACGACGTGCACCGTACAGAGATCATTTAGCAAATTAAGACGCGTAGACATTTGGACCAGGAGTGCAGTGGCAGAACATAGGTTAAATGGACTGCGGATGCTCAGTGTTCATAGAGAAAAATTTCATCACGACGCGAAATTTGTCGAAAAAGTTTAAAGATTTGGTTTGCGAAAACGCAACTTACAGTTCTTGTTTTAAATATATAACTTTAACTGTATAACTTTTGCGATTCGATTTTAAACAACCGACTACACATATTATTGCTATTGGTTTTTTTCGTGTTTTCGCCGGCAATTTATCAAAATATAATACGTCACCAATATTATGCCATATTTCTCACCGGCACATACGAAATTATAACCACTTCTATGTTCCATACGATACAAATCATAATATCTTCTTCGTGTGTCCCTGAATGTTATCGGCCCCTACGATAACTTTTGGGTATGTGACCGACCCGTCACGTGCTCAATCCTCCGATTCTCCCTGACAGCCACTGTTCATTTTCATTCTGACCCTCCGTTTAGGAGGATTTACGGATTTGCAAGTCATATCGTAACACGAAAGTCGATCGCCTGGGACGATGACGAAGACGGCGATAAAATTGCGGATTTGGCCGTGCGGTCCCTAAAGATATTTATCGCCGTCGTGGGAATAAAAAAACAAATAAACGTTTGACAAGTGAACGAGTTTGAAAAAGGTAAAAAAAAAAAAAAGATTTTTTTCTGGATATTTTTCATTCGTACCGTTCCTACAAGTAAGTTCGAATACGAGCGAACAAATTTACGGACTCCCAAAGCTATCAAGCTGGTAAGTTAAGTATTTCAAGTAATAATAAAACAGCTAGATATAATAAATGACATCATTTTTTTCTTTTTAATTTCAAGCAAATCGTAGTATATACTAAAATAAATAATATTCGTTTTTGTACTATTACAGGTGAAGAGTTTGGAAGTTATTGTGAATCGAATAATTTAATTTGATATGCACCAAAAACAACCATAAATTGCATTAATTTAATGACAAAAAACTATTCTGAGCGAGACCCGGTAATTTGGTAAGTTTATATTAGTCGTATTTTTTCCCTTGTAGCCAAAGCCGGTGACTTTGGATAACCGAGTGATTTCGTCATTTGTTATGTTTGGTTTTTTTTTTTTTTTTGAATACATCCATCGGGAATGTAGTAAAACGTTTAGAATAAAGTACAAACGGGTGGAAAATCCGCATATTTTACGATACTTCGTGAAGGATTTGTAGTATGTTTTACTAATCGAGTGTTTTTCGAAAAGAAAAAAAATATCTAAGTAAAACCAAGTATAGAAGCTCCTTCACTACAGTAAGAATTTAAAACATGAATAATGTGGCCTAAAAGTATTGAAAACGCGAAATTCGACGACCGTTTGATTTTGTTTCTATTATGATCTCCATGTGAGCGGTTAAAAACTGTTTTCGAATATTATTCGAGTTTGGAAAATTTGTTTCTTTTTTTTACGTTTTAGACCTGCACCAAGCTGGAGTCTGAAATAAAATTCGTCCACTACATCTTGGCCAATTTTAATTTTAAAAATATATTTGTACTCTTTGAATTCTCGCGTATGTTTTATAGGAAACTCGTTTTTCGGTTTTTCGTACTTAGCTTAGTTAAGGTTAAGATGACGAGTTTACCTTTTTTTTTTTTTCTAACTCGTCTATAGAAGTATCACGGGAAAAAATAATGCAAATATTTCTCCTTCAAACTACACGAAAAATGTACACAGAGTCAAATCTTTTTCAAAACATGAATTCTACCGGATGCAATACTATGCGTTTTACTCCGGCCTATCGGTCTACACGTTTGCGAAAAACGAATCGCTTAGCAATCGCTTAACTCGATAACATTAACACATTTTCCGACTGCGGCTCTCCCGGCGTATTGTGGTGCGCGCGAGAACGATCTACAGTTTTCTCAAGAACGTATTATTACACGGGTACCTCCTTGTCACTGTGACGTGCGGAGTACATACGCGGGCATCGATTCGTACGCGGGGAGGGGGAGTGGGGAAAGGGCGAGAGGGGGGGGGGGGAGGGGGGCGGGGNGGGGGGGTAGGGTGGCGGGGAAGGCAAACACCGTGAGTATTGTTTTTACCGGGAACCGCAATTCGTAAAATTGCGTTTTCGACTCGGTAACCGATTCGGCAATTACCGCCCGGTCAAACCTATAAGACAACCTCGTATAGCCCAACCGAAACCCCGACGGGACGCGTGACGCGGCGGCGGCGGCGGCAATAGGCACTAGTGTGTGCACGTCTCGTGGACTTCGCGCGGCGTTTTCGCACGACCAATGCGGTTTGCACCACGCGCACGGTAACTCGCGTGACGAGAGCCGCGCGCGTGTGAACCGAGAAACATTAATCAGAGACATAATAACGTTTTAACGCGGACAAGTTCTTATAGCGTATTATAATAACGCAATGTAGGCCGCGTGAAATATTACAACGTGTCCGTTGTCCGAACAAGACGGGGAAAATTATTTTACAAAAAAAAAAAATATCCCCACTCGCCTTTGTACACCTCTGTACGCATACCGTTATTTCCGCGGTTACCCTGGCTGCGACCCGTTTACGAGGGGAGGGGGTAGGGGACGAGGGGAATGCGAAGGTCGGTTTTTGGCTTTTCTCTCCTGTTTTTTTCGGAACGCGATATTTCGCGCACAATAACGCGTGTTCGAGATAACCGAAATAATAATAATAATAATAAAGGTCACACTTCGGTCGACTCCTACAAAAATATAACCTTTCCGAAACGTAATATTAATGTTATACACGGCGAGTGAACCGCTCTGTAACGTGATATAGTGTACGCGAACGGAAAATGTTCGCGGAAAAATTGTTTATGACGATTTATTAACCCCCACCCGAAGTAATATGAGTTTATCTATGATTGTCGTCGGATAAAATTCGCTTTGGCACGGTCGGGCGTAACGCATCGAACGCGTATGAACGGGATGGACGGAACGGACGGGTCACTGTTAACGTGGCGCGAAGCCGATAGGATCGACAACGGAACGAAAAACATATTTACGACGACTTACCTTTGAATGATGAGCCGAGTTGGAATGGTGCCTGGTGCGCTGTTTTCGCGGTATCCAAATGTTCAGGTACAGGCAGTCCTCGGACAGCTTGGTATTCGGATTCCACATCTCCTCGCCCTCGAATCCGGGAAAGTACTCGTACCGTTCTTGGTAGCACGTGTTCGGCAACGCGGTGGCGTTCAGCACGCCGGTCCACGGGTCCACCGGTACCGGGCGCCGGAACCGCAACGGGCCTATGGGCGGCTTGGCGAATGGTATGCCCGTGAACACGTGCACCTCGCTGTTCGCAATGATTTTCGTGTATCCCGCCACCAGACCCGTGGTGGTGTGCACCACCGGGATCTCCTCGGATTCTTCGACCGCCGATGCACCGGCACCGGTACCGGCGCCGCCCCCGGGGCCGCCGCCGCTACCCGGGCCCGCGTCCGGGGTCGGGCCTTCCGTGGCGCCGTTAGACGACGGCCGGCCCAGCACGGCGGAACAGCACAGCAACAGCGTTACCGCGCCGGTATAAACGCAATCGACGCTCATGTTGGCGAGTTCAAAACGCGACAATCGATAAATAGCGTGAGAAACGAGATCTGCGAAATCAAAAATCAATCATTCGGATTATTATCGTTTCGTGATTGCGGTGTTTGTTTTTTAGATTACATATTTTTTAGGCGGAAGTTCGTATCATTGCCTAACGCGTGTGACGCATGAATGAAATCGGATATCGAGTTAGGGTGCACAACAAGCTATACACAAACAAGGGCCGGGCTATGACGATGCGCGTTTACCGTTTTTATTATTAACATTGCATTAGATATGGAGCGTCCAAAGAAATGATTGTGGCGTTGAGATCATCAATGGATTTACGCTCGATCAACTAGTGTCTAGGATTCACGGATGATCTAAATCTAGTTGAAAACGAAGAAACACACTAACAAAACGTAACAACGTTTGTGCAAGGAGTTAAAAAAGCCGGTCTGGTAAATAATGACGAAAAAACTAAAGTGATGAAAATGCCAACAAGTGAAAGTGGAAATTAAAAATGTCGAGAACTACGTGCTCGAATAAAAAACACGACATTTTAAATATTTAATAACGACAATAACCGGCCATAACGATTGGAACATTGAAATAGCCAGTTGCATTAATAATGAGGGAAGGTCACACTTCGCAAATCAGAAAGACATTGACTTACGGGTTGTCCATTAATGGTCTTAATTGAACAAAAACTTAGGACCATTGGGAACAAAGTATACACGTTAAGAACCAGTAGTGGATTAAATTGAAGGGAAATAAATAATGTGTTTGAAATAATGATACCTTAGATATATTGTAATACATTACTTTTCAGGACTGGAGGAGGGGAGAAGATCCCGACAAATTCGGTTACTCAAAATGAAGACAGGCGACATAGTAATTCAATGGAAACCAGACGGGAGGAGATTTAGGGGAAGGTTAAAAAAATGTCGGATGGATGAAGTATGGCGAGACCTAGAAAGATTGCAAGTAACGGGCTAGAAGGACGGGATCCACGATAAAAAAAATTGGACGGCACTGATGATGGTGACCACAACTTACTGATTTATGGTATGTTTATGTGGTGGCGGTGTAATAATTTAGATAATCTTCAAATATTTCATATGCATCGAGTCCTGCAAGTTATGTGAGTGACGAGGTCTGGTGAATTTCAGTACTTAAAATCTACAAAAATAACGGCAGCGAGATTTCAAAAGTCTTCTGTAACGGCTCTAATATATAAAATTACATTTTTTCAACACTATAAAAATAATTAACAAAAAGTAATTGTTTTTATAGTACGTATAATTTTATTAAAAAAAAAAAAAATATATTACTTTATGTAAATCATTTTTGTAGTGTTGTACAATTTTATTTAATGAGTTCAGAGTCGTAAACGAGGGCATTTTTAAACCCTACGGCCATTTCTGTTTTTTTAAATGTTTTTTTTTTTTTTCAGGATTTGTTGATGTTTTTTACTTTTTCTGAACGTTTATTTTATATTAAACACAACACCGATACGATAAAGCAACAACATTGATGGACCTTTTACATTAGGACTTATTAACAACGATCAAAACATTGTACAACTCTCGCGCGATAGCTTTCGAAAACAATTCTCATTGTATTATTATATACACATCAATGCTCGGAACTCGGGTATTAAGAGGCGACCGTGTTTTTATTAATGGCTTCCGTGCGACTACGCAACAATATTCCCCCTCGAGCCATTAGGGCCGCTCCGCGTCCACTTATTGTGTAGGTAGGTACCTATTTACCGCTCCTTGCACCCCTCCCCCTTCTCCGTCGATATAAATTTCTCGAGTCGTTAATAAATATTTAAAACGATATTGGCCAAAGTGCTGCTATGCGCGCCGAAGTCGTGGTATAAGCCACCGACTCTGCTATAACTCTCTCTCTCTCTCTCTCTCTGTCTCTCTCTTAAGTCTTTCTCGCCTATATTATATCGATTCGGTCACCCCACTACTGCATTTCAGTAATAATAATATTACCTCCATAGAACGTGCGTACAGCAATGTCAATCGATATTGTGACAACCGTAAAAAAAAAAAAAAAAACCGAATCCCAATAAGGATTTATGAATTCAAACTCGAGCCTTATTCGTGGTCGTCCATGATAAAATGCCCAAAACGAAATCATCGATTCGCACAATATATTGTCCCGTTTGAAACTGCACGGGAAGACGGCTATAATCTTCATTTGAAGTGGCCGAGATATAGTGGGAAAGGAGGCATGAAAAAAGAAAACAATATCGTGGTAATTTTCAATTTATGGTATAGCAATATCGTATAATTGGCTAGCGTACGATAGCATGAACGTTGAACGATTTCAAAAAAAAACTCAATTGTCCATACGAAATAAGTTGAATTTTAGATAGATAATAATGATTCAAATGGTTTTCCATTTTTTTACGTGTCATTTACAGCCTTGTTCCATTGGACCATAATATAGTTACACAGTAGTTCGATTTGTTTAGAAAATCGGTTCAATTGTTTATTATTTTTTTCAGATATTTTACTTAATGATTTGAAGAGGATAATGTCCCAACTTACCTCTCTCGTGTAGTTACTATTACGGATTTGTCGATCGTGGAAAGGATATTTTAAAAACAAAATTCAGAGAGCACGTCGGTAACGAAATTCCGTCAAAACGCCACATTTCCGACAAAACCACCATCGCGTAGAAATTAATCGATTTGAACTTGAACGTGCAGGAGAACGTCATCTTTTGTTTTTTTCTTATCGTTTTTCCTTTTTTTTTTTTTTTTTTTTTACAAAAATCGTGCGATTCGCTGACATCGGGAACGCGACGTATGCATTTTTCGCATACCCTCATCGTCGCCACTATCATAAATTCGAGTACCAATTGTAAATTCTACCCGAACGATATCGAATAAACAGCGAACAAAATTTATTTTAGCCAATTCAACAAAATTATAATGAATCGTGAAACTGTTTTGACTGTGTATATTAGTAGAAAATTGTGCGCATATTATATGCACCTAATTTCGTTTGGACATGACATAAGGCCTGATGGACACAACAACGACCTCGGTTAAATGGAAGTCGAAGATTTTTAAAAACAAAATTTGGTATACAAATCGACCATAACTACGAAGAATGATGAACATGAGACCTGTAACTAGGTTTATTGTGGGCCGAGAGATTCGATGTTCAGATTAGTAATATAAATTATACGTCGAAAAGAAAATGAACCACAAAGAGCACCTCACGAATGGGTGCCTCGAGGGAAACAGAGCCAAGTGACGGCTAAAACTTTAACAGAAAGTAGCTCAGAAAAAAATTAAAAAGATACGGACGATAGATACGAAATATACGATATTTAAAGAGATGGAGAATTTGAACGGTTCTAAATTATTATTCGCAAAAGAATCGACCGCATATCGAAAAAAAAAAATCGAGAAATTTGTGTAGAGAACAGTCGTAATGCCGGTTGACATCATTGTCGTGGTACAAAGCGATCTAAACAATTACTATTATAACGAACTATATTTGTGTGGTTACCAGCCGTTAAGCGTAGAAATTTAATCCGGTTAATGGTTCGTTATACAGTTACTATTGCAGCAGAATTTTGAATTATCGCGGTAAGTACCTGAGATAAGTACGTTATAGTACCTACCTAGGTAGTGTAATATTTATTGGATGAAAAAAAAAAAAAAATTAGTGTACGTATTCTAAAATCATTTTTACCTAATAGAATTATTTTAACAATTCAATAGAGTAAAGCATATCGAGTAAAAGAAATAATTCTCGCTGGGGAACGGAAAAAAAAAGTTTTAAATCGTCTTATTAGATTCTATCTCGTCGTCCGAACCCCGAGGTATTATACATAATGCAGGATCGACTTCGATAAAAAAACAAGTCTAACAAAATGCATTTGCAAAGTATCTTATTTCCTATATGTATATGTGAAAATTTAATATTCCCGCGGCTCGCGGTTCGTGTGAGATCATTGAAGCAAAAAATACAATTCGCGAAAATTCGACAATTATTTCCCAGATAAAAATCAATACAATACTCGATAGGTCCTGAAGTTGGCGGAGAAAATTGAACATTAGTTTCATCTTCAGTGTCAATACTTAGTGACGAATTAGTGCTGCTGGTAAACGGTACCGTTTTCAAAATTATTGCTCCGTTTTCTAACGAATTATTCGATTATCCGTAATTCATCACAGCAAATTCACTATCAGCTACAAAATCCGCTATAGTAGTAAGATTAAATGACGAACTAGTGCTGCTGGTAAACGGTACCATTGGCAAAATCGATAATCCATTTTCCTACAAAATACATTGTTGCAAATCTTTGATAGCCAATTCGGGTTAGTATGGACGGAGAAAAACGTCCCAATTATACTGTCGAAGACATTATTCGATTCCGCACGTTTGACATCTGATCATTTTCGATTTTTGTTTTTTTTTTTTTTTTTATAAATTAAGCCTTTGAACTTGCTTATTGGACGTCCCTCGTATTTATGCCTATTAACGTTATTATTAAAGAGAAGAGCAAACAACGTTCTGGAAAAAGTATATAATTTTATTTGTATTATTCTTGTATATAAGTACAGCGGCGCGGGATTATTGATTTTTCTACCTTCTTTATATAAATCGGTTTTGGCTCTTACCCATTTGACCTTTGCTGCACCCGTACGTTTCCTCGTTCACACTAGTGACCCGTTGTATATTAAATTGACGTTGCTGTGTAAGTCTAACATTATTTCGACGGAGTCCAGTATACCTATATCCACAGCAGACTGTCCGCTCGGAAATAAAATAATATTCGTCAACGTCATGACGTCTGACGGGAAGATTTGTGTTTTCCCTTAGAAATATAATAAATTCCATAATCAATGATTACACTACATTGCTCTACACGCGAATAAAAACGGAATCGACGTAAAAGGCGCTACCGACGAATTCAACAAAACTACACATCACGGGAAAGATGGTTTGTTTGAATTAAAAATTGTAATATGGGGAAAAAAACCCAACGTAAACCGGATACCTTAAAGAGACCGAAATTTATTTCGTCATAGAATTGTATACAGAAGACTGTACAATGAATGCATTCCTCGCTTTCGCTCAGAGTTTAAAGTACGATTTTTAATGTGAACTGATTGTGACACAAAAGCAACGCGTAATTGATAACAAAACGATTATACATTCACGCCGATTACGCGGATTACAAGTCCAGATTGAAGGAGGCCACCGCGTCTCCAACGTTTATTGCCGGGCGGGCGCCGGGACTCTTAATCCGAGTTCGATTGATTATGGAAAAAAAATAATTAAATAAGTTCTAGAAAACGAATTTAATTAGAAACGTGTGTAAACGTATATTATGTTACTATATCGTGTCTTACAGGTATATTACGCTATTGATTCGTGCGCTCGGGTAATAATACTTACTAATGATATTGTAAAAACGAGATTCGCGGCGAAAATTTAATGCGTTCCTAACCGGGAGAAAGTTGGGAAACGAACAAAAAAAAATAAAACGAAAACGAAAACGAGAAAGAGAGAAAAAAAAAGGAGGCTATTATTCATACCACGAATCGCGCGGAGTCACGTAAATTCATACTAAAAGCCGTAAATCGTTTTCGGCTCTGACTTTCGTTAAGTCACCCGTCGACCGCCGTCGCCGCGCCACCGAGGAGGGTGACAATTAAACCCCGCCGCGGCTGCACGAGGACGGGGACACGTGCCCTAGCCGTAGAGCGGCGTGTTTCTTCAAAACCTAACGTTATTACATTGTAGGTCGGTATATTATATATAAATAGATAATGGATAGTGCGCGTACAATAAACGTCACTGCGAAATTAAAAATAAAAAAAATACTTACGAAATACCGACGCGTGTGCTGTTTGCGGACCGGAAAATAAATAACGCGCGGTCTGACGAAAACGCCGTCGATTTCCGTTGCACGAAAATCGCGGTGTATAGACAGAGGCGTGTGAAGTTATTCGCAGGAAAAAAATAAATACGTTTCGTATACGCGCCGCCGGCCGTTTATTATACCCGCACGTTCGATTATGCGCTCGCGAAAAGGCTTTTTTTTTTTATTATTATTATTATACACTTTTTTTTTCGCTCGTATATTAGATTTTATAGTTTTCAATAGTTCGGTAATTTAATTCCTCTTTATTCGTTGACGATAATAGTTATAGTGTATAGTCACCGATAACGCGATGATAACATAAAATAATAATAATAATATTATACTCCTATTGCGAATACCTCATTAAGTGTATAAGTAATAAAAGCAATAGTAAAATTAAAAAAAAAAAAAAAAAATCATTCATCTATATTTCATATCAAAATGTTGGTGATTTCACGAATCTCTTAGTGGGAAGCAGACTACAATAATAGTAGAAATGGCGTATTTACGAGGGGCGGGAAGTCTCCCCCCTCCCCTGTTAATGGACTACTGTTTTTATTTATATATTTTATATTAATTAAATATAAAATTTATAATTAATTTACCGAAAATATAAATAATGTGCCCTCCCCCTTCCCCGCACCCCTAAAAAATGTATAGATCCGCCTCTACACAGATATGTTATGAAACAGAAATTATTCGGTTATTATTTATTATCTAAAATTTATTGACATAAGATATTATTTTTAAATCATTACTTAACTATTTTTCTTCATTTCATTGTGCGTGTGTAGTTCTTCAAAAACTGAATGAATTTAAATGTTATGTTGTTTATTCAATATTCCGTATTCAAGTCCGTACTAACCAATTTTAAAAATAATAACTGATATCAATGTCTATTCAGTCGCGTTTTACTTTTCGACTTTGTAATTCAAGAGACGCGTTAATTTATTTATTTATATTTACATATTGTACATTATTTATTTATATGTTTAAATGTAATGTAGATTTATATTGTTATTGACATTTGTAAACAAAACGTTTAGGATTCTAATGCATTTTCGATACCAATGGGGTCTCGAAACCCAACAAACCAGAGATGCGTAGAATATAATTCAACAAACTCGTCAAATTGTGCGCTCCAGAAATCAATAAATATTTGACATTGACCGAATTTAAAATTTGCAGTGGCAAACGTGCTACCGAAAACATTACAACATTTGTTATTAAGATTTGATTAGGTATATAGTGTTCTCGTATATTATTCATACTGTTGTGCTCCTTTCTTGTTTGAAATCAATATCGCAATATGCTTCCCACAGTCTCGAAAAGTTTTTCCCTTTAGATGCACTGCACTGCATATTTTGTACAGTTCGTTTTTAATATCTATGTCCGCGAATTACCGGGAGCTCAGCCGGGATTACATTTAACAATGACTTTTGTTAGGTCGATTGTTTAGCGTTTATATTAATGCATTATCAAATGCTGCATGTCTGATCTCATAAACTGTAAAATCCCGTCATCCGTGTATATTATTCTCTTCTTCGAATAAAACATTTGAGTTTTCTTCGAGCGATTCTTCCGTGGTCTTTTCGTCTCTCAGTTTTTCCCTTGAGGTAGGCGCTTTCCCGTTTTGCTTATTGGAATGTTTGCGTTGCGATTTTTTTTTTAAAACGTTTTAATTTGCACGCACGCCAAATCGATTGTTCTTCATTTTAAAAAATTATTCCGGTTTTTAATACCGTCCGTTCAAGCCAGTGTTTTTTTAAGGCTTTCGTTTTTGTCTTCATTTGTACGTGGTTTCATACACGTTTGTATAGTTTTGCCTACTGTCGTTTCAAGTTTTATACTATTTCTTCTCGCGTTTATTTCGTCTGTCGTCCTATATTTTCTTTAATACTTCGAATTCGTATCATAATATTTCCAAACAAAAATACAATATCGTTACTTCGGATTTTTTTTTTTATAAAAAAATAAAAACAAACGAACAATTGTTTACGTATTAGGACGGGACGGTGCGTCGAATCGGTTAGACGATATCGAATCCTCTACAGAAACGACGGACCCCATGTCAAACGCGCGTTACCCCTATCACACAGTAATATCGTGCGGTAGTGTTTAAATCTTGGCGGATCCTGGGAAAATCGATCGCGCGCGCGTTGCCCGTAACCTATACGGCACGGGCACTCGAAAAGTTACGGTTTCTGAACGCCGCAAACTCTATTGTTCTTGTTGTGCGTCTATTTTACATAATTCGGTTGTCTAACTGTATTATTATTATTATCATTATTATTATTATTACGCGGGTACGCATACGTTGTTTAATTAACGACGTCGTCGGCGATCGCGGGGCCCGGCGTTTCAACTTTGCCCGCCGTCGCCTTAACCGCGGGCCGCGGGCACCGTAATAATGCCCGCGCGCGACAATAAAGCAAATTTAATAATATTATTGTAACCGTTTCGAGCGTTCGGTTCGTTTGAAGTGCGCCGCGGGGCGGGGAGGACCTTAATCCCCCCCCTCCCCCCACCCCCCGATCTGAGCGGCAGCGGCGGATCGTGGATACCGGGTGGCCGGAACCGGGCCGTGACCCCGTTACCGACCCCGGCCGTCGTGAAAACCGATTTTACACACGAACCGTCGTCCTCCTCCGTTTTTTATTTACAAAAATATCGTTTTCCGTTGCCCGTACCGCGACGCATCGCGCGCGTGCGCCTTTGATAATGACGAGAAAACCGATCGCGATTCAAGACCATTGTGATACGGTTGCCTGGCGCACTACGCGATTCGGCGGTCGAACTGTGTCGCGTCCGCAGACGCAACACGCAAAACAAATAAACGGCCCGTTGAAACGGAAACCGTCCCGGGCCGGTAAAAATGTCGGCCGCTGCTTAGCGGGAACCTCGCTAAGTTTTGATAATATCTCGCGTCGACGACGGCGCCGCGAAAACGAAATTCTCGCGTCACGTTTACCAAAAAACTTTTGAAAAAAAAAAAAAAAAAAATCGATTTACGGTATCTCATTAATTCGATTCGGCCAAACACCGGGGGGCGGTAGCGGTGTGACGCGGGAATTCGGGAATACGACGACGGGTAATAATTTTATATCGCGGGGACGGAAAAGCCGGTCGTTTCGTGTAAACGACGACTCCGACGCGACCACCCCCGGGAATGTTTACGACGTTTCGCCGTCCGCCTTTTTTTTTTTTTTTCCCCCCCCTTCTTCGGCATGAGTACGCGCGGTAATGTTTCGGCGTGACCGGTATCCGCGAGAGTCCGCGGACCCCGTACGCGCGGTGCTCCCGCCAACGGAATTCGCCGCGGTTTTCCCGCGGTTGATACCGAGCCCCGCAACTTTGAAACGCACACGGGAGACCGATAACGTTAGCTCCGGCTGTGCCGCAGTGGCGAAACGCGTGTCCGATATTATTGTTATTTTATTCAAACGTAATATTATTGCTATTTGGATAGCGTCGGCGGCGGTTCTGATAAAAAAAATGATGTTCGGCCTTGGGTGTTTGGAAAAAATACGAAAAAAAAATATATATATCTCAATTAATAAAATATTATTATTATAACGCGCCGCACGAACACTCGACTACTATCGCCAGTGGCGCACACTGAGAGGAGGGGCGATTAAGGGTCACTTTCCCCTCTCCTTCTAGAAATGTCTTCCTTTGCTGAATTTTTTTTAAAATCAAGTTTTGCATTCAACGTTATACGACCAGGGGATTCGTTTAAGCGGATACACTCATTATCTCGGAAAGTAATAACTTTTTCCGGAGTTTTCTAGAACATATAAGTAACAAGCCGCTCCGCGATTTTATAGTAGTGTTAGATTTTGTTACCCTTAGTTTTAGGGATAAAACAACTACCTACTTTTGATTTTCAAACGACAACCTGCATTAAAAAGTCCACAAATAGATTGAGTATTAGTTAAAATCGATTTTAGTGTTGACATTTTTAATTTCCTTCAGTCCTTTGACAAGATATTCCACTTCTAAGTTTTGGGTTAGAGAAGAGTAGTGGAGGCGGTACGGCACGCGGCGTGTTAATAATGCACCACCACCCTCTCCCGACTCAAACTTAAAGGTGGAATATCTCGTCAACGGATCCACGGAAATAAAGAATGTCAACTTTAAAATTTATTTTAACTAATACTCAATATATTTATGGACTTTTTAATATAGGTTGCCGTTAGAAAATCAAAATTAGGTAGTTGTTTTAATCCCAAAAATAAGGGTGACAAAAACTAACACAAATATAAAATTTCGGAGCAGCTTGTTTCTTATGTGTTCTCGAAAACAAATTTCAGAAAAAGTTAATACTTTCCGATATAATGGGTGTACACATTCAAATGAATCATCTGGTATATCTTATAAACACGGAATAAAAATTCATTTGATTTCATCAATAATCGCTTATTCAATAATAATAGTGTGATAGTATACCGTACTGATAATAATACAGCCCCCCCCCCTCTAAGAAATTATAACAATCAAAACACATCACGACAAAAAATCCTGCATGCGCTACTGCAACTGTCGCGTATACAGAGCGATCGGTTTATCGTGAATGGGCGGATTTCCTCGGAGGATATTTTTGGTAATTTAAATTTTTTATTATTTTGTTTTTTTTTTCCCAATCGTTTTCACCCCTACTCGTTATTTATACCTTGAACGAGTGATAAGACTTTTGATTTGCAAATACTCTCCCAAACCCCTCTAATTTTACACGATTATTCGATTAGAGAATATTATATTATGTCTCTGAACGTAATCAGAATTACCGTTTGTGTGAGTTAAAACGGTTTAATTTTTAATCCGGAGGAGCCGGGAAGAGTAATAAACTAATAACTAATAACTAGAGTTCGGGACTTATTGAATTTAAATTTTTTTATTGAATAGTCCAATAAATTGCTAAGTAAGACAGAAATTTGTTTATAGTCGTAACGAATTTAAAAACACAAAAAAAAAATTACATTTGTTTGCAAATATTATATTGAGGTTTTTATGAAAAGACCATTTTTTTTTTTGTGCACATAGCATGCTATATTGTAAGTACGTAAAATATTTAGATAGTTAATAAAAAATCTGTGTGCACTATTGAAATCAATAATTTTTATCGGAAAACGTTAAATAAAGATAAGATATTTGAAGAAAATATTCTGGGTGTTTTTTTTTTAATACACAGCTCGTCATTACTCTCTAAGCTTAATTGTACACATATCAGTCTCGTGTTTTGCTGTATCGTGTCCGTGATCGTAATTTTTGTTTCGAATTTCATTAATTTCATTTTCGTTCGTTTCACAACTAAAATGCCTAGGCAATAACCAGTGTTTTAGTAAAAAAAAAAAAAAAAACACAGAATTTAGGTTAGATGTTTTTTTCAGCAGACCAAAATGTGTCGTTTCGTAATTTTAATGAAACGTTAGTGAGCGCGAATAAAAGGTTTATTGTCACCTAACATCTTAAAACGGAAAAACATAATTATTACTATTTATTAAATTGCATTTAAAGTAAAAAAAAAAAAATCAATTTAATTATGGTAAATATTTGTGTACATTTACATTTTTTTGTACACGTTTTCGTGCATTTTTGATGATATTTCAATGAATTTTTGCATGCGTGTTTTCATTATTGTCAATGCAATAAGTCCCCAACCCTATTAATAACTTAACTAATAACTTCGTAACAATTTTTCGTCGATAAATTGACAACTCCCAGAAGGGTTAGATAAGTAGAAAAATACTACCGCTCCGGTGTAATCCGATATTTTAGCGTTATGCAATGGCGTATGTATAGCAATATTATTGTTATAAACGTATTCGCTATTTGAATTCATATTTAAAAGGGGCGGGAGGAAAATCCTGTTTAAAAATCGAAAGTCTATAAGGGGAAGGGGGGGGGAGAGTACACCGGAAATTCGCTTAGAATTCTTCGAAAAAATCGCTGTTCGCGATAAACAGATCACAGAGATCACTCTGTATAAGTAAACGTGTAATACTAATTTTAAACCACCCGCGATTAAATCGACTAACTAATCTACATATTAAATAGTACACTAAACGTTACACGGTGTACGACTTACGCGAGTACATTAATTAAAATATGAACTATTTATATTACCTACCTTTAAACTCGTCTTTTGGTTTTCCTCTCTGATTTTGCGCTCCGCTGAAAATATATAAACAATAACAACAAAAAAAAAATTAATTTTAATTTTTTCATTCTGTCTAACAAAAAATAATTAATGTTATGCACAAGAGTTGGGTGCACTTTTGTTCAACCGTCGACCCGGAGTCGGAGACGTTTGAGAAAATGTTCGGGTAGGTCTTGACCGACCGAAATTCCATGAAGGTACACGATAGCGTTTCACATAAATTACGACGGAGAACAAAATTGTCTCACCTCAAACGACATAATTTATTTCGAAATCGACGTTTCGGTAATGTTTTTTTATTTGTCTAAAACGTATTATTTTTAAAGCAGACGGAAAAAGTGGCTGAGCCTCTGTTCAAATAAGCTTCGTTGTATCTACGTGTCAAATATCAAATTCGGACCTAGCCAATCAAACTAAAAGTTAAGTTTTAATTTGATTTTTATTTGATAACTTTTGACTTTAATTTTCCTGAAATTTGTAATTTCACTAAATAGTTACTCGAATTCGTGTACCTACATTTTAACATGAACTCCGACTTCGCCAAGTTATTTATTGCCTTTTTTTCTCGGGATAATTCCACTCGAACTAGTCGCGGTAAAAATGTACATCGCGACTTGTGCAGCTTCGCGTTAAATCTAATACCGTACGACCAACAAGTCACGTGCGAAAATTGACTATGCCGAATTTAACGGCTAGGTATACCCACGTCGGACCGATTAGAGAAAAGTCGCCGTTGAAAAATAAACAAGATGATCCCCTTCCCCCATCTCCCGCCCGTCGACGGTGTAAATAAACACGTCGACGTCGAAAGACAAACACGAAACTTCGAAACGGCGGCTCCGAAGACGACAATAATATTACCGCGGATTATCGCGCGAGTTTTTGTTTTCCGCGCCGTGATGTCGTCTACCGGGTACACAAAGGGTCGGGCGTATTCGTTTTTCCTTTTTTATTTTTCGTCCAACAAATTTTAATTCGAATCGATAAACGATTTTTTTTTTTTTTTTTTCAAAAAAAAGCGTCGTACAAAATGTGTCGGTAACTTTACGCGGGCCTGTATTACATCGTATCGTACTATTTTCGAAAAACGTACGCGATATCGAATGACAAAAAAATAGTAACGAACCGGAACGCGATCATCGTAATACGCCTACGCCGAAACCCGCACTACGACAGAAACTATAATTATGTAACGGTCGGAAAAATTAAAAACAAAAATATTTGCATTTCCAAACTCACGTGTTCGTCAAAAGCTTTTCGGTTAATTAAAACGCAATCGGTTCGTCGGAAAAGTATTTACGTTATCGTCATTATTATTACGTACTATTACGTATTATTATTATTATTATTATTATTATTATTATTATTATTATTACGATCATCATACCTGGATTCAGGGTCGGACTTGACGGGGCACTTGTTGCCTGCGGCCTGGAGCCGGGCGCATCGTAGTCTGTCGGCCGCCGCGGTTATCACTGCCAGCGCCACTGCCGACGTCGCCGCCGCGGTCGCGCCGCCTCCGACCTTATAGACCCCTCTCGACCCGCTCCCACCCAATAAGCCCACCCTGACAGCCGCGCCGCACCCGCCGTCGCCCGGCCGTTGGCCGTCGCTCCTCCCGCCGAGGCCGCCGCTGTTGCCGCCGCCGCCGCCGCCGACGCCGCCGCTCTTGCCGCCGTTGCTGTTGCTGCACGTCCTGCAACGGCAGCGGCGCAGACGGACGGGCGTCGCGGAGAAGAAACTGTACGTGTAGGTCCGACCGACGAGAGTCTCGCGCCCTCCCGACTGCGCCGAAAAATCTGGGTTGTCGCCCGCGCGCAAGCGTCCCAGACGACGCCGCCGAATCAATTTATTAGTTACGCGAACACACACGCGCGGATATTACGCGCTCGCGGTGCGTACATTATTTTCAAAATCCGTTCGGTTTGCACCGCCGAGACGTCGTGCAATGTGATGTTTTCAAAAAAAAAAAAAAAAACAATACGACGAATGTAACGCGTTGTTATTATTGTTTTCGCTATCGCTCCTACGTGGGACTTTTACGCGAAGCGATTACCGTACCGCGTACGGTACCACCGCCCCCTTCACGCCCCCCCACTACCATCGCCGAGTAGAAAATCGTATCGTTTCAAGGTCGGGCGAGTGCGCGCGCTCGAAACCGGCGCAATCCGTCAGTCGATCGATATGCGCTCGCAATCGATCCGTCAATCGCGTACTATTTTTTTTATTACCTCGTGCACGTTTACGATCCCTTATCAACCGCTCCTCCCCCACCCCCTAGCCACCGTCGAAAAATCCGGTGAAAACATCCCGTTTACGCGCGGCGCAAACGTACAGACGACGGCGGCGGCGGCGGCGGCGGCAGTAAGGTGGTGGGAGGAAACACTTATTCTATACGTCGACCCTTACGATATTATCGCGCCGTCTCGTCTTTCCCGCGGCCGTTCTCCCGTCTTCTTTCGTTGTTTTTTTTTTTTGTTTTGTTTTCCACTACTATACCCCACTACTCCCCGCGCCAGCAGTCTTTCGCGATGGCCGCGGACCTCGGACGGCACACGATAACCGCGCGTCATACGTTTACGGATATCCTGTTACTGCGCTCGTGCGTAACGGGCCCAACGCGGGTATAGGAGGAAAAACGTTCGAAATGAATCAGACTCCGACTTGAGTTTATGAGCAATTTATATTTTCCACACAAAAAACTACGAGTCCGACAAATTAACCCACAAAAATAACACGAGTCCAAATAATTCGATTCACAAACATCGAAAAATATTCCGAGTCCAATTCAGTTTCACAACACAAAACTATTACGAGTCCGAAAACGCTTCGCGAAACGGAGCGACGCGAGATCGCTGGCTTCCGATCGCGGCGGACCCGTCTGATTTGCCGATGTTTCGGGCGGCGTTAGAAATGTTCCGAGGGACCCCCCCCCGCGACCCGTCGTTCGTAGTACGGCCATCTAAAGTATTTCGTTAGTGACGATTTTTACACTTTCACACGGAGTCTAATTGTATTGCTCATCGGTTTGCGCGTCCCGTCATGAATATTACAAGTTCCGGTTTTTCGATCGCAACCCCCCCACCCACCGCCCCCGTTATTCGCAGCCGCCGCTGTCTGTACGTTATCGCTGCCCCGGGTCCTGGCGACGGCCGACACCGAAATTGCACGCGCGTTGTTATTGCACCGCCGGCATCAGTGTTGTAACGCGTTTAAATTACGTCACGGCCTTTTACGTCGGGTGCTGTGCGCCTTACAGGCCCACCGCGTCGGGTTGGTGTTCGGTTTCGCGTACGGTGAGTGCCGCCGTGCACGGCTCGCTCGCGTCTCTTGCGGAAGGCCCTTCCATCTTAAAAAGAGATTTATGGCTACCCAAGACAGAAATCTCTATCACACTCATGTTTCGGACTTGTTTACAATAATAATTAAAACTAAGCTGACAATTGCGGGTACGAATTGCTCAGCATTCATACATGTAATTCATATTGAAGCCAGTACACATTTGTATTAACTAATAAGTGAAATAATTGAATATAATTAGAGTAGTTATACATATTATAGTTTAAGTGATTATGCATACAGTTAAAAATGTTTATTACATATATTTTTGTTCGTACTTGAACGAAACAAGTTATATATTGTCACCGAGAAAACGTTGTCATATTGATTAAGTCCATTGATCTATGACCAAACTCTCTTTGTGGTCACGTAGTATTTATTAATAATAATTGGATTAATAGTTTTATTAATATAATGAAAAATTGATTAATTATTTGATTACACGCATAGAAATATAATTTAAGTACAATATAATAAAATTACTATCAATCTTCAAATATACACAACATATTTACTTAACTCATAGAAAGTAATAATTTTAACGGTAAGTGTTTATGTTTAATCAGATGGTGAAAATACTCTCTCATTTACTGACCTCCTGGAGGTCTCTCGCTAGGTTTTCACATACTGATCCTTCAAAATACGTTTCTTCCCTTATTATTATCAGATGGTTTATAAAACATAATATCGGACAGACTACTTCTCTTAATTCATCCGGGGTGTATGGATATATTGTCATTCTGTTGATTTCCCTTATATGGTATCCTAAACATTCAACTATTATCCTATTATTTTCTATTGTTTCCCTGTGAGGTCCTTCTCCCACTGTATCCCTTAATTTTTCCATCAGAACTTTTGCTCGTTCCATGGTTATTCTTATTTATACTTGACTAAATAACTTACTGCTATATTAATTAATATGCCTACTGACTTTATAATTCGTAATATTCTACAAATTGTTCCATTCGTGTGGCTGTCTCGAGACAAAGGTCCTGGCTATTTTTCGGCACGTTAACCATATCCTTGCATATAAATGTATTAATACTTTTTAACCATTTTTATTTCGTGAACAATTTCCGCGGTTTACATTACGATAATTACTATTGACATTTTGACGATTTCCTTGTTCGGTACCTATCTCGACTCCTTCGGATAGGGCCAATTGCTTAGCACGGTCAAAATTTGTTGGATTCCTGGCCTTAACTATAGTTCTAATTGAATTTAACAATCCACGTGTATGTGCCTGTATAGTTTGCTCCCATAAAGCATCTCTCAAAATGTTTGCGCCTCCATCGGATTAATACGCGCCCACGCGCGCCTTCCGCAAGAGACGCGTGCGAGCCGTGCACGGCGGCACTCACCGTACGCGAAACCGAACACCAACCCGACGCGGTGGGCTTGTAAGGCGCACAGCACCCGACGTAAAAGGCCGTGACGTAATTTAAACGCGTTACAACACTGATGTCGACGATGCAATAACAATGCGCGTGTAATTTCGGTGTCGGCCGTCGCCAGGACCCGGGGCAGCGATAACGTACACACAGCGGTGGCTACGAATAACGGGGGG